>OY756944.1:25170511-25638011 GCA_963580275.1 Crataegus laevigata
GAGGAACTCGGAAGCTTTACGGGCGTCGATGGTGGTGAGGGAGGAGGAGGAAGCGAGGAGAGGGAAAGTGGCCCCCGGTGGAGGGTCGGTGAGAAGGAGCTTGAGCTCCTTCTGCAGTCGGAGGTTAAGCCGCGCGGCTTGAGCCATTGCTGCGGTTGCTTTGGCTTCTCTGCGAATTTTGGGTACGGTGGAAAATGGAGAGGTTTTGGGAAAAGCGCGGGCAGGGGAAATTTTGGGTAGGAGATATTTGATCCGGACCGTTCAGATTTCAGTTTTTGAAAATGTATATATGGACGGCTATGACTAGGCCATCTCAACTTGATCCTAGCATTTTTCACAAAAAGTTTATTTATACACAATATTCCACAACTGTTGTAAACATTGGTGGCTGACCACTAAATGATGTAATGGATGACTATATCAACCACTTCAGAGCACTATAACTTAGCTGGCAGTAAGACAGCAAGCACTATCATCTGTGCTTATAAAAAAGAATGTTGAGGATGAGAGCAAACACACAGAAGTCATAAGGCTCACGAGAGAGAGAGAGAGAGAGAGAGAGATAGTTAGGGGTAGGTTCAAAAAACCGAACACCGAAAAAAATCGAAAATCAAACCGGATCGAGGCCGAAAAAAACTAAACAAAAAAAATCAAACCGAAACTGTCAAATCGAACCGAACCAAATCTGACCAGTTCAGTTTTAGTTTTTGAGGTTTGAAAACCGAACCAAACCAAACCGAACCGATACATACATATATATATATATATATATTTAATTATTTTTTTTCTTATAAATAGTTTAGTCACACAATCATAACAAATTAAAACTTGTTGCTAAGTTGGTTTTAGTAAAACTTTTCAAGGTGGAGCGCATGGGTTCAAACTCTAATGCCTTTAGGATTTTTTTAATTTTGTTGAGAAATCAACAAAAACCCTTTAAAGTTTAGAGAAATTTTATTTAAATCCATGTATCTTCTTTCTACACCCAACTTAAATTTTAAATGTTAATTGTCTATTTTACCATATTACATAATTACTATTAAGTACCAAATAAAATTAATAATAAAATTCAAATTTATTAATAAACCCACACACTATAATTAAATCTAGGATCATTCTATGTTATTGATAGATAGTGATTTTGAAGTTTTAAATCCTCCAATTAAGGTACGACTCGATTTATGGATATTTTATTCGTTTGATTTATCTTTTTTCTTCTTCAGAGTTTACAGGATGTGTAGTTGAGTTTCAATTTTTCTTTTTCATCAATCTCGCATAGTGCAGACACTCTCCCGGTGTCTATCTGCACCCCCAAACACCCTCTAATACGATTTCTGCTGCTGCTGCTGGTACATGTATAGTTGCTGCTGTCTTGTGTCCACATGCCCTCCAATACGATTTACACCTGGGCATGCATATAATGCTGCTGCTGGTACATGTATGGCTGCTGCTGTCCTGTGTCCACATGCCCTCCAATACAATTTACATTCACCCGTGCATGCATATAATGCATACAACACGAGCCCAAATGTTGCGACCAAATCTGATGGAAATTACCAACTAGCTATTGTTATTTGAAATACTGTATACATGCAATATTTTACTTAAACGTGAACAAACTCACTCTTTTATTCTTCCCTCTGGTGTTGCTGGTTAGCCTACATGAAATTTAATTGGCGGGTAGCTAGATCAATGCTTGAAGACATTGATTTAGGAAATGAGTCGTCCACAATCACTTTGGATAAAGAATTAATAGCTAACAAATCCACCTACTGAACCTTGCATGATACCCTTTCAAAAGCTAAAATCATTGGATTGCTGCACATGTCATTAATAGAGTGCTGCACATGTCATTAATAGAGTTAAGAGTCAAATGGGTGTAAAGATAAATTTGCATATTGAATTAGGTTTGTAAGGGCATATTAGGTAGTAAATTTGGGTTTAAAGAGAGAATGATAGTTTAGTTAAAAATCAAATGGGTGCAAAAAGTAAGTTGGGTGTAGAAAGATGTTACATGAGTTTAAATAAAATTTCTCTAAAGTTTAACCCTAGCCATTGTAGTAGCAGCCGCACCTCACCTTTTCTATTTTTCATTCATCTCTCTCTCTCTCTCTCTCTCTCTCTCTCTCTCTCTCTCTCTCTCTCTCTCTCTCTCTCTCTCTCGTTCCCTGCCTCCAAACTCCTTCCATGTCCATGCCTCCAATTTCTCCATTATTCTCCATAACCCACATCCTCATTTCTATTCCAAGTGCGGCGATGATCATGGCCTGGCTATCCATTTCCCATTCTGCCGCAGGCATCACTGCAGGGATAATAAGATTGAATGCTATCCATTTCCCATTCACCCACATGATTGCATGTTGTTGAAGCCTTTGGAAATCACCAATACAGTAATCTCTCCCTTCCACTTCCCAGATGACGCACGTAATGCTACCTTTCTATGTCGATCCTTCATATTTGTGAGAAGCAACTTCTTGTCTTTCCTGGAACAAATTTCCATGGCCATCTATTTCCATGACAGTAATTATTTGTTCGATGACAGATTCGTATTGCAGATTTGTTCGATTTTTTGTGTTGTGGGTTTGTTAGTTATTTGAATTTGAGATGAATGAATGTAATTATTGCTTGCTGTGAGTTGTGGATTAAGATAGTATTTTTATGAATTATGTGCTTGTGTTGTTCTTGGTGTTGCAGACTTGCAGATTTGTTTCTTTCCAGATTCATTTCTTTACCAATTTCCAGATTTACTTGTTTATCAATTTTCAGACGTCTGCTTCTCTTTTTGTTGTTGGGGCTTGGTTGATCTTCACCTCTATGGTCACTGGAGCTTACTTTGATGGTGGCAAGGGAACTAAGTGGCTAGGGTTTTCAGTTTCTTTCTTTCTTTTTCGGGCTCAACCCTTGGGTTGGGTTGTTGTGCTTGCCCATTTTCTTGTTTGTGTTTAGTTGTGGGCTTTTGTTATGTATGTAAGTTTACCTTTTATAAATTTATAAAAAATAAAAACAAAAACAAAAAAACCGAACCGGATCGAAACCGAACCGAAAAAAATTGAACCAAACCGAATCGAAATTTTGGTTCGGTTTCAGTTTTGGCAAAAAAACCGAACCCAGCCTTAGAGATAGTTATATTTGTACTCTTATTATTCCAAATCATAATGAAAACACTACTGCTGCTTCGAGGATGTACTCCAGTCACACGAACTGTAGAGGAACCTCGTAAATTTTGTGTCTTGCTTATTTTTTCCACTACATACACTGTAAATTTGTATAGCACGTTATCAGCACGAGAAGCTCTTGTGTCAGCGGAAAGCACAACGCCAACTTTTCCGTCTCTACCCCTCTGTAATTCCGACGAGTTTTGTCCAGATCCACCAAACCTCTCATCTTCTCCAATGTCGAGCTCTGCTTCAATATGGCTCTCAAACCGCCTCTCAACAACTCCCAGCCCTCTCCTCCAACGGGAGCCCTCTCTCTCCAACACCCTCATCACCGTCACAAAAACAGGAGCCCAACGATGAGGTTTGGTACGGCTAAGATTTGGCCGTTTGAGAGCTGATTGAAGCTGGAGGCTTTATTGCTTCATGAATGGTGAAGCTATTCCATGTCCATGTGAAAAGAAAAAAAGCAAAGGAATATGGCTGACAAGAAAAGAAAACAAAAACAATAAAGACAAAAGCTCTGGGTTGGTGCATGACACCATGCAGCATAAATAAGATAATAATAAAAATTGGATGGTGCTTCACGCATGTGAAGGTAAGAAATCATAAATAAATGAAAGGATGTTGCATATGAAAAGATAAAAATGGACAAAAGGAAGTGGCAAAATAAAAGGTTCTGATACTTTTTATTTATGTGAATGGTGTTGGCTTAAAACACTTTCACAAGTTCTATTTACTTTAAAGCAATTTATTTATCATGGTCTGTTTTACCGCCTACTGCTTTAAGTTTTGATTTATGTGAATGGTGTTGAATTAAAGCCCTTGTCACAAACTTTATTTACTTATATGCACTTTATTTATTATGGCTGGAATTACCGCCTATTGTTTTAATTTATTTATTGTACTTCTTTTTGTTACAATGAGTATATACAGGACTTGAAGTTCCTTGATCAGATCAGAACCTGTAGTTTCTTGATCCTCATCATATAAAATGATTGGACCAGAAGTTTCATCATACAAAAAAATCGGGCATGAAGTCCCATGATCCTCAAGATCAGGATATGAAGTTCCTTGATTCATATAGATGATGATATAAATAAGGATCAAAAGTTCCTTATGTCCATACTTAAAATGGTTAAGCAGAAGCATTTATTAAAGTGTATGAAATTGATTATACGCGTTTTGCTCATGAAAACGAAATTGTCAAGTTTTCTACATAGGGATATGCCATATTACATGATACATTATTAGCTTGGTTGAGACATGTTGCCAACCACTTATACTTCTCAGTACAACTCGTGTTTGGGCACTAACTAAACATTACACATTTACGAGTTTTTGGTTGTGTTATCTATGTGCCTATTGCACTACCACAACGTACTGAAATGAGGCATCATCGCGGATTGGGCATTGATGTTAAACACCATATATCATTCAATATTTGGAACCCTTGACTAGGGATATGTTTACCGCACGTTTGTGGACTATCATTTTGATAAAATAATTTTCCTGCCATTAGGGGAGAAAATATCATTATAGAAGAATTATAAGAAAAGATCATTAAAAAGAACGAAGAGAATTTGTCTTAGTTTGATTCACGAAGCAATCGATGAGAAAATGAAGTAAGAATAATTGAATGATGCAATGATGTGTCAATCAAATGCCAGATTCATTTAATGATGCAACGAAAGTAATGAAATCACATATACTTGCTGCAAATATGCCTACAAGAATTGATGTCCCTGTTGGACAAAAATAATGAGGCAGCAAATGATTTCTCTGTTGCATGCCTGAAGCGTGGCAGACCCTCAGACTCAAAAAAGGTTTAGTCATTCGAAAGAAGAAGAAGATGGCACTACTGAACTATTGCATTCCCGAAGCATAACTGCTATGTACCGGAAGCATGACAGTCGCTGCATGGATACACATCCCAGAAAGAACAATTCGCGGACATGGGAATGTTGATGTCTCATGCATAAAGCATGATAGACGCATATGTTCTAATGACTCAACTCCCGGAAGTGGAGATTAAAATTCCAGCTCTATAACGCTTAAGAAGAGGTTAAGATCCGCATTCTCTAAACTATGACTATCTTGGAAGAGATAGTGTAATGCCCTTAAAAAGGCAATGGATATCCAAAAAAAAAGAAATGAAAAGCTTCTATGCATTCACATGCACATGAGAATATGGGACCACAGATTGATGATAACTAATGATAATTTTGGTTTTTACAAGTAGCTACTAAATTCATTAATGAGCTGTGTTGATATTGAGTCTCGTTCTTTGGCAAAAAATAGAGAAAGGCAATTCCATTACAATTTTGTAAGAACGTGGAAAAATGGACCTATGTACTTGAATACAATACAAATAGCCAAAGGATGTTGAACCAAAGAGGTTACATATGGGCATTTGTAATACAGTGAAATACACTCATGATATGACATAAGGTTTCTAATTGAAACCTGAAATTATACTCCTGTAAATGATTTCATATGAATGGAGAATTATACACGAAGGGTTGTGAGTCACCCACATCATATCTCCATAAGCAAATTCCTCAATTATACATGGAAGCAAATTGCTTTGTATAAATTCCAAAGGAGAATGTGTCATTAAGTGTAGAAAACCCCTGAAGGATTCAAATTGCTTGCCTGGAACAGTAAAGCATAAAATATGTACTTAATGCTAATGAATGATATAAATTGCCTTAGTGAGTACTATCATTATGATATTATTGCAACATCCTAAAATCTCTTGCAAGAGTTGATAATATTAGATTGAGACTCCTGAAGAGTCTAGAAAGTTTATAAAGTGTTGAGAGAGATATTGTCTCAAGCTACAAAATCAAACAATATGCCAACACGAATCTTATCCATGATGTTTATGATATTATGGATTGAAGATTATGAGTTGAATACTCAAATGTTTTAGACACTAAGAATGATCATTTATCTTCGCAAGGGTAAAGATAAATTGATATTTGGTCCAGAAGTACCACATCTTAGTAAAGTATATGCTTTATAATACACTAAATGAAATAAAGCTTATATATCAATATCTCTCAGAAATTACATACACATGAGTTAAAACAAACAAACAGGAGGGAACCTTGACAAAGGTTGCTCATGTGAAGCCTCAGTACTTGGAAGTACCCTATAAGGAGGAGGCACCATAGGTTGATTATTTGGAGCCTTAATACTTGGTGGAATTCTAGACGGCTGAGATAATGAGTGTCTTTGGAATAAAAACTCAAACCTTTTATTGTCATTTTGAGTCCGACTTTTAGATTCCAGTAGTTGGTCGAGTTTTCTTTTCATACTCGTCGAGTAATTATTTGCAAGCATCTGTAACAATTTATTCTTGTGCTTGAGCCCTCTAATCTCTTTTTAAGACTTGCCACCTTAGCCATTAATGTTTCAACTTGGCGAGTTCGAGCAAGTAAACGTTGACTCGTGTTGGATATAGAACCCGCACACTAAACGCTGAAAGCCAGAGAGTTTTGAACAGCCAATTCATCAGACCTGTTTGAAAGGATATCGTTATCCTTTGGAGTGAGAAGATTTCTAGCTACCACTGTAGCGGTTATGTCATTCTTCATCACAAAGTCCCTAATCGTAAGAAGACCATTAGAAGATAAGAAGGACGAACGCCATATTTTATCTTGACGTGGCTCATCTGTATCACTCATAAGACTCAAATCTAAGCAAATGTTAAATGGGCAAGCCATTTTCAGAAATGATGAAGGAAAAAAGAGGTCAGATAAAATCTCAGAAGTGCAAGAAGGGGAGATTTCTATAGGCAACAACTTTTTGAGTGTATCTGAACAAAATTGATATTTCTATAAATAAATAAAAAGGATTCAACATGACCACTTGTTAAAAAATCAAAGAGACACCGATTTTCAAATTTCAAAAGCCAGATTTCCCTGCATAAAGTCTGTCAACACTTTTCAGACGCAATCTCAACTTTTCGGATGTCACGTGCATTTTTGTCAAAGATCTCTGACAAAGTTGAAAACGCGTGAATCTTACTGTTTTGATTACACCATAGTAGCTGACAAGAGTAAAGGCACAACACCATTACTTGCTATTGAGAAATTCCTATGTATGTCGACTTCCGTCCTCCATGGGAAGGCAGACATGAAAAATATCTAACTCTTTCTCCTCTCCGAGAATTCATCTTCAACAAAGCATCTTGAAATACTCAATTTTCTTCCGAGAATACCTCTTCAAACAAGTCACACCAGATTAAGAGTATCTTATATCATGTAATCTCCCTGTCATTTTCTTTGTCCTTGTTCTTACTACAAGACAAGGAGAAAGAGAAAAATCAGTCGCCACCTAGAATCAAGCTTCCGATTTGGAACTAATTTTCTGGAACCCTTCCCTGATTGCTTACCTAGAATTGCTCTCGAGTAGTCATCTTCAACTGTTGATATGATGTTGGAAGCTGCCATGCATGATAAGTCGTTGAGAACTGATGTTCTGAAGGGGAAAACTAGGGAAAATACCACTCCTGCAATGTCTGCATTCCACTCCTGCATCAGCGGACAAATACTACAAGAGAATATGCTATACTAGCATGGGGGAAAACTAGGGAAAATATCACTTCTGCAAAGGAGAACAGATAAGGCAAACAAAAATAATACATTGAAGCATGTGGAGACAAGAACAACAAAAAAAAGTGTCGATTCATCCCCGACGGAGCCAAAGATAATTGTCACGTGGAGTTGCTCGTGGTCCCATTTCATTCAAGAACAAGTCCCAAGGCCTTTGGAGGAATCACAAATCCTATTCAAGATCAAGTATCCACTACCCTTGAATCAAATTCAGCTCTAGATAAAAAGAATAAATTCAGATATTTGGAGGAAGTCTAGCAAAAGGCCCTCCAGCCCAATTCAAGAACAAGCCTATGGAAAGTCAACAAGCACAACATATGTGATACTACTCATCAGGGGGAGCATCTAAAATAGATTAAGATTTTAACGAGTCAATCGGAGACTTGTGGTCATCCAATGAGGGTGTTATAAACATTAGTGGCTGACCACTAAATGATGTAATGGATGACTATATCAACCACTTCAGAGCACTGTAGCTTAGCTGGCAGCAAGACAGCAAGCACTATCATCTGTGTCTATAAAAAGGAATGTCGAGGATGAGAGCAAACACACAAATGTCATAAGGCTCACGGGAGAGAGAAGAAAGAAAAAAAAAAGAGAAAAAAAGAGAAAAAAAGATGAGAGAATATAAATAGTTATATTTGTACTCTTATTATTCTAAATCATAATGAAAGCACTACTGCTGTTCTGAGGATGTACTCCAATCACACCGACTGTAGAGGAACCTCGTAAATTTTGTGTCTTCCTTATTTTTTCCATTACATACACTGTCAATTTTTACAACAACAATTGGTATGTTGCTTTAGAATTTGCTGTTTGAAATTTAATAATGTGAATATGATAATGGACCTAGATTAGGATTTGACTAAAGAACCAACCTTAAATATTTGTGATTTAATTCTCACGTCATGAACAATTCAATAATCAAAATTAACTATTTTTTTAACCACGAGTTGGTGGTCTAATGGTAAAGGATGAATTGTGAGGCTTCCTTCAAAATACAAATTGGAGGTCTTGGGTTCGAAACTCGTTGCTAGGCTGGAAGGCAAACTAGTGGTCATAGGAGGTTGAAATACCTTTGCGAATATTAAAAAAAAAAAAAAAAAAAAAAAAACCGTGACTTGCCACTAATTGTTCTCTTTAAAAAAATTAACTATTTTATTATTCATAAAATACACCATAACATAATAAATTTCATTCAAAATGCAAGCAAGCAATGTCAATTTATCTTTTACTGCCAAGCCAAGGATTAAATGAAGCTAATCCTGACCGTCAAACGAGGCCATAAAGCATAGACCCTTGAGTAGTGGATCAGACCATGCATCAATGACGTGACGACAGCCAAACCCTGCCCGAGGCAACCGACCATGTGTCCCTGCCACTCATCGTCCGCTTCATCCTTTCGATAGCTGCCCATTCATTGGAGTCGATACAGTTACAGACCTAAAGTCGATGAAGATGAATGAGGTGGGGAAACAGCAGCGGCGAAGCCACTTGAGGGCGAGGAGTGGTGGCCGCCACTCCCCTCGCCGGAAAACATAGCCACAACACAGGTTTAGCCTCTCCTCTCTCGCTAGAAAACCTAGCCCCTCCACAACTCTGCTCCCTGTTTTTGTTTCTTCGAACTAGTTCTGCTGCACAGCAACAAAGAGAACCTTTATGTTTTGTTTTAAATCCAAGCCCTGGTAAAAAAAAAATTTAAAAACTTAAACGAAACGATGTCGTTTCGTTTGTTAAAAAAAAACAAAATATGGTGGTGGGGGGACTGCATGTCCTCTATTTAGCCTCTCTTTTCTCTCTCAGCCTTTCTCAAGGCCAATTACACACAAAGAACAGCAAAGTTTCCCCCCCAAACCCAGCAGCCAACGGACGAAACGGAATGGAGCCATTTCACAGGCTCACTCCAGCCGAGCTGTCGTTTACTCTCACACGCACTCTCATAGTCTCACAGGCTCACTTCAGAGAGGGGATGAGGTGACTTGGTACGCGATAAGATTGTGAGGAATGAGTATAATCCAACTACAGCCTATGCATTTGGTAATATATTAGTTAGTATATATTGTTATTTTGAATTTGGAAATTTTGATGTGGAGTTAATTTCGATTTCGGTTAGTTTATGGAAAATGCAAAAGAAAATGTGTTGGAATGAATCTGCAATTAACGTAGTTACAGGGTTTTGAAAACTGATTGGATTTGGGGATGTTTTTGTTGTGGCAGATAGAGTTTTTGGACAGCATGCCAATTCGCAAGAGGTGTACGAAGTTGCCGCTAAACCTGTTGTCAAAGCTGCCATGGAAGGTGTCAATGGTATGACATACTTCTCTTGTAGACTACAAATGGAGAATTCGTTAATGCCTAATGAGAAACGTTGATATTGTTTCTGTAAGAATATGTATAACTTATATAATGAAACGTCGATGGTGGTGGAAATTCTATTAGCTTTAGTTGAAAATAGATAAATTAAGTTACATTCAATTTTCTTGTTAATTTCCCATTTCTTACGACTTGAGTATTGAAAATGCAGGTACTGTTTTTGCTTATGGTGTGACAAGTAGTGGGAAGATACACACTATGCATCAATGCATGTAAGTTTCACTTGCTTTTCTTGGGATTTTGCTACTGAAAGTTTAAGCATATCGAAAAATCATATTAGCTTGTTTATTCAGTAAAGCTCCGTTTGTGAGTTGTGCAGAAAAGGTTATAATGACCAATGTTTACACTCTGTCTCTTTGATTCCACATTAGGGGACTGGATTTAAGCTTGCCTTCCATGGCCCTGAAAATATTAATATCTAATGATTAGTGAGAAACTGCTTTTATTGGGACCATTGCGTAACAAAATGGGAGATCAATGGTTGAGTGATGGGATGCTTGTTTACATTGAGAAATATGTATTTGCTTTTATTGATAATGAGCTTATTATGCGACGTTTTCATGACATGAAACCTCGCTGGCAACAATTGTAATTTGTTTGTATTGATTAATTATGGAAGACATTACTATATAAAAAGATTTAGTTGTTGTCATTTTTCTTTAACCTTGCATTCTTTTAAGTTCGCCCTTCCCCACGAGAAATCCTGGCTTCGCTACTGGGAGACAGACGTCGAGATCTTGTTCGTCAATGCACCACCACTACTGCCAGTACTCGGACCACTTCACGGACGCGCCGTCCAAGTGGCTGCAGTCCTCTAATCTTTCACAGGTCCTCTATTAATTTGATTATCTTTTCAAACTCGCCCCTCGTCAACTCAAAATTGCATGTTGGGTCCCTGATAAATTGATAATGTGAAGCTCTCTGTTTTGAACAAGGTTCTAAAATACACTAGTCGCTAGTCAAGCGGCGGATTAGGACCTAGCACTTAACTGGTAGGTGGGCGGCTAGGTGAATTAGGCGAATTTAAGTAAATCTATTATATTTCGTATAAAGAAGTGTTTATTTATACTTAAAATATATATTTTTTTCATCATAAACTACAAAATAAAATGACATATATATTACTATTGGAACATAATGAAAACATAGAGAACATGTATATAATGTGTGTTCATTTAACTATTCAACAAGTCTCTTACAATTTATTGAAAAAATAAAAAAAATACAAAATGAAAGTTATCTATTTTCTGTCTAATTGAGTCGCAACCTAAGCGGGTGCCTGGGCGGTAGGGTCGGCCCTAAGAATTTATGGGCTTTGTGCAAAATTTAGATGGAAGCCTTGTAAGATCCCACATCGATCAGGGGTGATGATCCTGTAAGCCTTATATGTACATGCCCATCTCTATATAGCACGAGGCTTTTTGGGAGCTCACTGGCTTCGGAGTTCATCGGAACTCTGTAGTTAAGCTAGTTCGCGTGAGAGCAATCCCAAGATGGGTGACCCACTGGGAAGTTCTCGTGTGAGTTCCCAGAAACAAAACCGTGAGGGTGTGGTCGGGGTCTAAAGCAGACAATATCGTACTATAGTGGAGTTGAGCCCAGGAAGTGGTTCAACCCGGGCAGGGAAGTGACAAGCTTTTATTTTCTAGCGCTGTATTTTTTTATTATTATTTCTTAACTTTCAATTTTGTCAATAAAATTGAAATATTACAAATTAGTGAACCAAAAATAAGTTTGTTGCCTTCATTTTCTAACGTTGTATTTTTTTTTTCTTAACTTTCAATTTTGTCAATAAAATTGAAATATTATAAACTAGTAAACCAAAAATAAGTTTGTTTTACAGGATAAGAGTGTTTTCTATCTTCAAAAGGTCTTGAGTTCACATGTTGAATGTTTTTATGTAAATTTGTCTGCTTAATAAGTTTATAATATGCAAAAAATTAGAAATTACAAAGCAAAACTATTGGGAATCGACCTCGCTCCTGGGTGAAAAGGTAGGAAGCTTAAACCACTACCACTTGCAGATAACTTTGGTATTCTCTTGTACATTTAATATATTTATATCTATCTGTGTGCATGTAAATAAATTTTGGGGGCCTTTTCGAATTGGGCCTTTGTGTGGTGGCACTTTTTGCACACCCTCAGAGCCGGCTCTACTAAGCGGGTATGAGCGGGCTAGGCGGTCTAGGCGTGTGCCTCATCAGGTCTAGCTGCTTTTTCTTAATTTTCAAACTCCTAGTCATTAATCGGGGCAATGGCCAGCTGCCTAGCGCTTAGACGGGAATTTTTAAAACATTGGTTTTGAATATTTTGTAGGACTTCGAGTTGTGCGCAAAATGAGTAGGCAGAGTCATAAAAATGGCAATGAGCGATCACTACCGGAGTCTTAAACTTTACCACCGATTACATCTCGATCACCGAGCATGAGAAGGAACGGTGACGATCGAGTTACACCTAGTGAGCTCAACCCTGGATTGCTTGATATTCACTCATTTGATACTAAGTTATTACCTGGGGTTTGTCAAATTACTTGTACATATTTTCGTTTCATATGTTTTTGACTGATCAGAATAATTTGCTTTGTTTTCAGTATCCCTTACATTTCTCTATGTTTGGGTTAATATTTGAACATTTGGTTTAATTAAATGAAGGCTCAGAGATGTCAATTGAAGAAGAGTTGCCCGAAGCTTAGCACGAAGCCCAAAAGCCAATTAAAGACTTCTCAGCCAAGTACAAGCCACTTGCCTAACTATGGAAGTGACAAGTGATGGAAACTAACCCACTATCAGCCAAAAAGCACTTTCTAATGGCATTCAAGTAAAAAGAGCTAATGACTCATTATCCTCAGATTGCTAGCACAACTACTATAGTCAGGCTAATCTGCCTATAAAAGAAGGAAGTGGCCCCAGAGAAAAGGACTCTCAACCAATTAAACTAACTTACAAATTTTGCTCTCAAGCTAGGTTTGCAAACCAAAGCTGTAATCAGCCTAGATCTTTGATCTTTTAGGCGTAGCCTACCAAAAAAGTCTATATTTCCCTAGTTTAAAGCTCTGCTACTCCCGTAATATCGATCCCCTTGTGTAAACTTGTTTACCATCCATTACTTCTCAAGCATACAACCCTTGTAAACTCAAAGAGAAGCCTTTACAAGAAGTTCAACCTTGCTGGACGAGGTGAAATCTTGCCCGAAACTCTTTGTTTGTTTTCTAAACTAGTAGATCTATCATTTAATATTTTGTCCATCATATATTCAAGTCATTTCCACTTGTGTTCTACATTGAGAGTTCCATTTGTGCTTAGATCTAGTTATCTTTATGGATCTTCTTACATTTAAAACCAATATGGAACCAAACAAATGACTTAAAGGGTTTTGGACACCCTTCCTTCAAGCATACAAGACCATGAACTAAAAGTCCTTGATCTCAATGCAAGAAAGAACTTAATTTAGACTTAACTCATCTATGACAATCTTTTGATAATAAGAAGTCTGAGTAACTTGGGGTGCAAGAAACCAACTTAAACACACTTGTTATACATCTACTATAATGAGATAGTAATGGCACACCTAAGCACTTAGTTAGTTTTGATTACGAGCCTTAAGGCCTATACTTAAGGCCACAAAGATACCTTTCAGAACTAACTTTGTCCAGTTCTTGCAGCGGACAAACGAGCAAAAGCCCGACCATCAAACACATTCAACCCAACGTGCCAATCTCCAAGGGAGCTGTGCCGAGGTGTCGAGGATCTTCTGCCATATGGAGAAAATCTTCACTCGAACATAGTTTTGGCATGCTCAATGAGATTCTTGAAGTCTTGTATGCCAAGAAAGAAGAGAAATGAGCAAACTTCCAGGTGGAGTACAAAATACGGGCCACCCCAAGATTTACTCAAATTAAAAATGACAAATTGACCATAAGATGTCCCTTCCATGCAAGAATCAGCCATTTTGGAAAGCCCGACTTCATCTGAAAAGTTAAGGGTAAAAATAACCAATCAGGATTTGCAAGCCACTATAATGCAAGTTTTGAGAAGTATGGAGAAAATGTCGCTCAAAACTAGGGGAGAAGACAGCACACTTTGTTCCTTAATAGAAAGTCTGCAAATGAGGCTGGATCTGGAGTTTTCTACCTTAATGGGTGATCATGAGGATGCGTTGAGACAACTGTGCCCTGTGAGGGAACCAGTTGTTCCCTTATTTCCTTTAATAGATAAAGAAAATGATAGAGGAAAGAAGAAAGATGGACTGGAGATCAATCAGCCAGTTCTAGAGGATATCTAAGAAGTAGAGTTGCCTGACCCTCTGCTATTCTCACTAGACAGTAGGGGGCAAGGTGGGCAAGACAGGAAGAAGTATGAGATGCCCCAGGTAATTGGAGAGTCCAGTAGGAAGAATGAACCCACCACTGCAGATAAACCTCTCCCTTATAGGCTACCATCATTAGCCAATAAGGGAGGAGGGCCTAAATGGATGAGGTCTAAACTAAGAAAAGAGACTACCATCATTACCCTACTAGACAATGCTACTAACCAGCAACTCAGGGATGTGTTGACTGAGTTAAGAATGATGATGGTCCAAAACACCCAACCACATGCTCGCCCGCTATTCAGAATCACTTACCAGAAACCTTACCCTGAGTATATTGATGAACAAAACCTGTTTCCCCTTAACTTCAAGATGCTCGCATTCCCAACATTTAGCAGAAAAGATGGCAGTGTGTCCTCGAGGAATCACATTTACAAGTTCTCCAACCATTGTGTGGCATTTGAGGACAATCCTAATTATAAGTTGAGGTTGTTTAGAAACTCGTTGGTAAGTCTAACATCTCAATGGTACTCTTTTTTGCCCCTAATTCTGTTGCTAACTGGGGGTAAATGAAGATGGTTTTCCATGAACAGTTCTACAGAATGGAGCCTGAGATGTCAATCAATGACCTGGTACAGGTAAAGCAGTACGAGCATGAGTCTACAGAGGACTTCATGATGAGATTAAGAATGACGAGGATGAGGTGCCAATTCCCTATAAATCAGGCCCAGCTCATATCCATTGCTCAGATGGCGTTGAGATTGCTGTTAAGAAAGAAATTTTATGATGTGCAATTCAATGAATTGCAAGAGTTGGTGATCGCTGCCACGAAGTATGAAAAGCTGTTGCTTGAAGAACAACAACTGAAGCACTCTTCCAAGGCTTTTCATTTATATAAGAACAAAGATACCATTCATCATGTAAATTTTGAAAGAGTTGAGCCAGAGCAAGCTGAGGGCCATGGAAGAGAGGAAATAGAGATATGTGCTGCAAAGATGACTACTCCTTTCAAACCTTAATGGTGAGTAGGTTGGTTCAGCCAATTAAAGACCAGAATGTGGTAATGAATGATGGGGGATTTGTCCTTATGAAGCCTCCCAAATATCAAAGCTACTCATTTGATTTAACCAAGGCTGCTAAGATTTACAAAGAGTTGGTGCAAGCAAGAGTGATTGTGCCCAACGACACCAAGAAGTTGCCCAAACCCAAGGAATTGGGAGGGAAGAAGTATTGCAAATTGCATTACACATTCAATCACTCCATAGCCAACTATGTCCAGTTCAGAGACTGGATACATGTTCTCATTATCAAAGGAAAATTGATGCTAGAGAAACTTCCGACTAACATGATGATTAACACAGACCCTTTTTCTAGGGGCCCCAATTAACATGATCAACTTAATTTGGGCAGAGAAATGGAAGGGAAAAGCCACTTGGGAAGTAAAGGCTGAAAATCGACCAGTTGACAAACTCACAGAGAGAGTTATCAAGTTGCCCGAAAGGCCCAAAACAGCCATAGTCAAAGGTATGGTGTTGTGCAGTAAGTGTCAGTGTGAATGCAAAATGGAGGTGTCAGCGTCAGAAGCAGTTATTGATCAAGAGTTGATCAAAAGAATAGATAAAGAAGAGTTAGAGGCCCGCATAAGTGTCATGCAGGTAGCTGAAAGAGAGGCATCCAGAAATGTTTTCTAGAGATTGGGAGGAGATTCCCAACCTAAAGGGTTGTCAAACGTCTTTAGAAACCACGAAGCCTCTGAGGAAATGGAAGATAATGAGGCCAAAACACCAAAGTGGGTGAACGTAAGACCTCCCCTAGCCAAGTTATGATGAGGAAGACGTCAAAAGAAATGAGAGAGCCGTGAATCTAGTCGTAAAGAAGAATCCTGCCCGACTTGGACGGAAGTGGTATGTGGTTTGGAAATGATGGGAGACCTGTTAAAAAAATGGGGCTCTCTATGATTATGAGGGTTCAAAGGCAGCACAAGGCCCACATGAACTCCCTAAAAATCCTTGCTACGTCTGAAATTTCCAAGAATGTTAAGTTTGATAAGGTACTTTGTGGAGGCAGAAACCAACTTCATTGGAAAAGCAGGAAGGAAGTAGAGAAAGCCAATAACAAGACCAAAGGCTAGGAAGACCATGTGCCACAGAACCGTCATCCTATGAAGTACCGAATCTTGATGAGGGCTCATGAGGACATAGTATGAAGCTCGGAGCCAATTTGTTTTGGAACCATCTCACTTGAGGAAAAAATGCCCTCACCTTTGTTAGTTGATACTCTTTGTGAGGTCCCAGAACAGATGCCAAACTTTGGTATGGCTCAGGAGGAAAGGTTGCCCGAATTAAAGCTGCTAGAAGAAGCACAAATTTGATTAGACGAATTTCTGAGCCATATTGGGAGCAAGAAAGAGAAGCTACCGAAACCCAGCAACTTTCACGTAAACATGGCATATGTTTTATCAGTCATATTCTGTGCCGAACATAATCAGCCCACCACAATGGAGGGTGACTATTTGGCAATAGAACCAATGATGGCGTATGTCAGTGTTGAAGAAACAGGGAATGGAGAGTCGGGCAGAATGGAGTTGCCCGAGACCTCTAAAAGCAAGCCTGAGAGAGTCTATTTGGACAAGATGGTATTCAGCCATCCAAACATGACCTTAGCCAACCATTTCAAACCTATTTATCTAACTGCTCATCTGGAGGGAGTACCCTTCAAGAGGGTTTTGATTAATGGAGGGGCTACGGTTAATGTGTTGCCATACAAGCAGATAAATAAGGTGTATGGAGGTGAAGATGATCTCATCTCTACAGACCTAACGGTGTCCAGCTTGTCTTGAGCCATCACTAGGAACAATGGAATATTGCCTTTAGAGGTCGACTTGGGGTCCAAATAGATCATGTTGGCTTTTTTCGTGGTGGATTATACTTCTACTTATGGAGCCTTACTTGGGAGGGATTGGATCCACCAAAGCCTTTCTGCGCCCTCTACTCTACATCAACATGTGGCAATTTCAAGACCATGATTTTGGGAGATGGTGGAGACCAAACCACAGCCATTCCTTCCTACAGCCAATGTCGCATAAGCTAATTTCTACAATCCTAGTGTTAGGATTCTCCAGTGTTTAAGAGCTGATGAGAACGGCTGCCCGACTAAGGTGACGGCCCAAAAGCTCTTGGAATAAGGATTGTTCCTTACAAGAGAGGAGTGAGATAGACCCTACATTGTCCGAACACCCCAACACCAATAATGTTAGAAAAAAGAAGGAATGACCAAGTCATTGCAGTCAGGTCCTTAATCAAAAGACTGTTGGTGTATGGGAGAGAGAAAAAATAAGAACGGGAAAGCTCGACAAGAAAATAGGAAGAATGGCAGTAAGAAACTCTAAGCAGCGAACATATAAAGGAAGAAGAGTTTTTTGGGAAAGAATAGGAAGCAACCATACAAATGGCTGAGTGCATATATGACCTAAATGGGCCAGAGGACTTGCCTAAGACTTAGAAGTTGGTTGAATTTTTGTGCACAGAACCAGACAAGCCACCACCAGAGGTGCAAGACCCCTTGGAGACCATCAATTTGGGGACTAAAGAAGATCCAAGGCCTATACAGATTAGTGGCTTGTTGGAGAATGATGATCAGGTAAAAATTGTCAGCCTTCTGCATGAATATAAAGATTATTTTGCTTGGCACTATATGAAGATGCGAGGTTTAGAGTCAACCTTGGTAGAACACAAAATGCCTATCAAAGAGACATGTAAACTTGAAAAGCAAGTGCCATGGAGGATGTCAAAAGAAATCGAAGAAAATATCAAAGAAGAAATTGAGAGGCTAATGAAGGCTGGATTTATTAGGCCTGCCAAATATGTTGAGTGGTTGGCCAACATTGTACCTGTATTAAAAGCCATAACAAAAGCAGTACAGTGTTGTGTTAACTACATAAACATTAATGATGCTACGCCTAAAAATGAATACCTCATGCCCATGGCTGACCAATCTATATATTCAGTTGCAAAGCACAAAGTCTTATCTTTTATGGATGGAAACGCCGGTTATAATCAGATAAAAATGGCTAAAGAAAATATACATAAAACAGCTTTTAGGTGTCGGGGCATGTCGAAGCATATGAATACTTAGTCATGCCATTTGGACTTAAGAATGCCGATGCAACCTATCAAAGAGCGATGAATGCCATTTTTCATGACTTAATTGGCCACAGCATGGAAGTATATATTGATGACATCGTGGTAAAGTCTAAAACAGAAGAACAACACTTCATAGACCTCAGGCAAACCTTGACAAGAATGATGATCCATGAATTAAAAATGAATCTAAAGAAGTGTGCTTTTGGGGTGAGAGCGGGCAACTTTTTGGGATTCATTGTTCATCAAAGAGGTGTAGAAGTTGACAAGAACAAAGCGCGGGCAATAATGGAGTCACCCTCGCCCAACAATAAAGTTCAACTGCAAAGGCTGCTAGGCAAAATCAACTTCTTGAGGAGATTCATTGCTAACCTAGCGGGCAAGATTCAACCGCTAACTCCTCTTTTAAAATTAAAGGATAAAGAAGAATTTGAGTGGGAGCTACCGTATCAAGAGGCTTTCAGCAGCATAAAAACCTACTTAGCTTATCCACTATTACTCATGCCACCTCATAGGGGGCAGCCTTTGAAACTTTACATTTAAGCCTGAGAGAAATCAATGGGAACCTTACTAGCTCAGAATAATGAAGGCAGGAAGGAACAAGCAATATATTACCTTAGTAAAATCCTTACCGAGGTAAAAACAAGATATACCCCGATGGAAATGTTGTGTTTAGCTCTATACTTCACTACCAGCAAATTAAGGCATTACATGCTGCCTTGTCATATTCACATTATTGCCAAGACAGATGTAATCAAATACATGCTGTCAAAACCAATGCTAATAGGGAGGATTGGGAAGTGGATTCTAGCATTATCAGAGTTCAGTTTTCAATATGTGCCTCAAATGAGAGTCAAAGGACAAACAATAACAGATTTCTTGACTGAGCATTATGACTCTCCAGATGAGATTGTTAACATCCTAGGAACTCTGGAGGTAGCCAGTATGTGGATCCCATTAGGCAAGAGCTTCTCGGGCAAGGAAAAATGGATCTAGCGAGAGATAAAAAGGATAACTAGCCTCTGGATTACTTATTTGAGACTATATTTTGATGGTCACTCAAAATGTTGATGGGGCTGATATTTTCATCATTGACCCCAAAGGTATTCATCATTGTTATTCATTCCTCTTAGGTTATCAAGAAACTACTAACAATCGGGTAGAATATGAGGCATTGATAATTGGCCTAGAAATCCTGATGGAGTTGGGGGCAACTGAGGTTGAGGTGTTTGGTGATTTAGAGTTAATAGTTAATCAATTAAATGGAGAATACAAATGCATACATATTACCATGGCTGGTTATTACTTGGTGGCCATGCGATTATTAAGTTATTAGGGCACTGAAATGTTAGTCAGCCATATCCCCAGGGAATCAAATGCAATGGCTAATGAAATGGCGCAATTAGCCTCTGGAGCACAAATCCAAGAAAGAAAATTCGAAATAGAAGTGGAAATGAAAAAGAGGAATCTCCCTTCTATCTTTGGTAGATGATTCAGTCTAGATGTGATGACTAAGGAGCTTGAGATGGAAGACTAGAGATCTCCCATCACTAGTACTTGAAAGATCTTTCTTTCCCCACAAATAAGAAGACTAGGCAACAAGCAACCAAGTATGTCATGTAGGAAGAAATCCTGCTAAGGAAAACTCCAACTAGATTATCGTTTAAATGCTTAGGCCAAGAAGAATCTATAAGAGTAATGGCCGAAGTACATGAAGGAATATGTGGAGTTCACCAAGCTAGAACCAAGATGATGTGGTTGCTTAAGAGGTACAGTTATTTCTAGCTCGACACGGTAAAAGACTACAAATCCTATGCCCGAGGATGCTAGGAATATCAAAGGCATGGACCTCTCTAACATGTGCCCTTAGTACCCTTGAACCCAGTGGTTAAGCTTTGGCCTTTTAGAGGATGGGCAATGGATTTCATCGGGCAGATCTACCCAGTTTTTAGCAAAGGGCACACATTCATAATAATGGCAACGAATTATTTCACCAAGTGGGTAGAAGCTTCAGTTGTGAAGACTATCACTTCAATTGCTATCAAGAAATTCATTAAAACCAAGATCCTACACAAATATGGGGTGCCTGAGGCTATTGTTATTTACTGTGGGCCATCTTTTATTTCAAATGAGGTTGAAAAATTTGCAAGTAGATTCAAGATAAGAATGATTCAATTTAGTCATTACTACCATTAATCAAATGGTCAAGTTGAAGCTAGTAACAAGGTCTTGGTGAATGTTATAAAAAGAATGGTGGCCGATAGTCCAGAAAAGTGGCACGAGAAGTTGGGAAACACCTTGTGGGCTTATAGGACTTCCAAAAGGGCAAGAACTAGAACTACTCCTTATGCTCTAACCTTTGGACAAGACATTGTGCTTCCCATGAAGATTAATTCGAGTTCTATCAGAATTCAGAACCAATTTGGGCTACATAGTGATACGTACATTGAAGCTGTGTGTCAAGGAATTGAAGAATTAGATGCAGCCTAATTGAAGTGTTAAACAAAATTCAAGAAAGAAAGAGAGTTATTGCCTGAGTGTATAACAAGAGGGTGAAGTTGAAGACCTTCAAAGAAGGAGACCTAGTTTGGAAGGCAATCTTGCCTTTAAGAGCTCAAGTTAGAGGCTTTGGGAAGTAGAGCCTTACTTGGGAAGGTCATTTCACTATTCATCAAGCATTGGATAAGGGAAGATATTACTTGGCTGATTTAGAAGGAAACTCACAAAGACATCCAGTTAATGCTAAGTTTTTAAAGAAGTATCATCCGACCTTATGGGATGTTACAGATTGTTACATTGAAGGAGCTTAAGAATTCTGAGGGACCTGAAGTCAGTTTATATCTTCACCACAGCCGATTTGCAGAAATAGAAGTACAAGCTAAAGATAAATTAAAGAAGTCATTTTCATTTCATTAAAATGGTGATATTACAAGAGAATTAGCTCAAAAGTTTTACATCTTTGACTAGGGGCAGTTATCCTAGAGTAGTATGCTTACATGATAATGATGAGTCTATCTTAGAAGGGTGTCTACAAGGCTACATGGGTCCACTAAAGTCTTTATGCATCTAAACTCAAAAGGGGCCTGAGATAATCTTGAAGTTGTTGGAACTCTGAAGAATGCCATAAGGATTTCAACTTTATTCTTATTTGCCCAAACTCTTTATCAAGCTCGGGCAACAAGTCGATGGCCACCGGTATTTTCATGTGTGAACCCGACATTCGAATCAATAAGGAGCTGATAGATGCTTTGACACTTGAGGAGAAGAAGACTTGGGTTGGGTTAGTTGATCCCAAAGTATACACCTATGATGATGAAGTGATCAAGAAAACAGAAGCTATGGTTCGCCTTAGATATGTTACTCTCTGCAGATATTGGGACTTGAGATATCCATGCAGGTCCTAAGAAATGCATTCTTCATTTCTTGAAGAAAAGCCCAGTGTGTAGGCCAGCCCAAGGGCGATGAAGGTCGTAGAGCAAGTAACGCACGGTGGAGATCCCTTTACCTATCTCGCAAGGGGATTGAGTTCGAACAACTTTGGGCACTGATAAAAACTTTGAAGATTCAAGAGATTCTGAAAGAAAAATCTGGATGTGCTGAAAGCTTTGGGGATTCTTGAAGGTTTGAGATGGCTAAAGTGTTTGGCCAAAGAATGTGAGTAAGGATTGCATAAATAGGCAGCCTTGTAACGTTGGAATTCATGGGGGAGTGCAAGGGTTTTTGCTAATTAACAGCCGTGTTAAATGGTGCGAGTCTCAAGGGAAGACGTGCAACCATTATTTAATCATTATTAACGTCCTAGGATGCAAACTCAAAAATGATTAAAGGGGGCACTATTTGGGTTAATATTTGAACATTGGGTATAATTAAAAGAAGGCCCAGAGATGTCAATTGAAGAAGAGTTGCCCAAAGGCCAGCACAAAGCCCAAAAGCCAATTAAAGCCTTCTCAACCAAGTACAAGCCACTTGCCTACCTATGGAATTGACAAGTGATGGAGACCAACCCACTATTAGCCAAAAAGCATTTTCTAGTGGCATTCAAGTAAAAAGAGCTGATGACTCACTACCCTCAAATTGCTTTTGGGCAAGAGCATAACTACTGCAGTCGGGCTAATCTGCCTATAAAATGAGGAAGTGGCCCCAGAGACCAGGACGCTCAATCAATCAAACAAATTTACAAACTCTTTTCTCAAGCCAGATTTGCAAACCAAAGTTGTAATCAACCTAGATCTCTGATCTTTTAGGCGTAGCCTACCCAGAAAGTCTATCTTTCCCTAGTTTAAAGCTCTACTACTCCTGTAGTATCGATCCCCTTGTGTAAACTTGTTTACCATCCATTACTTCTCAAGCATACAATCCTTGTAAACTCAAAGAAAAAGCGTTTGCAAGAAGTTCAGCCTTGCTGGACGAGGTGAAATCTTGCCCAAAGCTCTTTGTTTGTTTTCTAAACTAGTAAATCTGTCATTTAGTATTTTGTCCAACATGTATTCAAGTCATTTCCACTTGTGTTCTACTTTAAGAGTTCCATTTGTGCTCAGATCTAGTTATCTTTATGGATCTTCTTACATTTAAAACCAATCTGGAACCAAACAAATGACTTAAAGGGTTCTGGACACCCTTCCTTCAAGCATACAAGACCATGAACTGAAAGTCCTTGATCTCAAGGCAAGAAAGAACTTAATATGGACTTTAACTCATCCATGACAATCCTTTGATAACAAGAAGTCTGAGTAACATGGGGCACAAGAAACCGACTTAAATACACGTGTTCTACATCTACTATAATGAGATAGTAGTGGCACGCCTAAGCACTTAGTTAGTTTTGATTGCGAGCCTCAAGGCCTATACCTAAGGCTCCACAAGGACACCTTTCAGAACTAACTTTGTCATGTTCTTGCAGCGGACAAACAAGCAAGAGCCCGACCATCAAACACATTCAACCCAACGTGCCAATCCCCAGGGGAGTTGTGCCAAGTTGCCGAGGACCCTCCGCCATATGGAGAAAATCTTCGCCCGAACACTCTGCTTTCCTTCAATAATTATCAAATATTTAGAATACAAGTTAATACCAAGTTAACAAATAATTTGGGTAACTCCACAATTTAATCTCACAAAATGAGTGGTTACTAAAGAAAATGAGTAGTTCGGATTGTGAGATTAACAAATGGTTCGCTAGAGAAAAGGAGTAGTTCAGATCATGAGATTAAATTGTGGAGTTAGCACAAACTAGTGTGTAGCGCCATATTAATTTTTTAACAGGTTAGTGCTCCATATAGAATATACACTAGTATGTAGCGTTGTATAAACTTTTTAACTGTTTAGTGCTTGAGCTTTATTGATAAATAATAACTGTACAATAAATAATATTTTGTTTATTTCCATGAAGCAGCCTACGAGCAGATCGCAAGGTTTGTCTAAGAATAATAATCTCCTCAAGAGTTTCTCTGCAGAAAAAGAAAGGGGCAATACTAAGTGTTGCTAAGAGCAAAGTTGTGGTATGTCTCATTTGGTAGATTTAAAAGTTTCTCTTTTTTCTTTACCTTGCAGCAAATGGTAGAACTTGGTTTTTCGAAAAATGATTCTGCAGGTACGCAAGAGACCGCTAAATAAAAAGGAATTCGCAAAGAAAGAGGAAGACATTATCACAATTGAACCACATTCTAATGCTCTCACAATCATGAAACCAA
The DNA here is from genome assembly GCA_963580275.1 of Crataegus laevigata. Classification (NCBI taxonomy): domain Eukaryota; kingdom Viridiplantae; phylum Streptophyta; class Magnoliopsida; order Rosales; family Rosaceae; genus Crataegus; species Crataegus laevigata. The sequence continues at coordinate 25,194,793 of OY756944.1, forward strand.
ACTTAAGGTGAGCAATTGTCAAGAATCATATGTCAATGCACTCGACACCTCCCACATGCCTTCACTTCGAAGTGAAGGCATGTGAGGTGCGAGAAGGATAATTGTAGCCGAACTTGTCTTTAGGAAGAGGAACTGGAATGTGATGTAGTTTCTGAATTTCTAGGTTATATAAAATGCTTGATTTAGCTTTGCACCACTAGCTGACCATTATATGACATGTGGTTACTTTGTGATTCATCAGAAAGTTTTGTCTTTTCTCTGCAGGTTGACTTAACAGAATATGTTGAGACTTGGGAGACACAAATTTTTTTTTAATGCCTTGCTGAACGAAGATGTTTCAAATGATTTGGTGTGAGTTTATCCGAAGCTGGTTTCGCTTACCACTTTCAATCAATTGATGTTACAATATCTTTCATTTTGTTGTTTTAGGTGTACATTGAAAAGGTGGAGCCAATAGTTACATTGATTTTCAAACGAACAAAAAGCGACTTGCTTTGCATACGGGCAAACAGCCAAGTATTATACCCTCAATAGCAACTTAGCTTCTTCATTGTATGTAAGAATTTATGTTCCGTTTCTCATTTGTTCTTATTTGGCTGTTCAGGTAGTGGGAAGACTTATACCATGCAACCACTGCCCCTTAAAGCATCCCAAGATATTATAAGATTAATGCTTGATACATACTGAAACCGAGGTTTTCAGTTATTCGTGAGTTTCTTCAAGATATATGGAGGGAAACATTTTGATCTCCTAATGACCGAAAGTAAGTTATTTCAGCCTTTAAGAAAGAAAAGATTTTCTGGCTCATTATCCTGAAAGAAGTCCACTTCTGCAGAAAGCTTGGCATGAGGGAGGATGGTAAGCAGCTAGTGTTCAAATGTGGAGATGGTCAGGGAGTTTATTGATAAATGAAATTCCACCAGAAGTACTGATACAACTGGTGCGAGTGAGGAATCTTCCCGATCACATGCTATACTTCAGCTCTGTGTAAAGAGATCAGCTGATGGAACCGAAACAACGCCCCGCCCGGCTTGTAGGCAAGCTATCTTTCATAGACCTTGCTGGAAGTGTACGCTGTGCAGATACTACGGATAGTTATATGCAGACAAGGTGAAGATTTTGTTGTCTGGAATTATGAGCAATTAACATAACCTTATTCCTTTCGGATTCATATTGACTTTCTTCTTGCAGAATGGAAGGTGCTGAAATTAATAAAAGCTTACTTGCTTCGAAAGAATGCATCAGAGCTCTTGACAGTGACCAAGGCCACATTCCTTTCAGAGGGAGTAAGTTGACAGAAGTTCTTAAGAGATTCATTTGTCGGTGATTCATGCACCGTTATGTTATCATGCATTTCACCAAGCTCGGGATCATGGGAGCAGATTCTCAACACGCTAAGATATGCTGACTGGTATATAGTTGAGTACGAAAAAAAAAAGCGGGGAAGTGGATTTTATGATTGCTTTTGTATTTATCATGAACTTTATGCTTCCAGGGTGAAGAGTTTATCAAGAGGGAGCGACTCCAAAAGGTATCAATTTTCTTCGTTGTCAAACCTTCGAGACTCAACCACAATGCCCTTGTCTTTCGTCTTTGCCAAATGACACAACCTTTGAAGATGACATGACTTATGTCCCTAACGAACAGAGCAGCTCTGGTTGGTCCAAACAGATTGAGAGAGAACCTTCTTCAAATATTAACGCAGACCGTATGCCTAGCGGGAGCTCAGAAGGAATTTTGCAACATCTGTATCAAATTATTACAAGGCTCCAATAGGAGGTAGAAATGGCATAGGCAAAGATGCTTTTGACTACCCTGAGCAGACCTATGAACAAGCAAAACCATCGAGGGGGAGTACTAAAAACGTAGAAACCTACCATCAGTCAGCCCTCGAAGAAAAGAGAAAAATTGGTAGTCAGATGAAATGGAAAGATATGTCTGATTTTAAGGCTATGAACTTTCATTTGGAGGATGATCTTAATGCCGTCTTACGGGTAAAGGTATTCTAGATTTTCAGTTCTATTCAGTTGTCATACTCTTATTTGCTTGTTTTTGGGAGGAGGAAGACCTCGGAACTGCTCACCGAAGACAAGTACAGCATATGATAGAAATTGTTAGGGAGTTCAGTATAACTTTATAATCTACTTTGACCCCAGTTCTATTTTAAGCTGTATATATTTGGACATGGCTTAACCGTGTTTAATGATGCAGGAGATGAATCTGCTGGTTCAAGCTGATCAACCAGTCAACCCGATTGACGATTATATATGCAAATTGAATGCCATACTTTCTCAGAAGGCTGCAGGAATTCTTCAACTGCAGACCCAGTTGGCTCAATTCCTGTGGCATCTGAATGATCACACCGTTTTAGTATCTTCTGTTGAATCCCACATCGGCCATACAAAAAGAAAAGTAATAGTATAAATATCATAATCCCACTCTAACAAATACTAAGGCTTTTTGTGATAAAACTCCACACCTGATGGATTGTGCAGGTGGTAATTACCAAGTTGAGGACAATATCGGTGTTGTTGAAAGTGGGCCGTATGACCCGTCTCTCTGATAATTCTACATCTTCTTCTTCAAGTAACTGATCCAATTTGGGAGTGAGAACTGATTTTTTGCTTTCGGCCCTTGTTTCTTGATTTATTTGTTCTGCACGTCTATTGTTGTTGGCTCTTCATAACACTTCGAGTAGTGTGTGATTATCGATAAAGCTTTTGTTTGAGTTGCTAAAATTTCTATAAATATATGAAAACCACATACCAAAAACAGCTTGTTTCAGGTAAATGGTTGGTTCTTGCTTTTTTCGTCTTAACTGTTATTCATATCGTTTCAAATTGTGATCATTGCGGAATGAGAGAGATACATGCAATTATATGCATGTTTGATAAAGATTTATGGCAGTGTAATTTATCAAAGTAAATTATGAAAACCCTTATTCTGATTTGCTCTATATATTTTACTTTAACTTCATTTCTAGTGGATAATCGAAGAGTATAGGGAACGCAAGCTCCTCCTCCTGTGGGGAATCTGTTTCCCAACCTGTGCACAGTGGGTGTTAGCTATGTGTTAATTCGGGTGGGGAGCAGTGTAAGTTGTGGTGGCAACGGTGATGATGAAAGTATACACGGTTACCTATTCACCATCCCTATCAGAGGGTATGCGCGGGGATGAGAAATTTTTGTGGGGGCGGAGATGGCGAGGGCAAACTCAACCTCACTCCGCCTCATTTCCAATTTTACCATTCCTATGTTTTGTAGAACATTATAGATGGTATATCGGTCGATGTTTCATGTAGCAGAGTAGGATTAGCGAAATTAGAGCCGTTTGAAAGAGATTCCAAATTAAAATATTTTCAGATTACCTCTCGCATCTTCTTCTAAGTCGGCTTAAGACTGAAAGGACAGCATTAGTCATTACATTTGCTTGACCAGAGATTGCAATCTTTGTGATAAAATCTTCTCTTACCTGAAGTCACTATCATCTATTTTTTGCTCAAAATCTTTGATCCTTTTGTACCCTTTTCCCTGATCCCTTTCCTTAATCTTCTCCTTCAGACTTTCGTGACACTTCCTTTCCTTTACTACTAAAGGGAGGTAGAAGACTTTAAACCCGGGATGAAGCGACTGGAAGAAGAACGTCATGTACCAAAGCAAGCCGTCACTTGGGATTAAGTGGATGGAAAAAGAACGTTCTGTACTAAATTAATTCATTACTTGTGCGTCGGCTGTCAAATAATATGAAAATAGTTTAATAAAATTATTTCCATGATGGTGGTTGTTTTCATTCATAAATCAATCACATCCATAAAACTGTTTTTTTTTCAAAGGCGTTCGCTTTCAGAGTCGGAAGCCAAACAAGAAAATAAAATTATTGGTGGGCTTTCTAAGGATTTTTTTTTTTTTGGAAGAAGAATTCCTTAGGTTGTTTTGGAGTTGTTTATCAAACTTCATTACCTCAAAAATAAGCATTACTCAACCCTACAATAAATTCATATCCGTAGTCTCGTTTTCTTCAAAAATTATAAAAATTATTACTCGTCGGATTAAATAAAAGATAAAAAAATATTATGTTTTATTTGAAACAATCGCTCACTTGCGCGTGAATGCTTTTTAATATTTAATGCAAATGTCGTCTAATGCCACTTGAAAATCATCGTTGAGAAAGTGGGCAACTGTCCAACCACTCCATGTATAAGTTTTCAATAAGTCGTGTGATTAGCTCAGTCTGCTACAATTTGCACAACTGATTGGATACTAATCTCTATAAATTGATTGGCTACAAAAACCAGCTTAAGTAAACACACGAATTACTTTGAATATGTCATAACATCTGCCGTGGGGTCTAGGGCTCTTGATGCCACACTCTTAAATAATGATATATTTATTCAAACACAAATAATATTAAAAACTATGATTAGCACCCATCTCTGGCATTTCTGCTTTGGGCAAGCTAAGGATCTATCTTTGCTTAACGGGGAATTAAAACTAAATAAAAAAATAAAAATTTAGTATATCATAATCATCCTCCTCGTAATTTTTTACCTGAGCTTTTTTTTTCAAAATTTTTTATTCCCATTATTATTATTTTTTCTTGTAAACAAAAGTTTGGGGAAGATCGGTTATTTTCATCATCAGCACTAGGACATACCCACAACCTTGAGTTGGAAGGACTACGCGTGGCATCTATTATCAGCTATCACCTGTATGAATTTACTTAAGATTTTACAAATCGAGGCATGAACAAAATTTGCTCACAGCAAGACTCAAACTTTACTGGAGCAACACACCAAACATAAACCTTATCAGTTGAGTCAACCCTCGTTGGCAGTCCCATTATTTATTTTTATCATACGCTCAACGGTATAGGAGCCATTGGCGAATCACCATCATCATGATATATAATGAATTTTATATTTTTGTAAGTGCAATAATGCATTTACTTAACAAACATTATAGGCCCAACAATGATGGATAGGAAAGCTATAGTGCATTACATTAATTCACAATCATTATTTAATATAAGGCACCAAATATTTTGATTGACTCGCCACCTGACGTGCTTGACAATGTTTTATTTTAAAATCTATTTTTAAAGTTACTTAGTATTATAATCTAGTGATATTTTTTTCACACTTGTTAGTGAGAAATTTTATGTTTAATTATCGCCAAATACAAACTTAAACGATATTATTATCAATCCATTGTGAGGCTTAGCACATTCCTTATCATTTCTTTAAATAAAATAAAAAAATTCAATTCCCAAAAAATTAGAGGAAACTGTTTCCCATTAACTTTAAATTATTGTACTAAACAAATTAGTTTATTGTACTTTTAATAAAACAAATACGTGGCTCCTTATCGATCAACCATAATTTAACACATGTACATACACTTTATGTTGTTTCGGAATTGGATCTCAACCGAACTCATTTTGTGAAAATCCTACTGATTCTTACATCGTAACCATTATATATCGTGCGATCATAAATTATTTGATTTTTTATTTAAAATTAAACATAAATAGTATTTAACAAAAACTGATCGCACAATATATAATGAACGACTAGAATATGAGAATTCCTAAAATCTCACAAAGTGAATCCGAAAATGATCCTCTTCTTGTTGTTTTTACCTTCAACTCTCTCTCTCCCTCTCTCTCTCACTCTCTAATTGTACCTCCACCACCTTCGACACTCTCTCTTCAACCAATGTCATCTTCGTTTGAGATTAAAAAGAACTCATGGGACACATAACCCAGTCGAACGTCTAGCTTTGCACGGGACAAAGAACCTAATGGACAAGCTGCAGTCACATCGAGCTTCCTCAGAAGCTTCAGCACCACTTCCCAAACTAAACATTTCTATCTCTGTATCTAAAAGGAAATTTGACGGAACTTTCACTTTTAGATTAAACTAGCAAGAATGCCTGCGCTTTGCTGCGGGTTTTCAAACCATGAATAATATTCATAGAAAAGAAAAAATAGAAGCTTCACAGCACAATAATTAACCACAATCCTCTGTTTTTCTAAGTGCAAATAGAAAAAAGGAATCAAAGTATTCAACCCAAAATCTTCACATTAGCTCAAGAACTATATTGTTTCCAAGCTTTCCAATTTTCCAGCACTGAACGACAAACATAAAAGCACTAAAATATATAATTGAAAAAAAAAATAACAATTCCAAGAAACTAAATGCGAAGTTCGGCAGATCTGCACAGTAACACAAACCCATTACTTGAAATTAAGAGCATTGCGGCTCACCCTGAAAGCACCCATTTTCGATAAGGGAGAGAAAGGCCGCAGTTCTGGCTACTGAGTGCTTCTAGCTCCAAAGCAGCTTGTCTTCCAGAACTTTATAAGAGCAAGTCACCCTTTCAAAGCCGCCGTAAATCGCCAGTTTACATCATTTTGCTTGCCTAAAAAATGCAAAAAAAAAAAAAATAGAAAGTATAAGATTCAAACATGTTTACAATTACAAACACTTTACAATCCATGTAAAAATTAAACGTTCTCAAGCACCCACGTCTCCGATTCGAGGCTAAAACCCAATTCCACAAAAGATATCAACAATTTTGATCAAAACAGAAAAGCCAACAGATTCAAAAGCCCAGAATACAATTATACATATCCTAGTTTCTATGGAAATCAACAATTCCATAAAAATATACAAAAGATTTTCTTCCACCTAATTTCGCAGCTTAGAGAGCAATAGTTATACTAAAACAACAGTTAATTGAAACCATTGAAGGGGAAAAAAGCTTAAGTGGATAAAAACTTAGAATTCAACAAAGATTGTGTTCCCAATCTAAATACATTATAAACTCCAGCACAGAATAAAACCCAGGTCTCCTTTAAGAACTAAAGCTCAATTCATGTGGATTTTGGGAAAAAAAACGTCCAAAACTTAACAATCCAGATTAGGGGAAACAATTAAATTGTAAAATTAACAACTAAACAAATTAATGAACTGAAAACCCACAATAAAAACCCAAAAAAAAAAAAAGCAACTGACCTTAAAACAAAGAACAAACAGACAGAACAGAGAGTGAATCCCCAAAATGAGAGAAAATGAAACAAATAAGGGAATAAAGAGAGATGAATCCCCAAAACCGGACCTAACGTACTAAAAAATTTCAAAATATAATCTAACATTAAAGAATCCACTTATGTATTGTATTAAACCTTAAAGACACCTCCACCTTCTAACTGAAATGCTTAGTCAACAGACCACCTCCTAATATAAACACTTGCTTATAAATATGACTCATAAATAGTTTTGATCTTAAACAAAAGAGTGGATGTACCCTTCCCTTTTTTTTTGGTCTGAACGTATCCTTTCCCTTTAAAGGTTGCACTGCTCTAGAAGTAAACTCATTATGATGAAAGTAAATGATTTCACATAAAACAATTGTAGCCTCTAACAGTTCAGCACAAACATAAAATTATCATGATTCATACCTCTGCGCCGATATGGAATTTTATAAACTCGAGAAAAGGAACCCGATTTCATCGACTTCACGGTGCAAGTGCTATAAAAAATAAACAAACACTGGCAATATGATCAAGCACATTCCAAGTATTAATACATCCAACTGCAATATAGATGGCAATATGATCAACCACATTCCAAGTATTAATACATCTAACAATGAAGGTAGAGATTACTTGCAGAAGAGATGATTGCAATTGAGTGAATCCGCAGAACTCAGTAGACTCAAACTGCAAAACAGATGGAGAAAAATCAAACCCATTAAGTGAAGAGAAATTTTAAATCTTTAAACGAATTCTAGACAAAATTATGTAAAGGAATTAAATGTCGGATTATAAATTAAGAAATTAAAAAAATAACCATTTAAATTTGTTTACTTATAATGCTGTCTTCCTCTTCAGTGAAGCTTCCATGTTTGATGTCTGGCCTTAAATAGTTTTAGCCACCGCAGACGGCAGCTCTTCCCGCACCACCTTAGACCTACAAAGTGTAGAAAAATTAATAAAGTTGAGAACTTTTGCAGAGATTGGCAAAGAAAATAAAACCCTTTTCTCATTTCTCCTAGAACAGCATGGAGTGCGTCCCATGATTGCTTACTGTGTGCCCTCACTCACTCCCTAAGGAGCAACCAGAAAGGACAGAGACGACAAAGAAAAAATTCAGACGCGCAGTATCGAATGCTAACGAAGTATACCTTTTTACGGTTTGAAATCGCCTCCAGCCCTTTTCCTAGTGCAATCCCTAAAAACCAAAACCACAAACAGAAAACTCGTCAGAAACCCTTGACTATCCAAATTCGAAGAGACCCATAGTCCCCAGCTAGTCCAATCCACAAAAAAATTCATAAACCAAGCAAAAAATTAAAGAAATCTCATACCTTCCAAAAAAAATCAAAGCGAAAACCAGAGAAGAGTGAGGATAGGAAAAGATTGATACCTTACCTTCCACAAATTTCCCTGTTAAAAGCCCATTTGCTTCCATTCGATGTTCTCAAACGGCGTGGTTGGCGGTGGTGGCCGTAGATCCATCTCTGGCACTGGTATTGGCAGGTGATGAGGAACAAAGTCATCAGGAACTACCAAATTTATCCACTTCTTAATTGAAATCAAGAAAAAAAAATGCAAAACTTAAGCAATGCAGAGAAAACCCAGATCCCACCCCAAACAATCGCAAAAATGAAAGAGGAAAAAAAAGGGATATTCAAGGAATTCAACATACCGTAACCGCAGCGGGGACGCTTTCTGACGGCTATATTCATCGCCGACGGTGGCGGTTGCTAGCCGTCATTATACCTCCAGTACGCATCCACCATGTTTGAGGCTTGTGACCGTCACTACTTGCGTGGTTTGTGGGCTCCATGGCGAGACATGGGAGAGCGTCGAGGAGAGGAAGATTATGGTTTCAGTAGAGGAGAGAAAGAGGAACTGAGAGAGAGGAGAACGAAAACAGGAGTCAGTAGGGTTACCATCTGCTTTCCTTTCCACGCACTTTTCATCTTCCCTCGACTTTCCACACAGCCGTCGATCCCATCGAATGCAACCCATCTCAGGGTCGGCCAACACGTGTATAGGAGGGCAACCAAACTTACGGACAAAATTACCCTCCTAACTTTTAAGAATTACCTTTCCAACTGAGCCCAAATCTGATGGTTTTTGTTGTAAATAGCGTGAAATCAAGTGACAAAAGTTTGACTGTAGCTAAGCTACAGTCAAATCCCTCCTCAATTTTAGAATAGATAAAATTTGTTAACCGGCTTGATTACAAGGTTCAAACTTAGGGTGCGTTTGTTGCACCGGACTGTCTCAGACTGGACTAGCTTCAGGCACTAAGCTGTACTGGCTTATACTAGATTAAGCTAGACTAGCTTAGTGAAGCGTTTGGTGCAGTGTCGGACTAACAAGCAGGATAATTAACAAACTATAATATTATATTATTTAATCCATAAATATAAATATTTTATTTTTATCCTATTTTTTTTATCTCTTTAATCATTCCTTACCGCCCCATTCTCTCCCTCTTTTTCTCCATCTTTTTCTCCCTTGTATGTTCCAATCTTTTCTTCAATTTGGTATTTTATATGAAAATTGGTTGTGAAAAGTATCTAGTCCAATGACTTTCGAATGTGAGTGGTCGAGGAGCAAGGTGAGGAAGAGAAATGAGGAGAAAAATGACAGTCTTAGCTAGTCTTATGGTTTTTTAGGGGTTTCACTAAGATCAGCTAGTCCTTAATTTAGTCTAGGCTAGTGAGACTTAGTCTCATTAAACCTAGTCCCTGTCAGGAACAAACATGGGACTGGACTAACCCTTAGTCCAGTCTAGTCCAGTACCCTTTAGTGAGGGCAAACAAACGCCCCCTTAGTTTATTATTCTCAGTTAATGATATATTAATCAGTAATCTAGTAATCTGATGCATTTAGACAATTAAGAATCAGATCAATTGAAGGGTCTAATCTAATATAGTCACATCTCAGACCCAATCTGCATAGTGAGATATTGTCCGCTTTGGGCCACGTCTTCACGGATTTATTTTTGAATTTCCACTCAAAACGCATATCACTATAGCGAGGTGGGCATATACATATAAAGCACACGTAATTTGCTCTTTCGAACAATGTGGAATCTTATAAATACCATCTATTCCAAATACTTGTGAGTAGGCATGTAAATTAACTTCTATTAATTGACTATTAATCCAAATTAACCAATATTAATTTATGAAAAAACACAATTTCATTTCATAAAATGAACCGACAAGGTGGCAATAGGACGGAGACACGAATATATTTGGAGTAAATTAATGTGCTCCCCATGGCCCTAACACTAACACCACTCCAAAAGTACCATAACATATTTTCAATAGCTTGGACCTTGGAACCCTAGACGTGGCCGAGTAAGAAATAGACACGTGCGCACCACCCTTTATGCGCCAACGCATGAGGCAGCAGCAAATTCTAATTAGCTGCCCAAAAGCAAAAAGCAAAAGCAGATCGGATTCCTAGCGACCGAATCTACTAAGCCCACTACTTTTGCGTTTGGCTTTTCGCTTCACATTTTCCATCCTCCTATTGGCTAATAGCCTCTTACGTTTCCTCGTTTTTGCAAAAAAAAAATTGAGAGATGTTGGAGCACCACTCTCCCCAAATAAGCGCGTTCTCGATCGATTGGAGATTCATGCACGCACAGTCCCACTTCATTGGCATCCCACGATGATCTGTGGTTTGATTTGATGGGTTTTTCTATTCATATTCAATGCATTATCATCATATTTACTTAAAACGGTAGAAGTTACGAACGGCAATAATGTTTGGTCGTTCAATTATACTTTATGATCTCATACCTAGTTAAACAAGTATGTCATACCTAATTTTAAGGAAAAGCATCATCGCGGGATCAATTTCCTGATGATCTTAGGAATTTCGCAATCGTAACCATTCATCGTACATCGTGCGGTCAGTTTTCGTTAGGTACTATTTATATTTAGTTTTAAGTTTTAAATTTTGAAATGATTTTTGACCGCACGATGTATGATGAATGGTCACGATCGTGGGATCCCTAGGATCCCCAGGAAAATGATCCTTTCCTAATTTTAATGTAGGACTCATCTACTTTTATATTTCTTGTCAATAGTAACACTTGACACGGAAAATTCATTTTTGGTAAGTAAACATGCCTTATAGTATTAGCTCGAGAGTAAAAAGTTCTTATCAATATTCAAAAGAAGTCGTCATACACTTGTAAAAGTGTAAGCGAGAAACTGCATATGAAATAGTGTTTGCACAACAAATTATTTCGCGTGATGATAAAACTGATTAGTACATTACGTGGACCTTTTAAATTTATTTGATATGAATTAGTGAGTTTGTATTAGATGTGAAAAATCTCAAATACCATCATATTCTATGATTTAGACCGAACGAGTGCTTAAATTTTATTTATTTATTTATTTTTGTAACAATCTTTGTATGAGTGTAATAGTTCTTAATTTCACTTTGACTTTCTCAGCATGTGGTCATGAATTATCGTTGAAACTAAGTTAAGAACAAAAATTAAGCACCACATAATACTCTCTTTTAACAATCTTTGTATGAGTGTAAGAGTTATTAATTTCACTATGACTTTCCCATCATATGGTCATGGGTAGTTGTCAAAACTAAAAGTTATAGTAAAAAATTAAGCACCACATAATACTTTCTCCTTTTGGCTAAGCATCATTTTTCATTGGGTCACTTGTTCCTATCAAAACTAGCTAATACAATATTTATATCTTTCCGTTCAACCTTGATGATGTACTTCACGTGTGGGTTTTCTTTTTACTAACTCAATCTGCCCACTAAGACAATCTCCAACCCTTGGGCTAAAAGCCAAATTTTTTAGCCCAAAAAATTTAGCTTTTAGCATAGAAGCAGTTTTTCTGCTCCAACCCTTTCTAGCCTAAAATTTTAGCCCGAAATTATTAAAGAATAAACTTAGGCTATTTTTTTTCTTAAATTAAATTTTTAAAAAAAAAATAAATATGTAGACTATCGTAAATTAATTTTATGAACATTTTAATAAAAAAAAATTAATTTCGATAAATATTTTCATTCAGTTTGGTGGAGCCCACACCGATTTCTGGGCTAAATTCTGGGGGGAATCTGGCATTGGTTTAGCATTTAGCCCGAATTTTTCCCTTGGGTTGGAGTGAGTTTGGGAGGAAATTTTAGGGGGTAATTTGGATTTTAGCCCAGGGTTGGAGATGGTCTAAGATTAGGAGAGAAGTAGATCGAATTCTATGCTCACCCATCGTTTGACATTAGTTGAATTGTGCATTACAAATTCGAGAATTCTTGTTTATGTACAACGTATTTCACTCTTTAGTAGTAAGAATAGTAAGGAGACAGACTTACTTACATTCAAAGATGCCGTGATAATAATATTTTAAACTAAAAAAGAATTATCGTGTGAGGGTTAAAGCACATAACTTTATGTTATTATTTTGAGATATGTCGTAGTGTGTCAAAGTTTCATAGAGATGAACCGATGTCTCCATATTAACGTGTAGCCAAAAAATTATCGTGTGTAATCTTTAAAGATATTGGTGTAATTAGAAATAGAATAATTATACATAAATAAGTATTTATTTTTTCAAATTTTCGAGGTGAGATTTTCAACAGTCTCGTATATATACACAAATCAGAACCACCACCTCCTTTTGAATTAGGTCCAAGAAATAAGCCACATGCTGCCTTTACCTTCTCAATTGTTTATGAACTGCAATTCCATCCAGAGCTAGCTGAGTTCATAGTTTTTTCAAAGGTTTAAATTTTATAATGGTCCTTGTGTTTTACTTATTAGGTCAATTTAGTCTATGTATTTTCAATTTGGTCAATTTGGTCCTTGTGTTTATCTCCATTATCAAATTAAGGACATTTTCATCTAATTTCTGTAAATAATTTATAAATTACTATAAAACTTATTTGTTAAATTATAATTTATTTGATTTAAAATGAAATAAAATTAAAAATTACAAAAAAAATAATTCTCCTTCCAACTCTCCGATCTCCTTCCTAATATTAACCCCTCTCTTTTCTATGTCACAACCTTATTCATTTTTTCAGATTGGAAGTTTTATTTCTTATATGTGTTATTTCTCATTAATTTGTATTTTTCTGTAAAGATAAAAGGTAATTATTTCTCATATGATTTTTTTTATGAATTTTTTAAAAGACATTGAATGAAATGTCCTTAGTTGGCTAACAGAGACAAACACGAGGACTAAATTAGCCAAATAAAAAAACACGAAGACTAAATTTGTCATATGGCTATAACACCAGGGCCATTTTGACATTTAAGCCTTTTTTCAAAAGAAAAGATGTAGACGACGAATTGTTGGCCATTAATTAACTAATAAAAAAATATAGCCTAAGACGGCTAAGAGCATCTCCAAAGGATATGTCAAATATAGTATGTCAAAATTTTATATGATAGCTGATGTGGCAAATTGAATACAAGTGCTAAATCTTCTTATTTTCTAATGGATGTGTCAAATATTTATTTTATTATTTTATTAGGCCTAGAGTTACATTAACTATTAAAAAAATCAAAATTAGTTTTAGTTTGTATTCTATTGGTTGTTAATGGGATCCATGCATTAAAAAATTAAATTAAATATATTTGACTCCTTCTTTGTTTGCTGTCAAAAAAGGTAGCTAGAAAGTAAGAAGTCAAATGACTCACATGCCACATCATATATGGCATATCCATTAGAGAACACTTGAATGTCTTTTAATCCTATTTAACATATTTGACATCTTATTTGGAGATGGTCTAAGATCTATTACCCGTTTAGCCTATTGTAATTAGCCTTAACGCCATGTAACGCCATGAAACTAATAAGTAATTCCTCTAATTATCATGTGACCACTGTTTAAATGCATACACGAAATTATCAATATTTTCATTGAAATATTTGAAAAATCAAGATCGATATGGGAAGAGAGGTGAAATGCAAACTTCACACTATATAGGCAAAATTTAACAAAATCAATTAATATTGATGATATTTACCGATTCACTACATAAGTTTTACCATAGCCCATTGCAGATTGAACTTTTGAAATTTTTTTTTTTGAAATTTCTTTAATTTCGACTAATTTGAATCAATTGATATACTCATCTCTTTATAAATTTTCACAATTATCATCGAAGGCAACTGACATCGATTTGATATATACACCGATCTTTTAATAAATTTGCATATGTTATAGATACTCTTGGATTGTGATTGTGTAAATGCTAAATAGATTTGGTTATTAGTCTTTCTTTCCTTATGGGATTGTATTTACTTGGAGGACAAGTTAATCCTCTCTTTTTTCTCTACTATAAATACAGACATAATCTAGTATAGAAACTTATAATTCTCTCTATAACAAAATGATTTGCATTGAATGAATAACTATGACAATACAAAGAGATATATATAACCACAGACTCATTACGTCATTGCCCTTAACTTCTACAACTAACTACACAATTACCACAACTAACTATTTACTGTTATAACAAACTAGTGACTGGTTTAGAAGTCTCAATACACCCCCTCAAGCTGAGCTTGGGATCAACTGAGAAACCAAGAGGAAGCTTGGATTTGATATAGCTGAATATGCTTTTGGAAAGAAATTTGGTGTGAATGTCAGCTAATTGATCTTGATTGCAAACAAAATTAACCTTAATGAGATGAGCCAAGACCTATTCTCGAATATAATGATAGTCGATCTCCACATGCTTAGTTCTGGCATGAAACACCGAATTAGAAGCAGGGGAGATTGTTGAAATGTTGTCACACCATAGGTAGGCACCTGAGACAGTGGAAACCAATGTCACGAAATATTTTGCATATCCAAGTCAATTCAGTTGCGGTGTGTGCTAGAGATCGGTATTCTGCTTCAATATATGACCGTGCCACATTGGATTATTTCTTGTCACTCCAACTGATAAGGTTGGATCCCAGAAAGACATTGTAACCACTAGTGGAACGTCGATCAAAAGAACAGCCAGCTCAGTCAGTATCCGAGAAGGCTGTGAGAGTAGTAGAACCCGTTTTGAACCATAGGCATTCAGACACAATGCCTTTGAGATATCGAAAAACCCATTTTGCAGCTTGCATGTGTTGGTCTCAAGGAGCATGCATGAACTGACAGATTTGATTCACTACAAAAGAGATATATGGGCGTGTCCATGTCAAATACTGTAAACTACCAAAAATAGACTAGTACTCATTTGGATTGGACAAAAGAAGACCTGTGTGATCGAGTTTGTTAGAGCCAAGTGCAGTGCAACAAGGCTTAGCACCATCCACATTAGTTTTCCTTAAGAGATCCAGTAAATACTTGGTTTGATGTAGAAAGATGCATGTGGAAGATCTTTGAACCTCTAATCCCATGAAGTAGTGCAATGGACCCAAACTTTTGACTGGAAAAACAACACTAAGTTTTTGGATGAATAGAGTATAGAGAGAATGATTAGGGCCAGTAATTAATATGTCATCAACATACACAAGCACCATTACTGGAGTAAGACTTTTGAGAACAAATAATGAAGCATCTGAGGAAATTTGCACAAAACCAAACTATATGAGAGCTTGAAAAAGTTTATCAAACCAAGTTTGAGGTCATAAAGAGATTTCCTTAATTTGCAAACATGATTAAGGAAACTGGGATCAGTGAAACCTAGAGGCTGCTACATATACACATCTTCCTTTAAATCTCAATGAAGAAATGCATTACTTATGTCTAATTGATGTAAAAACCAATTGAATTGCATGGCAAGTGATAAAATGACTCTAATAGTGACTGGTTTAGCAACAGGACTGAAGGTCTCTTGAAAGTCAATACCTTTTTGCTAGTGATATCCCTTTGCAACCAAACGAGCTTTAAACTTCTTGACAGTACCATTAGGCTTGTTCTTTGTTCTAAAAACTCATTTGCAACCAACAACATTCTGGGAAGAAGATGGAGAAACTAAGGTCCAAGTTCCTGTTGATTGTAATGCATTGAACTCATCTTGCATGGAAGATCTCCAGTGAGCATGTTTAGATCCTTGTAGATATGTAGTTGGAACAAAATCAATATATGATGAAAGGGGATGCTTGGTACCTGCATATACTTTAGGCTTATAGATACGAACTTTGGAGCGAGTGATCATGGGATGAGTATTGCTAAGAGGCAGTGGTATATTTGTGGCATTGGAAGAAAGTGGTGGAGCATTTGTAGAACCTGAAGGTGATATAGAACTTGCATTTGGTGCAGCATTTGTAGAAGTAGAACCTTGAGTATTTCTAATGTTAAAACTTGCAGATGGAAAATCAGAATTAGATCGCAAAACTGGAAATGAAAACTAAAGATCCATAAAAGCTGAAGCAGAATCTGAAGAGACAACAATGTTATTAGGAAGAAATTTAAAAGGATATGTGGCTTCATCAAACTGTACATGTCTGGAAATATAGATACGGCTAGTGAGTGGGTCAAGACATCTATAACCCTTGCATTGTAAACTATACCCCCAAAATACACAGCTTTTGCTTTTAGCATCTAACTTGGAATGAGCATAAGGTTTTAGCCATGGGAAACACCTGCAGCCAAAGACTTTGAGTCTAGAATAATCTGGTGACTTGTGAAATAGTAACTCCCAAGGAGATTGAGAAAGTCTAGAGATTGGTAACCTGTTAATCAGATACACCGTTATGGAGAAAGCCTCCACCCAATAGAGATGTGGAACATTAAAGGCAACAAGTAAGGTTTTGGCAGTTTCCACAATGTGTATGTGCTTTCTTTCAGCACAACCATTCTATTAAGGGGTGTGAGGACAAGTTAATTGATGAAGGATACCATGAGTATGAAGAAAAGACTGAAGCATAGCACCAATAAATTCACACCCTGAATCTGAACGCACAATCTTGATTTTATTTCCAAGTAAATTTTCTACATAATGTTTGAATACAACAAAAGTAGAATAGGCATCAGACTTTGCCTTTAATGAAAATAACCAACTATATCTATTGTAATCATCTACTAGCGATGGAGGGAGGACCCCAAAGATCACAATGAAGCAATTTGAAGCTTTGAGTAGTGGTAGAGCTAACATATCCAAAATGAAGCTTGTGACTTTTAGTTAAAACACAGTCTGAATAGAAAAAATCAACAGTAGTCTTGCCTTGCATGTGACATCCCACATCGCCCAGGGGAGTGATCCTTAAATGTATATTCTCATCCCTACATAGCACGAGGCCTTTTGGGAGCTCACTGGCTTCGGGTTCCGTAGGAACTCCGAAGTTAAGCGAGAAAGGGCTAGAGCAATCCCAAGATGGGTGACCTCCTAGGAAGTTGCTCGTGAGTTCCCAGAAACAAAACCGTGAGGGCGTGGTCAGGGCCCAAAGCGGACAATATCGTGCTACGGTAGTGGAGCGAGCCCGGGAAGTGGTCCCGCCCGGGCCGGGATGTGACAATTGGTATCAGAGCCAAACCCTGGCCATGGTGTGCCGACGAGGACGTCGGGCCCCTAAGGGGGTGGATTGTGACATCCCACATCGCCTAGGGGAGTGATCCTTAAATGTATATTCCCATCCCTACCTAGCACGAGGCCTTTTGGGAGCTCACTGGCTTCGGGTTCCGTAGGAACTCCGAAGTTAAGCGAGAAGGGGCTAAAGCAATCCCAAGATGGGTGACCTCCTGGGAAGTTGCTCGTGAGTTCCCAGAAACAAAACCGTGAGGGCGTGGTTGGGGCCCAAAGCTGACAATATCGTGCTACGGTAGTGGAGCGGGCCCGGGAAGTGGTCCCGCCCGGGCCGGGATGTGACATTTCACCACAAGGTTATTGCTGGAAATGACTTTTCGAAAAAGAGCAGAAGATGGATGACCCAATCTTCGATGCCAAAGCTGCATATAAGCTTTGACACTTACTAAAGCCGATGGTGATGAAGTAATGTGAAGACTAGATCCTTGAAAGGGATAGAATCCATCTTTAACTCATCCCGGCAAAAGCGTCTTCCTCGAAACACGATCCTTTATAGTGGATCCATTAGGGTTAAGGGTCAGCTGACAATTATTATCGTTTAAAAATTAATAAGCAGATAGTAAATGGTGTTTTATAGTAGGGACGTGTAATACATTGCTCAAATTAAATGAAGTGTGAGATGTATGTAAAGAAAAGGTACCAATATTGTGAATGGAAAAACATTTACCATCTCCTACATATACCTTGTCTTCACCAGTATAGGGAGAAGAAACAGAGAGATTGGCAATGTCGTTTGTGATATGTGATGTAGCTCCGAAGTCCAGTAGACAACATGGAGATGGTTTGGAGGAGTAGTGAACAGAAAAGGCTTGAAATGGCTCCGTGACAAAAAAGGACACACTTTGCTTGCAATGAGTCATGGATAGTTCTTTAGTAAGCAGCAGACCATGAAATTCATTAAGTGAGGTGGAAGACAAGCGAAGCATGATATAGTCAATGAATAACTCGAACTTATCAAGTAGACCATTAAGGGTTGCTACAATGAGGTCTCGATCAGAGATAGAGACACCAGCGGCTGTGAGAGAATTTGAAATCTCCTTAATCTATTGAAGATATTCCAAGATCGATTGAGAATCTTTGTGAATGGACTGAAAACGAGAATGTAGCTAATGAACATGAGTATCAGAAACGCCACCAAAACATTGTTCAAGCTTCTGTCATAGCTTGCGAGATGTGGATACTCTAACTGTGAAAGAAATTACATCTTCAGAGAGAGTCGACTTCAACCAGATTAACAGATTTTGATCTTTCTCAAACCACTGCTCAAATGCTGGATTCATAGATCAATCAAGAAGAAGCGGAGCCGGACATGGCTCAGTTCCATCAATTAGACTAATGAACTTGTATCGACGAAGGATTGGAGCAAATAACGACCGCCATGGGAGATAGTTGGTGCGCTTGAGCTTGATCGGCAGCATACTACCAATATTCTGAATCATAATTGACATATACGAATTTGGAGAAGGAGAATTGCCATAGGAATTAGGGGTTGACAATGACGGTAGATCCAGCAGAAGCGAGGATGTAGAGGGAGAAGCCATAATAATCAGAGATAAAATTCAGGAGAAAAGAAGAAGAATCGCAAATCGAAGACAAAAAATTGATCAAGAAAAGGAAGAAATCGATCGAGAAATCAAGTTGGTGAGTGAGTTGATGAGTCGAAGATGATCAGCGCTGTGAGGCAATTTGGCGAGATACCATATAGAAACTTATAATTCTCTCTATAACAAAATGATTTTCATTGAATGAATAATTATGACAATACAAAGAGATATATATATATATATATATATATATATATAACAACAGACTCATTACATCATTGCCCTTAACTTCTACAACTAATTACACAATTACCACAACTATTTATTTACTGTTATAACAAACTAGTGACTGGTTTAGAAGTCTCAATATCTAGAAGAGATAACAGACATATAAAAAATCCCGACACTTTCTCCATACTCTCTCTTGCCATACCTCTTATTCCCTTTCAGTTAAATAGGCCAGAACACGTTATCAGCATGCTCATCTGCTGCGATAAGGAATCTAACAAGGAATTTTTTTTTATTACAAACTAGTTCATCAATATCATCACACAATCAGGTTCTTCCAAAACAACGATTTTATTTTTTTAGCCATATTTGCATGAACCTTCACCATAATGCATAGTCCAACTTTACATTTTACGAATTTTAGATTCTACATAAATTGATTATGCATTATATTAATAATTGTTGAATTATTGTGAATATGCATGCATTTAAATATATTTGAACAGAGAAAAACTAAATTAGGGTTATTGAAAACCCTACACACGACTAGTGACTTCGAGCTACGCTGCCGAGCAAGCCACCAACACTAGGCAAGTAGTCTAGATCTACCGAAAGAACCGAGTCGCGAGAAAACCCAAGCCACGAAGCCAACAGCTCCAAGCATGCAATCCTAAAAAAACTCTATGCCAAGATGGCATTGCCGTTATTGAACCACCGCAGGGCTTGGCCTACAGCTACGAACGACCAGAAGTTCATCCCTGACGAGTTTTAACCAAGATTCCTTCCAATCTCATTGGAATTTTCATAAGCCCATTTCAAATTTCTAGGGTTTTGGTTTTGAATGTGGAGATTCTCACCCTTCTTTGTTAATCATGGTCGTTGTCGAACC
This sequence comes from Crataegus laevigata, assembly GCA_963580275.1. Lineage (NCBI taxonomy): Eukaryota > Viridiplantae > Streptophyta > Magnoliopsida > Rosales > Rosaceae > Crataegus > Crataegus laevigata. The sequence goes on from OY756944.1 coordinate 25,214,996, forward strand.
ATGAACTCACCCCGAGGTTTCCCGACTAAGACATGGTCGCCAAAAGTAGCGGTCCCGATCATCCTCTTCGTTACGCACACCCAGCGACACTGGGGCTTTTATCTGGTCCAATCCACAACCTTTGGACCTGGACCACTCTCGGACCATAGTAGAAATTGAACTTTTTTTTTCGTTTATAGGCTCACCTGCAATGGCCTATTTCTTTTTGCTTGACTTACATGGCACCAGCCTTTAGGGCTTTAGGTCATTTCATTTGTGAAGCAGTGGATCGCTCATCTAGTGGGCCTCTAGTTTGCTGCCTCGTATGAGCCTGCTTCCTGTAGCCTCCACCAAGCTCGACCCGACCTGATACCAGCTCAATTTTTTGGCTTGGGCTCCACAGTACCATTTAGGCTTTGGAATTATGTGAAACATAAGAGGAGTATCCCGAAGTATAATCGCTTAAACTTAATGTACTCATTTCCTTATGACTAGGGACATTTTTTCCTTTAGGTTTTTTTATGCTTAACGAGGTAAAGAAGCACCCATTGTAAGGTGGTCATACCCTTATGTACGTCTTGTATGCATTTCAATTGGCTTTGCATTAACTCACAATTTTCCTTTTACTATGGCTTTTTATCCCATATTAGGTTTTACCTAAGCCGGGTTTTATGAGACTTATTTCCATATGCAAGTTCTTTCTCTTTCAGACTAGCGTATTCCAAGTTTAGTGCCAACAAGTCAACTTCCCTAAATTTACATGATGACGAATCTACTTAAGTATTTACACATTGGGAAGTGATATAGATATTCTTCGATTGTGATTGTGCAAATCCTAGATAGATTTGGTTACTAGCTATTCTTTCTCTATAGGATTGTATTTACTGGGAAAACAAGTTAATCAACTCTTTATTCTCTACTATAAATAAGGGCACTGTGTCGAGAGGATAACATAAACATATAGAATCCCTACACTTCTTCATACTCTCTTGTTGCAACTTTTGTTCCTTTTTAGTTAAATAGATCATATATCAATATTTTTATTTATGTCGATATATATATTTTTTAACAAACGATATTGTCTACACTAAGAGGTGGAGAGTGGGCTAAGCCTTACAATGGGCTAGCAATAATGTAGTTCAAATTTACCTTTAGCGAGAATCAAACTTAAGACTTCTCAATTACAAGGGAAGAGAAATATCACTAAATCCTAGTAATAAGTGGCACCTGTATTGATATTTTAAACGAGAAAGTGCAAACTCAATCTTAGGGGTGGAAAAAAATACCGAAAATTCCAAACCGAAACAAAAATTTTTGAAACCAAACCAAAATAATCCCAAACCGAAAATCTCGAAAATCTCGAAAATTTCGGTATCCAATTTTGAACCGATCCTGAAATTTCAGTATAGGAATCGATCTCACATTTTCATTCGTTTAGTTATCCCAAACTGAACTGAAATAATATATATATATATATATAATTTAATTTTAAATATATATTTGGAATTGTAACAACCGTTAGATTTGGTTGAGATTTAATCTAAACTATTGAATCCAAATAAAACTCTCAATCAGTCACTCTCTCTCTCTCGACCTCGCCTCACCATGGTCTCTCATCCTCGCTAATTTCTCTCAATCTTTTTCCTCATCCTTATTTGCCGTCTTCGAATCCGGCCATATCACACAAGTGACTCACCTCTCTCTCGATTGACCTCTATGATCTTTCTCTCTATCTCTCTCAACTTCTCATCCTTCACTAAAAAACACGTTGTAGGAATGGCAGCAGCTCAGGTGATAGCATAGTCGATCTTCACCAAGACTTTGGCTTTGTTTGAAGGACTCAGATCTTCAAGCCTTAAGTTCACTCAATTTGAGACTCTATCTATCTCTCTATTGCTCCTTCTCAAATTCGAAACTCAACAACCACCTACCCTTTCACAATCTGACTCCGACAAACTCTCTCTGCTCTGGCCACCACCACACCTCATGGCTTCATCCCCCACCACCAATTCTCTCTAATCTTTGTGTGTGTAGGGTTTCGAATTAAACGGGTTTCAAATTTGGGCTTAGGGTTTCGAATTGGGGGCTCAGGTCAAGAAGAGGACACGGGTTCGTTTGACTATCTCTTCACTGTCTCTCTCGACCACCGATTCATTGTCACTCTCTAATTTCAATTTAGGTTTTTTATGTAGGTTCTGATGATTTCAATTTCAATCTAGATGATTTGGATTTTGATGCAGGTTCAGTTTTGAGAAATCCCGAAATCCTGAAATACCGAAAAGATTTATAAAATCTCGAAATTTTAATTTGGGATCAATCGTCGAATTCTCGTTGCAAAAATTTTCAATTTAGAATTTGGAATGCCATTTTCGATCCGATATTCCATTTCGAACTAGCGTTACTCAATCTCACCTAATTTCGACTGATACCCTGCCGTCTAGGTATAACTACAGTTGTCAACTACCTAGGGGGACCACGTCACTAAATAATCAAACAAAAACCCGTATTCAATTCCACGGCCCTTTTACGCGCGTGGAATATCACTCTCCTGGAAAATATCTCACGAGTCGCAATGACGTGTGCAAAAAGCGGGAGAAAGGCAGGTCCCACATCCCTCCCGCCAATGAAATATCAGATACCTATCGCCACGTGCCACGTTAGCTCGGTGCTACTGTGCGCGCGTCTGTTATATATTTACGGTGCTCCTTCACCATTATTCGAAAAAAAAGGCAGCGATAGATCAGGCTCTGGGCAGACGCACCGAAAACAGAGAGTTGCAGAGAATAGTTATATGGGATGATGATGGAGGAAAGCAACAACGTCATCGCACCGTTCGTTTTGAAGACTTACCAGATGGTTAACGATCCAACGACGGACAATCTAATCACGTGGGGAAGAGCCAACAACAGCTTCATCGTCGTCGACCCTCTGGTCTTCTCTCAGAGACTGTTACCCGCTTACTTCAAGCACAACAATTTCTCCAGCTTCGTCCGCCAGCTCAACACCTATGTGAGCAATTAATCATGAAATTAGTAAATTAATGGGTTTTGTTAATTAAGTAGGGAATTGAAAAACCCAGTTCGTAATTTTGATTTATTTTGCAGGGATTTCGAAAGGTCGATCCAGATAAGTGGGAGTTCGCGAACGAGTGGTTTCTACGAGGACAGACGCATTTGCTCAGAAACGTGGCGAGGAGAAAACATATGGGTAAGAGTTCTAACTCGAATTCGCTTTTTTCGAATTCGAATTCGAATTCGAATTTCTTACCAACGAAGCACGAGGAGCTCAACGACGAAGATATAATTATGGAGATTTCGCGGTTGAAGCAGGAGCAGAAGGCGCTGGAGGAAGAAATCGGGAATATGAACCGGCGGCTGGAGATGACGGAGCGACGGCCGCAGCAAATGATGGCGTTTCTACACAAAGTGGCGGAGGACCCGGAGATTCTGCCACGTATGATGCTCGAGAAGGACCGCGCGACCATAGCGCAGTTGGGGGAGAAGAAACGGCGGGTTATGATGATAGCATCGACGTCGTCGTCGTCGTCATCGGGTATGGGGGCCACCACTTCCGTTAGGACTGAGGACGAAGATGATGGAACCGTCGGGGTAATTTCGTCATCTCCTGAAGCAGGTTTTGAGATGGAGAGTTTTAATCGGTATTCCACGTTACCGGAGGTCCAGACGGCGTCAGACTGGTTAAGGCAGAGGCGGTTTGTGGATCAAGTTCCCGCTGTACAAAACCCGAATAATATGAATCCGACGGCGTCGGGTCATGGGGCGGAGAATATCCGGAATAGTAGTAGTTCCGGGTACGGGTATGGGAATGGGAATGGTGGCGGCGCTGGCGGGGAAGCTGGATACTTTAAGGAGGTGGAAGCTAGTCCGCCACCGCCTTATCCATTTTCGCTATTGGAGGGAGGCTTTTAGATGTAGGTGTTTTTGGTGCTTTAACAATTTATATGTTTCATTTTTCGGTCGATTTTAACAAGATTTTTCTTGGATTCTATATTTGTATTCTTTTTCTTTTTATTTTAATTGATGTGCCTTTTATCAAACTTACTTCGTACGCAAAAAATACAATTATGTGTTAGCATTTAGCAATACTTGTTTATGTGTAAGTATAGATTTCCACAAGTTTGTGGTAACATGAAATTAGTTCTCGTTATTAAAACTAAAAGTGAAGTGCCGATTTAGTTCCTGAATTATCATCTCAGTGAAATTAGGTCGCTGAATTATTTTTTCGGTAAAATAAGTCTCTAAATTCATTAAAATTACTAATTTCATCTATACTATTATATTCAAAGCTATTTTATCCAATTTTTTGTCAACTTAAGTCACTTGATACACTTTAGAGTGTAATATTATCATTTTTTGGTTTATAAGCCCTTAACATTTCATATAAGTTGCGAATAATGTCTAATTTACTCTCAAAAGTTAACTTACACTATTTCTTTATGAAAAACTACCAATTTATCCTCAAAAGTTAACTATATACACTAATTTTTATTTATGAAAAACTACCAATCTACCCTCCAATGTTTATCACATGCAAGTAACATGACTTGAATTGACGGACAATTGAATGTAGTAGCTTCGAATATAATATTATGAATGTAATTGACAGGTTTTTATAATTTAGAAACTAATTTTTTTGAAAAAATAATTTAGAGACCTAATTTTTCTAAGATAATAATTCAACGACCAAATTGGCAGTTTACCCTAAAACTAATAAGCCGATAAATGAAAACTTATAAGTGATTTTAGCTATTATCGTTAATCAATTTTTCTTCAGTTATATATTCAACCTTCAATGGTTGTAATGCTAAATTATAAATATCATTTTAATTAGATTAAAAAAGAACATTATTGGTGAATCGTCCTGTCATCATTCCTAATTTAAAAATTGTAACGTCCAAACTACATATCAAAAGATTCTCTTTCTAAATGAATGTGAGCCAAGTTGCTCTCCCTACACCTGGGTCTAGCATAGCTTCATAAACACATCCATTGAATTATTAAGTTCGCAAGAATGAGATATAATATTAAATCATATATAATTGAAGATATAGTCCGTTCATCTATGTGTGCGTTTCACCTCTATTTACACGTGTGGTGAAAAATTATATGATTAATTAGGTAATAAAGTTGGTAAGATATGAATAGATATTAAAAAGCTACATAGACCCATAAAGAACATGAATACTTTGTCCATAAAATGTGCTTTAGGAAGGAGGTTGAAAAGCAGAACCAAGTCCTCAAGTCAATGACCATTTTATTATTTTTATTTTTATTGTATTTTATTCATCGAGGCTCTATTTCCCAATGACTTTTAGTAATTTGATTTACATTCAACCTAATTTCACATGCAGAGTTAGGATTTTACGCGAGGAAGGGCTTCACATAATTTTTTTTTTTTTAAAGATAACATTTACAAGAAAGTATAATACATGCTTGAAGCTGTGAGCTAATTAATTTTGATGCGCTAAATGCTTTTTTCATGTTAAAATTAACCTTCCAATATCAAGTCAATATAGAGAGTAGTTAACCAAAATTAAAGAGGATTAAAAGAAATTAACCTTTTAATATCAAGTCAATGAAAAATGCTAGGGAGATCATGCTTTTCAACCATATTGTTAGTAAAAAGTTAAAGAGAATAGAGAAATTTACAAACCTTAATATTGTTTTGGTTGGAAATTTGGGACAAAATATATGAAATTTCAAGAAGGAAAGGAGGAAAAGCTTAAAGTTTATTATTCTTTTGGTTGACAATGTAAAAGAATATATATATATATATATATATATATTTATAAAACTAAGCTAGACTTTAGATTTTAAGAGTTATTGAATAAGAGTTAAGTTTAGTTTTAGAATGATTGTCGTTGGACGAAAAGAAAAAATACCTCTTATTTTAATTATCGGTGTATAAAATTTAAGAGTTTTGTGCAAAACTAAAATATGTATAATACTAAGTTTATAAAAAATAAATAAATATATAATACTAAATATTTAGAAAGGCTTAAAGAGTGAGTGAGAGTAGGCCTAGGCCTATGCTAGGCATATAGTGCCTCCGCCCATGATTTATGAGAAGTAACAAATTTTTAACGGTTAAGCTTGTCTTAATTGCAGCTACCAATATCCACTGTGGCAGACCCTTCCGCAATTGGCAAACTACAGTACTATTAGGAAGTTTTCACATTCAAAAGAGTACACAGTACTACCAGGAAGTGTTCACATTCAAAAGAATATTAAGTGTCATTTAGTACTAGTAGTATTCTTTTTTATTTGTAATTAAAATATTTTAAGTTCGATTTTTGTAAAAAATAAATCATATTATTACTAACTCATTGTAAAACTAAATATATTCTCCTAAATAGTATAGTTTATTAAAAAAATTATTCAATTTACGGAGAAAATGTTGGGTGGTGTTGATTCAAGAAAAGGATCTTAACCGAATCTTTTTTTTGGAGATTCTAGGAATTTCGTGATCTCATTCGTTCATCAAATATCATGCAGTTAGAAATTATTTTAAAATTTAAAATTTAAAATTAAATATAAATTGTACTTAACAAAAATTGACCGCACAATATATAATAAAATATCACAAAATTCTTAAAAAGAAAGATCTAACGAGGATCTCTTTCCGTTGATTCATGAGACAACACACTGTTAAATGGTCCATCAAAATGCGGATTGACGCATAAGACGTCTCCACCCAACATTTTAAGTCGACAACCCCTGAGGGGCACAGTAACTTACAAGAGGCACGAGGGGTGCCCTTCATTTATAAGGTAGGGCTTGTAGGCCATCACCTCTATGCAAACATGCCCTGCCTTTATGTGCCACATTTGCACACTTTGGTGCCCATGTCATACAATCCCTAAGCACATGACATGGACATGCCAAGTACACAGTGCAGTGTAAGCATAATTTTTACAGTGAATTGTAACAATAATTTTTTAACTTTAATTAAAAGGTAAATTATATAGTAACTTCTCATATTTGAAGTTTATTACAACCTCATACAATATTTTTAAAATATTTCACTTTCATACCTCACGTACTATTTTATTTCAAAATAACACATCTGTTAGATTTTTCATCCAATGCTCTGTTAAATGCTTACGTGGCTGCCACATTTGTGCTGCGTGACAAAAAAATAATTTTTTTATACATTAAAAATATTATAATATTAACCCTATTAAAAAATAATCATTAAAAAAAACCCCAAAAAAACTCGAACCCAACCCAAATCCTTTTCCATTCCCCCACCTCTTTGCAACTCCTATTTACAAAATCCCTTTCCCAAGAAGAAGAAGAAGAAGAAGAAGCCAAACCCGTCCCTTCCCCCCTAACACCCACTTGCCTTCCCGTGCACCCCCCCACGGGTGACCCGTCCCTCCTCCCCCAACATCCACTTGCTTTCTCGCGCAGCACCCCCCCACGGTGACGACCCACCTGCCTTCTTGTCGACGATAAGCTCTCGCACCCTCCTCCCTCCACTTGGTCAGTTATCGTCTTCATCTCCCACTCGAAGTCGATTTTCATTTTCTTCTCATGGCAAGCTTCTGAGGTTAGAGTGAGAAAAGGAGGTCGCCAGAATTAGGGGGTACTGTGGCAATAGTGTGTAAGGGATGGGCAATAGGTTCCATATTTGCCTTTTTTTTCTTCTGGGTAATCTATCTCAGTTTGTGTGGTACGGCGGCAATGGTGTGTAGGACGCGGCTGCCACATTTTCCATCCCTAGGTGTTGGTTGTTTTGGGGTGCGGTGGGGTGGTTTGGGTTGCAAGTGAGGGGAATGAGGAGGTTGAAGGGAAATGAGGGGGGTTGCGGGGAAGGGGAAAGGAAGAGGATCTGGGTTCGCGTTGTTTTGGTTTTTTTTAATATTTTATTTTTATAATTATTTTTTTAATAGGGTTAATATTATAATATTGTTAATGTATAAAAAATTATTATTGTTTGCCACGTGGCAACCACATCAGCACAAATGTGGCAGCCACGTCAGCATTTAACAAAGCATTGGATGGAAAATCTAACGGAGGTGTTATTTTGAAATAAAATAGTACGTGAGGTATGAAAGTGAAATGTTTTAAAGATGTTGTATGAGGTTATAATAGACCTCAAACCTGAGGGGTTACTGTGTAATTTACCCTTAATTAAATTAGAGTAATGGTCTCTTAACTAAACATTCATTATTATTGGTACCTTAACTCATCAAAATGTATAGCAATGGTCTTTTTCGTCAACTTCATTAGAATTTTGTCAAAATAAGTTATGTTGGAATGAACATTGCTGCAATTTGGCTCCCTTAACTCACCAAAACTTGTAGATATGGTCTTCTTCGTCAACTACGTCAGAATTTTGTCAAAATGAGTTATGTTGAAAGGATCATTGCTACAATTAGGTTAGAGTTGAGGGACTATTGCTCCAATTAGGTTAAAGTTGATAGACTATTTCTCCAGATGGATGAAAGTTGAGCGACCAATGGTAATGGATTTTTAGTTGAGGGACTATAGATGCACGTTTTGATGAGGTAAGGGACAAATGGTAATGAATTTTTAGTTAAGGGACCAATGGTAAAAATTTTTTAGTTGAGGGACTATTGCTCCAATTGAATTAAAGTTAAAGGGCCATTGCTACAATTTACTCTCATTTTTATAAACTTAATCAAGTAATTGAGATTGGATGCTTTTTGGCTACCACCCTAAACTATAGTGTATTCTTACCATATACCTAATCATTTGTTATATGTTCTTTCACTTTTACTTAAGCTTAGTTAATTTTTTTTTCAAAATTGAAAAAAGAGAGTAACATTTAATGTGAAAGATAAATGTCATTTTAGTACTACGGTATAATCATATTTCTCTTCATTTGTAAGTGAGAGGTGTTAGGTTTAATTCTCGATAAAGACAAATTTGAACATTATTGCTACCCCCCTCTCCCTGTGAGGCTAAGCCCACCCCCTGTGAGACTAAACCCACCCTTTCTCCCTCAGTAAGACAATATTTCTTGTTTAAAAGAATTAAAACTTAAAAAATATAAAAGCTAACTAGAATTACGTAAAAAGACACATAATAGATGATGAGATGTATAATAAACATATAATAGCTATGGTAGTGAGCAAAAAGGAGAATGATTCCATCTCCTCTTCCCTCTTTTAGCACTTGAACGGTTACAATTAAATTATGTTGATAAGTTATATTAATTTTTCATAGAGAGGAAAAAATAAAAAGCAAAATGTAAGAAAAAGAGAAGAAAGGGGATGAGAATAAATTGAAAGAGAAACATACTCCAGGAAAAAATGTTCCCATTAAGATTAGTCTTAAGTCAAACAAGATAGCCAATGATGAGCCAAAGATCCATGTCAAAGTCAGACTCGTGCTTAATCACGCTTCCATCTATGTGGGGCAAGGCTCCGAAGTTAACGTAGGGTTTTGCCCTCAGAGGCTCACCTTATGAGGTCCACCCGAGGTTGAAGCGTGATTGGGCCGTTTGGGACTCGTGTCATGCGCTGAGAGAAACTAAACTGCATGATGATTTGGGCCACGGACCTTGCAACACGAGCGGAGAAATTTTTAGTAGCCATCTGCAACGTGATATTTTCAATTCATTTGTGTGAACTTCATGTGAGACGTAATTTTAAATTTGTAACTGTTTACTCATCAAAGATTATTCAAATAATAAAGTAACCATATATTTTAGTTAAATATTAAATTATAAAAATTAATATTAAACAATAAACGAATATTAGTTTAGTTTATTTTTCGTAAATGAATTTTTAATGAGTGTTTTTAAGAATAGACTGTTTTTATCGTTGAATTACTTTGCATGCACATAAGAAAGTTAAAAAGATAGGACTAGGAGAATGATAAAAAAGAAGGTAGTTAATTTTCTACAAAAAAAAATACGGCACATGAGTGAATTTGTAACTCTATGAGACATTGAAAAATTAATTCAAAAAAGAAAAACTGTGGGCCCCGAGGGTCGTGTAGGACAAGGGGGTCCCTGTTCTGTTCTCTCAACCAAGTATTTTCCTTCGGGGGCAAGGGAGCAAGCCCATCGACTCGTGAAACCACATGGGGACAGTAAAAGGGGAGTAACACGTGGTTGCTTCCCAGTGCTTCACTTTTGATCCCGCTCCTCACGCGTTCAAATGAGAGTCGAGACGCCAGGAGAGCGCAATGTGGTGGTGCTCTGGCGCACACTATCTTGGTGGACGTTGAACCCATGACTAAGTAGGGTCCCCCACGTGTTTATATCCAAGCTGAGCAACTATACAGCATGGGTGTATTTTCTACCCATAGCAATTTTTATCCTTTTCATTTTTTCTCAAATAAATGATCCTATATCGTTTGTTAGTAATCAAGGAGATGTCAAATGTAAATATCAAAATAATTTTTATAATTTATGTGAAAATTTGATATTTTGTATAATTTTTTACTAAATTGATATGTTAAATAGAAATATCATTTTAAAACTTATTTCACCTCTTTGTTGGGTTCAGTTATTGAGACAACATATCAAATACTTAGAACACAAAATAACATTTATTAGGAATTGCATCACACTTATTAATAAAGCATAAACTAATTTGACTGTAGAAGGCTTTGTCTTCAATTGACTTAGGTCCACGTAAGAAATTAAGGGTGCGTTTGTTGCGCTGGACTATCTCGGACTGGACTAGCTTCAAGGACTAAGCTGGATTGGCTTAGACTAGACTAAGTTGGACTAACTTAGTGAAGTGTTTGATGCACTGTTGGACTAAGAAGTTGGATAATAACAAATTATAATATTATATTATTTAATCTATAAATTATTAATATTTTATTATGATCTTATCTTTTTCTCCATCTTTTTCTACCATTTATGTCCCACACTTTTTATTTGATATATTTTATATGAAAGTTGGTTGTGAAATGGATCTGAAAGAGAGTCGAATCGGAAAGTTAATGATTGATCTAGGTGATTGGAGATGACAAAGAGTCTGACGGGAGTGGTCGTTGAGCATGATGAGGACGAGAGAGGTGATAGTCTTAGCTAATCCCATGGTTATTGGGGGTCTCGCTAAGACCTCTTAGTGAAGGGTTTGTCCATGCTAGTCCTCTTTAGTCTTATTAATGTTAGTCCCAGCACGGAACAAATACAGTATTGGACTAACAGCTAGTCCAATCCAGTTCGGTCCCACTTAGTGAGGGCAAACAAACACTCCCTAAAGGATCAATTACAAAGAGTTTGTTGCCATTTTTTTATTATTATACGTTTATTTTGCAGTTTTAACATCTCTTTTAAAGATGCTCTTAGTGATACAATTTTTCTTACCTGCTAGTGAGCTTTGTTTTTTATATTTGAATGTAAATGTTGTTGTATTGATAAAAAATAAAATAAAAAATTTGCATGTGATGAATTGTTCAGTATATAGAACATTTCTCTTTATTTATTACGCCACGATAATGACAGACATTGTCACTAACTAGATGCTATGATGGGTTCAAATATGGAAGTATACTTATTGTCCAAAGTTTTGATTAGTTTTAGTGGACAAAATGTATGGGGAGGCTTTGTATAGGCTAGGGCATGAAAAAGAGGGTGACACCTGTCCCTTGGAGACTATGTAACTAGGTTAATATGTCCATTTCTTGATTAATTTTAAATCAATACCTGGTGTGGATAAACACAACAAAAAGAGCACAAAGAGCGACGTGGCATCTGCCATTATCCTAATCCAGAGCTCAATAATAATAAGGCATTTGGGATAATTAAGCACGTGATATATATGATTCAAAATGTTCCTTCTGTAACATCCCGTTCCGAGTTTTCTATATTCTCGGCGTGAAATGACGATTTTGCTCTTGACTACGCGTGAACGGGTGTGTTGTGGGCTTGATTTTGGGCTATAGGATCCTAGGTCATTGGGCCCAATAGTTTGGGCTTCCAATTATATAACCAAACACACACACACGCATGCACACACGTGCACTGCATTCTGATGTTTCTCTCTCTCATACTCTCTCGAAGTCTCTCCCTCTCTCTCCATAAATGTACGGACGCATACATCACACTTCCTCAACGCCAGATCGAGCCTCAGGTAAGTCCAAACGTGATCTGTGACATGTGTTAAGTGTGTATATACTAGTTTTAGGTTCGAACACCCTCGGAATCACATCGAAACCGTAGGCTAACGTCGAGGTACTGTTCATGTACTTTTATTTCAGGACATTTTAGGTGAAACTAAAGTCACAGCGACGCTCTAGAAGTTCCCACGAGGCTCGGAGTACCTCGTTCACACGATTTGGACGTCGGGATCACTGGTTCTCAGTTGGACCGAGTTTGGAGGAAATTCCCCGTGGAAATTCTAGTTGTTTTTCAAGGGATTTGAAGGTATAAATGTGTTCTACACTAAATTTGGAGCATTTTGGTACAAATTTCATGAATTTTGGGTTAAAAATGAGCTAGAACGGACGGTTTGAAAAATTACCCAGTTTCCGGCGCCGGCGACGGTTGCCGGAGCTGGAGGTTAGGGGTGACGGAATATTTCGTCAAAGTTGACGAAATATTCCAACGTCGTCAGTTAATTCTAACGGAAGCCGTTAGGAGATAACGGAATATTCCAAGGGAATATTCCTGACGCCGTTAGGTTCTGTCACGCGTGCGAAGCACGTGACGCGCGTGGGGGGCGCGTCTGTCCGTGGGTTCCCTGGCGCGTAGGGGCGCGTGCCACAGCAAAAAATTATTTAAAAATTATCACGACGTTCGTGACGTCGTGTAGGTCGCGTTGGTATGTTCAAATACCAAAATTGACCTTCGTATGAAAAGTTATTTACGTAGTTCGTTTATGTGTTGTAAATGATGGTTTTGCAGTTGTTTCACATATAGGTGAGACGTATCCAGAGGACGAGCGCATCCATTCTAGGCTCGGGGGATACGACCCGTCGACATACCAGTGAGTGGGTTTTTGTTTTCAGTATATATATATATATATATAATTGACGTTTTTCCCAGAAACGCTATTTGCATGATTTGTGAACGGAATTGATTTTTATGATTAAACTGCCATGTCGTATGCCAATTATATTTTATAAATAAGATTATGATTGCATTTATTTCGCTCCGACGCCGAGGACGGCCAGGTAAGTCAGGTAAGTATGATAGATAGTGATTGAGATGATGATGGATTGTGATTTAGCTCATCACCTGCACCTCGGGTGTTAGTGCTCCGCCAGAGTAGGGCCTAGCCTTCACGTGATCGTTCACCTCACGCACCGTACGCTCACCTTGGATCCAAGGCAGGTGCCTAGCTTGTCGTACAGACCACTATAAGTGGTTCCGACTCGTAGGTGACCCGCGATTCGTCGCACAGCCTTCACGTGATCGTAGCACTGAGCGTAATATTATACACCTAGCCTGTCGTACAGACCACTATAGGTGGTTCCGACTCGTGTGCAGGATAATGATTGATAGTGATTGAGTATGATGGATGAGTTATAGACTCAGTCGTACAGGTCACTAGAGGTGACTCCGGCTGACATGACATTAGGGACACCCTGATTTACATTACTTGCCTGATGATGATGATTTTCTGAGTTGGTATATCGACATGGCCTATTTTAGAGTTTGATAATGAGCTTTGATTCCTAGACGGGATTTTCGTATACAAGTTTATATACGTATTATTTTTCTGGGAAAATTATACTGTATTTATAGCGAGGGGTTATATGGATTTTATAAAATGGTTTTGAAAAGTAATTGTTTTTGTCCACTCACGTTTTCTGTTTTGCGCCCCTCCAGGTTCTAGGTAGCGAGACGTGGACGGCTATCGAGGCACCGAGGCAGTTCTGACAGACCACCACTTATGTAGGGTTCTTCTGTAATTATATCGTTTTGTTTTAAGTGACTGCACCTAGGATTGGCTCTGTATCATATGTATATTATCGAATTGACTTTCACTGCTGCATTTCATGCATAATTACCTTCCGCTGACGTTTTTGGCTACGTCACTCACACGTGACGGCCAGCACGCTTCGACCCCTGGGTCGGGGTGTGTCACCTTCTCTCTTTTCTAAAAAAAAATGTTAATTGTCATTTTAAGCAAAGTATTACACTTATCTTTTTTTTTCTTTAAAAAAAAGAAGACAATTGATGGTAAGTTACAATTATTCTTTTTTTTTTTAACTCAAAGAGGTTATGAGAAATTTTACTCTACTCATGACCACAATTAAGTAGATTCACCAGCTCAAAACATCGAACCTGGGACCTCCAAATTTTTTTTGTTTATTGGAGAGCCACAGTCCGGGCTCTTACAATTGGGCCACTTATTGTGGTTGTATTACACCTATCATTTATTTGTATCATTTCTTTAATAGATATAGGGTCCACAACATATGTAGACTTCATCTCTATTAGATATTTGATACAAATCATACTATAAATAAATAGTAAGAATAACATTTTCATTTTAAGCAAGTAATTTTGTCACTTTTTCACAAGGAAGGGTTGGTAACGCAAATAATTAAACATTGTGATATTAATTGCATAACGTTTGAAGTGTAACTGAAATTAAAACAAAACACAAAATGTGACAAATCTGGTAAGGTAAAAAAAGAAGAAATTAAAATTTAACAGAAGAATAGTATTGTCCATTGTTTTGGATCCTTTAGTTTGTTTGCCAATCAAACATGAATACTAACTCAACAAGCTTTAAGCATCCTAACATTAATTACGACCACATTTCACTTGGCTAAAATTGCATGATGTAAAACAGTATGAGAGAAACAAAAACAAACAAATAATTTCAACCAGTTCCCCCCCCCCCCCCCCGCCAAAAAAAAAAACAAATGATTTCGACTCTCTAGCTTTTTCTTCCGCACTTGTTCTCTTATTTTTATAAATAAAAAAACTTAAAAATTTTAAGTTTTAACGATAAGAACAAAATAAAGGGTAAAGTGAATAGTATTATGATTGATTTTTTAGTGTAAAAATGTGATTTTTCGTTAAAGTAAACCGTACAAAGAACTTTTTATTAAAGTTCACTTCTTTTATTTGTTAATTGTAATTTTATTATTACAATCCAATGATAAGAAGGATTCTAAATGACAAAACAAGTGCGCAAATTATTTCTCAAAAAGTAGTATGGGATTGTTTGGTGACTCTCCGAAACTCCCTTCTCCTAAATTATATATAATGGCTTGGTGACCACTCCATATCATTATGTTGGTTTATTGCTAGTTTAATTTGCATCAAAAGGACTCAACCATTATATATAGAGAGTAAACTGTGGATCCCTCGTGAACTTTCACCTAACTTATGATCTACCCCTAAACTTTTAAATTGGAAAATCAAGGACTTAAACTAATTTTTTTGGCCGATTTTCCCCACTATTAGTTTTTCATTCGTTCCATCCAAATTTCTGTTAAATGAAAACATGTGCACAACGTGGTAGTTCGGTTGCTTCGTTCTTTCAAATAAGTGAAAACCCTAGATTATAAAATGTTAACCTATGAAAACCTGTTTGATTATATAGCTTTTGTGTCTAAAAGTTTCGCGAAGTGACATTTTTGTTCTCAAGGGAGAGTCATGTAATAAGAGATAACGTTAATTTAAATGGAATCAATGAAAAACTAGTGGTAGGGGAAAATCGGCTAAAAAATTTAGTTTAAATCCTTAATTTTTCAATTTCAAAGTTTATGGAATAAATTAAAAGTTAAATGAAAATTCAAGAGGAAAATCTATCGTTTACTCTATATATAAATATGGGAGCTTTTGATATTAGTGCCTCATTCGCCAACTTCTTTGATTAAACATCTATAAGTTTTACGTTTTAGATTGTACCGCCTCCTCTAAACGAGGAGCCAAGTAGATTACAAAAAATGATTTCGTTTTTCTAAAATTTACGAATACTGCCATTCTTTCAAGCAATGGGAATTTATTTATTTTTACCAGTAGATTTTTTCCTTCTGAATTTAGTATTTCAATTCCATTAAAAATTGTCATTATCCTTTTTATTTTGTTGTTATCCTTGGAATTATTTGGAAGTATTATCTCAATGGCTTTTAAATTTGAATTGTTAATGGTTGCTTACTCAATATATAACAACAATTGTACCCAAGTTAAATATGATATACAAACCCGCTTGGTACACTAAAAATGTATACCACTGTTAACGTACCTGTTTAGAAAACTATTAATAAAAAATTTAAAATGTATCTAATAACTTTAAACAGACATACGCAATTATTGACAACCGTACCAAATACCTTCCAACAAATGTACTAAGTTATAACTTCTATAAAATATCTATAATATCTCGATATTTTCATCGAAATTTTCGTGTTTTTGGACTATCGATATTTCCGATGTCATCAAAATTTCCGTGTTTTTTAAATTTCTATATTTAAAAAAACACCAAGGGGATTCGAACCCCTCACATTTTACTCATTCAACACCTTGACCACTATATCACTTATGTTTTTGTGAAAATATGCTAAAATATTTACATATTTTCTACACTCACAATGTTTGCTAACTCGCTATATAATCAACTTAAATAAGTTAAATCCATCATGCAATACATTTCCTTCCAATTTTTTGTGATAAACTAAAAGATAATTGACTAAATAAACATCCTACAAAGTTTCAATAAAAATTTCTAAGTTTTTCTTACAATTTCAGTAGTTTTTATTCAATTTTTATCGATATCGATAATATCCCGATATTTTCATCGAAATTTCCGTGTTTTTGAACTATCGATATTTCTGATATCATCGATATTTAACACTTTGCTTCTAACGTACATTTTTCTTATTAATTTGATTCTTGGGTGCATTTATCTCAAAAGCTTTGGTACATTTAAAGGCATAACTAAGCGTACCAATCTTGTCATTATTATTATTTTTTTAAAACAAAACCAATTGAAGTTTGGTAATAACTACACATTCCACGTATAAATAAACGTACAGAACCAGTCAATTGAAGTTTGCATTGTGTACCTCCGTCAAAGTTTAAATAGAAAATTTTGGGTTAGTTTCATGTGATTTGTACAGCTTACCTTGGTTGGGTACGTTTGGCATCAGTTTGAAAATAGAATAATCTTTCTTTGTCTTATACAACTTGGATGAGTGACTAATTATTATTAATAATGGTTGGTACCTTTTTTGTGTAGTTGGTGTGTAAGTATCAATATTTTGGTACATTTTGACACACTTTGACTTGGAATGTCCATTAGGACTTCGAATCGAGCTGTGCTGGCCGACATCTGAAAGGTGACGAAGCCATAAAGTGTAGTGATGTGGAAGATGTGAATAAATTTAAATCTAAAAGTGCATAAAAACAAGAGTGTGCTGTGAGCAGGAATGAACCAATTTCACACGTGACGTCAGAGCATAAGTAAAGTACAATAAAATGGGTAAGGACTATACCCTCAGAGATAGCCACCTATTCTGAATTTCACCAAGAATCCTCGTTGACACAATCGTTCAGTAGTTAAAACCTAGAGGGGCGAAAAAACAAAGGTGAGTGGGCCTGAAAATAAAGTTTTATAAAACACCTTTGAAAATGTTATAACAAAAAAGGTGAGGAAATAGAGTACATCACATCCATCATCTCTATAGGCCTACCCAAAGACTTCACAAAAGTACTTGATATAAAGGAGTTCTCAACTCTAAGGTTAAATAATGCTCTAGCATGGAGTGAATCAAGATAAATAGCACCTGTAACTGTGTTTGGCTCCGCCTCGGCCTCCAAAGTAAATAATGCACAGACTCTGCTAACTCGCTGAGCACATGCCTGAGATGTCCTTGCTCTACTGCTCTGGGCCCCAACCTGCTAAGAACCTCCACTAGACTACCTACCACCCTGCTGTCTTGTCTTCTGCTGCCCAGTCCTCTGCTGGCCCAAGCCTGAAGATGCTCCAGTAGGCCTACTCTTCGTTGAAGATACCACTGGACCCCTAACAGTAACCGAAGGTATGCCAGCTCCACTGGCAGTAGTCTGGGGACAATCATGAAAGAAGTGACCAATCTCGCTGCACTGGTAACATGTCTTATAACCGTCTCTACATGCGCCATTATGTCGGCATCTACAGTGAACGCAAATCTGTGGAAGTGCCTTATGTGTCTGGTCACGGGATCCCCTGGAAAAACTCTGTGAACGTCCCCAGTAGAAGTCTGGGATCCACGTCTAAATGCACCTTGAGAACCACCTCTAAAACTGCTCTGATGACTCGCCCCAGCAAAATGCTAAGAGCCTCCTCTAGAAGTAGCTTGGAAGTCTCCAAAAAAAGTACCCTGATATCCTCCATGTGATGATCCATAAGAACCACTAGACGAGAATCTTTGGCGTTTTCGAGATCAACCAAAAAACGCATCAAATGACTGGCCTTCTGACCGAGCCCTCTTTCCATGCTCCCAACTCTCTCATGCATCGCACTCTTCATTAATCTCAGTTGTGCATGCACGATTGATCGCCTGGGCGTAGGAAGGCAATCCTTAAACCGACAACAGATTTCTTATACTAGGCTTAAACCCCTTAATAAGTTTCTTCATTTTATTATCTTCAGGGAGAGGCTAAGAGAAACGGTAAAGTCAAGTAAATTGAGCCACATAATCAGCCACTGAGTCAGTACCTTGCTCAACAGTGGCAAACTCAGCCTCTAACTCATCTCGAAATGACTTTGGGAAATACTGCTCAAAGAATGCAGTCTGAAACCGCTCCTAAGTAAAAGGGCCCCCGACTACCAATAACGGACGAGTGATTTGCCACCACTCGTAGGCCTTGCCTGTCAACATATATGCAACCACTCGTAGGCCTTGCCTGTCAACATAATATTTTGAAAATTCGGGCAATCTGATTGATCTAGGACTTGGCCGCCTATGGATCAGTACTACCATCGAAGGAAGGCAGCTCAGGGGTACGAAACTCCCTATACAAAGACTTCTCCTTACTAGAAGTCGCATAAACGTGAGCTTGCATTAACTGTGTGAAATCCTCAATAGCCTGGAAAGCTCCATCGGGTCCATCATAATCATGGCTAACCTTCTGACCAGAAGCAGAAATGCCTTCATCGGGAACATCATCCCCAGACGACTGAGTAGCACCATGTAGGGTCCTCATAACGTCTAGTGCAAAAAAGATTCAACGTAAGAATATGAACGAGATTCGAGAAAAGAATTCACAAAACCTAATCAAGGTTCACTACCTAACCTACCCAAGGCTTTCTCACTCTAAGGTTAAGGTATGGAAAATTAAACCTAGGATTTGATACAGCGAAAGTTGTCATGCCCCGATCAAGACATACATCGAGAATCGACATGTGACAAGGGAAAGAAAAATATGTTGCATCAGGAAAAAGATACGAAATGAAATACTTTAACGGATAAACCAAGGTAACTAGAAGGGTGGCTAAGTTCTCCACAATATATTTACAAACATGTACACTCCAAAAAGAAGCACAACCCTCGCTTAGCTAGAAAGACGTCTGAGGTACTAAAAAAAAGTCCCAAAAGATAAAGCACAAAATAAGATACAGCGGTAACCTAATGCTCCAAGTCTCCAATAGCTGCACTGCTACACCTGTCCACGGACTTCTTAGAATCTATATAGACATGTCACTTGTATGTTCAATGCCTACACCATCAGAGTGGTGCACCGAGCAAACAAGAACCCGGATAAGCTACGAAGCTCGTATGAGTGACAATAATACAAAGTATGTGATAAAGAAAGTAAAACCATCCATTGACCACAGTTTAAAAACCTCGAATATAAATTCTTATTTTAAGAACTCATAATTAAGTCTCTGAAATCTCCGAATGAGTCACCCAAACATCCAACGACTTTTCTAAATCAAACAAAAAGTTCTCAAAACTATAGTTCATGAAAACACTAAAAACTAGGGCTAGAGTGACGCAATTCAGCACGAAGCCTACATAAGTAACCAAACAGGAAGTGGCCCCTTATTGCGGATTAACCAAGCAGAGCCACCCATGTAGTAACCAAGTAGGCAGTGACCCCTCATTGCGGATTAACCAAGCATAGCCACCCCTGCAGTAACCAAGTAAGCAGTGATCTCCCTATTGTAGATTAAACAAGTAGAGTCACTCTTATAGACTGCTAGGAAGTGATCGTCAATCGCGGATTAACCAAGCATGATCACTCTTAAGTGTGTATGGCCATACCTAAGATATAAGAATCACCCATCACAGATTAACCAAACACGATCCATAAATATTATGGTCCCAAACCGTAGATTAACCAAGCAGGACCATCCATATACCACTACTACATGGTGCAGACTCGGTGTCACCTAACCCCGTGACACTAGGGTAACGGTCCTCAACTATCCCTCACGTTTGTCAAACATTAAAATATATATATATATATATATATATATATATATATTAAACACAATTCATAAATAGTTCAAATATCCAAGTCACATAATGTTCATCAAGTAGATCGATGGCAAACTTTATAAAAACAATTATTTAGCATAAAACATATTTTAGAAATCCATGATGTATCCACAAAGTATACTAGCATTGAAGTTTTCAAGGTAATAACTATATCACACATATTAAAGTCACTCACTTGGGGTCCGCGCTAACGCACCCTAGCAAGAGAATCGAGACTTCACGCACTATCGCCACCTAAAACAAAGTACAAGTCCACATTTAGAATTCTTTTGATAATGCATAAATTTACAACTTCCGTAGGTACCCCACAACAACAATTTAAGAGAAATTGAACCATCGTTCAAAGGTAAGGTTCATAATCCTACGTCACTTGCTCCGTAAGATCCAACCACTAGAATTTTTTTGTAAGTTCCTAAGGTTCTTAAATATTACATAAAATAGTACTCCAATGTTTAATGGCGATCCAACGGTCGGATCGTCATTAGTTAGAATATCCAACTGGCGGACCTTAACAAAAATACTCAAATGATGAAATTTCATTAATCAGATGTCAAAAATGTAATCGGGGCATCAAAAGCATAGGGTGGTCAGGGGGTGTCACGGTCCACGTGTCGCCGCACGTGACGGCTAACTGCCCCGACTCGCCAGAAAATTTGAATTTTTTTTCCCAAAATTACCAAATTTTACTAGAATGAATATCTCAATGAGTAGAGCAAGTTTTATACATGTGGCCAAGCCCAATTGGCCAGGAAAGGCCCCAAATTGGCTCGTACCCGTCAAAAACCCTAGAATGGGTGGGTTTCGGTTCTCCTTCCTCGGTGCTCTGACGCCTTTACTACTGATTGGGTCTTGTTCCTGTTGGAAATGTGCCCTAAAACCAATCATATGATGATACTTTACGGACATTTCACATGATTAAACTAATCTAGTTTAATATCAAGGGCAAAGATTATTGTTTGAGCGGTCTCATATAAATGTTATATGCTTAAACAATAAAGTCCAAGGAATATGTGATTGGGAGAATGCGATCTAAATAGTTAGATTCATGAGACCATTCTTTCATAGACACATCCTAAACGTTCCTGATCATAGGATTGCCAATTGGGCATTGACAGTCCGTTAAGATCAGTACGTGCTATGTCTTCTCTCAGGGAGAGTGACTAGTCTCGAGTCATTGGTGTGAGTGACACCAAGACAAGTACGTAGGTGCTCAATAGAGAATGAGTTCACTGAACACGATCAACGACGAGTTCTCATATTCATGTCACGTGAGAACTCATGGTTAGGATAATGCAAATTAGTCCTTTGACCTGAGGCATCATAGTTGTCTTGTGGTTAGGTCCTTGATCTTTGATCGTGTCAAATGGCATTCCTTTGGAGTGTCAACGGCATGGTTGGGGTCAAGCTATCTAGTCATGGAGACAAGTGAATGCGCAACAAGGGATCTCTAACCTTCAAACCGTTGAGGGAGAATACTCTATGATATGATTTAGAATCTCTGGCCAGAGTATGAATGAGATGTTGGAATGTGTTCCAGATCACATTCAATGGAATCATATAAGCACGAGATTCACATTGGATAGTAGACATGAATAAACTATCAAGCCAAACAATGTGGTCAAGAGTATTGTATTAGAGAAGGACCGTATTGCATTTGTAATCCTAAACTGAATAGGTTCTCTACCTCTTCTGATTAGCTTGGGTAACCATGATATGCTGCTAGGTGTCACTCATGGTTTGTGGAAGCCCTAAACGTGTGTAAACACTAAAGGGAGAATTGAAAGTTAGTTTCAAATTCACAATCGATTTAAAAGAGTTTGAATCGCCCACTGCCTCGCTAAAAGGAACCTAATGGATCGTACACCGTGTAAGGTAAAGATTGAAGATTCAATGGAGATGAGTAAGAATAATTAAATGGTTTAATTATTTATGGCAAGGATTAATTAATATGATTATTAATCAAACGAATAAGTTCGTTAAAGACCTCGGGATGGTTTTGGACCTTAAGGCCCAATGGGCTTCGAACGTCAAGTCCATTGACTTAAGTTGTATGACAACTTAATAAATAATGTTTTACAAAGGCCCAAATGCTCCAAAAATATCCCTAAGGCCGGCCACAATGTAAGGGTAGCAAACTTGGACTTATTTACAAGTTTGCCACTCAAATGAATTAAGGTATAAATTTGATTTTATAGCCAAAATTCATAAGGGTTGTTTTTGGGAAAATTGGAGAGATGAAATGCTCTCCCTTCTCTCTAGAATGGCCGGCCCCCTTGGAGGGTTTTAGCTAGCACTCTAGCTCCTCCAAGGTCACTCATTTCTTCTTAATCAAAACCTTGGTGTAGAAACTTAGAGGTTCTCAATTTTGAGAACTTAGAGAACCTATCCTTTCTATATAAATCCATAGATTTAAGATGCAAGGAATGAAGGCCCTCTCTTTGGGTGATTAGCCTTTGCTTAAGCAAAGAGGAATCTACAAAGGTATAAATCTCAACTCACTTTGTTTTGAGTTGTTTAAAGGTTCACCAATCTACTAGGCTTTGAACATTCATGGTTAATGTTTTGTTTTTAAGTATATGCAAGCATGATTCCGCCTTTAATTTGTTAATTGCATGCTAATGATATTGCTTAAATGAACATGATCTTCCAAAATAATCCTTCAAGTGGTATCAGAGCCTAGGTCTAGTAGTTGGTGAATCCTTTTGGGTTTTGTATTTCATAATATGTGATTTAAAAGTTGTAAAATGTTACAAGCTTTATTCTTGTTTTATGAATGTAAATTTTGTTGGAAAATTTGGCATCTCAAATGTTGTAGATGTAGTTCATATAAGCATGAATATTGAAGCTAAAATTTGGTGCCAAGAATTTTGGGATTTTCGGCCAAATTAAAAGGGTGATTTTTTGGGTTCTTGTTTGTCTTGTTAAAATGTTTTTCAAGTGACTTTTGGAACCCCTAAGTACCCTAGTTTGGTTATATGAAATTTCCCTTAAGTATAAATGATTTTGGGATGTGTTTGGGTGAAAAATCATCATGGAAAAATTTTGAGTTTTTCATGAGTGTTCTTCATTGTTCTTGACATTTTAGCCAAGAACAAAAAGTTTAGTGTTTTGATTCAAAGTTTTGAATTATTTCATAAAGTTTTGTTATTAGATATTTTCATATATTTATTAATGATTAATATTTTTAATGTTAGTCAAAAATTTGAATATATGTTAGATATTTGTTTGAATGGTGTAAGAAACTTTAATGGGTGTGTAAGGCATAAATCCCATTCACACACACCACATGCATGCTTTATGTCAAACTACAAATCAACACACACATCACACCATGTGCACTCCCAAGGCCGGCCACTCCCTCAAGTGGGAGTACTTTTGGGGCTTTCATGCAATTACATAAAGTTTTGATACTTTTGTGTATTTGCACTTTGGCCCAAAAGTTTACGTTTTTACGTTTAGGTCCAAAAACGCTAAAGGACAAATGGTTTTGCTCCTTTAATGAAGTTTTTACATTTGTGGAAAAGTTTGGGTTCTAGTTGTGATTACATAAAGTATTGGACTTTTGTGTTTTTACAAAGTGACCCCAAAAGTTTAAGTATTTGCAAAATAGCCCAAAAGTTGTGGTTAATTGCACTATGGCCCAAAAGTTGTGGCTAATTGCAAAATAGCCCAAATGTTGAGGTTAATTGCATAATGGCCCAAATAAGTTGAGGTCATTACATTTTGGCCCAAATTAAATAGAGAACAAAAATTGTTTTGTCTCTTTAAATGAGAATTGGATTTTCATTTTAGTTAGCTCCATTTAAATCAATTTTATGGATACAAAAACCAAATGAAAAATGTTGCATTCAATTTAATTAGTTAAAGTGTTAATTAATTAAAGGGTGATTATGAACCTAAGCCTACGATAATTGAGCTATGTGAAAGGCCGTTTCAAATTTGTTTGAACCATGGGAATGTGTAGATTATATTTTGGTTGTAATTTGATTAGATCAAATGTTGTAAAAGAGCATAAGCTCTTCTTTAATTTAAAGTAATTTGATTTGATCAATTGTTGTAAAAGAGCATAAGCTCTTCTTTACTTTGAAGTACTTCTTTCTTGCTTTATTTGATATGCATGAAAATGAAGTAGTTGGGTCCAACGCCCCTAAGACAACACGCCTTAATATGATTAAACGCGTAACTAAAATCAATCACCATCCCTAGTCCGAGATTCAACACAAGGCTCGTGTTGGATCTAAACAAAAGGTTCATAGTCATCCTAAGGCCCTAAGGCAACTATATAGTCCATCAATGAATGCAAACCTTATGTTAGTAGTATCATGTACTCTTGCTTTAAAAACCGTTTTAAAAGCTTAGTGGGAGTATTATATACAACTAAATAAATCATATGGACCAATAGTTGTGATAGGACCAAAAATGTTTTAATTGGATTAAAATGTATGTTTATATGTGATGAGACCTAAAAACCCTCAACCAAACCAATATTAAGTTGATAAGCGTGAGAGTGCTTTTGAACACTCTTTCGTGGCCTTCCACCGTGGTAGGTCCAAACGTTTGTGACGTGTACACCGGCTTCACCCTATCATGGGGGAGTTCAAAGTGCATGCTTACACTCGGGGAGGATTCTATATGCATACTTGATGTTGTGAAAGGTAGGCAACAAGAATGGCCAACATCGTATCATCGTGAGGTTGTTCTTGGACCCCTAACTTGAACTCGCATGGTGGGAATGACTTAACTAAGTGCAATGGAGCCAACATCATATCATTGTGAGGCATCATTCTCTAGAGGCCAAATTAGATGGGTTCTTACATAAAGATGTAAATGAGTAAGCGTACTCTCTCATTGTTATTAATGCTAGCCAACATCGTATCATCGTGAGGTGGGCTTGGTAATAGTGAGTCTCCCATAACCTACTAAGAGTTTCCTCCAAAACTCTCGAATTCCGATGAGGGATATGGAATTTGCCAAAAATAGTGGGTGGTGCTATTATGATTTAAAGACCCGAATCAAATAGCTTAAAATCAATCATTTATATTCGTTATGTATTTGTTTACCAATATATTTGCAAACGCTATCCAATACTTGACAAAGAAAAACCGAACGCTTTAGTTTCCGAACTTGGTACCACAATCCCATAGATTGTCTTGAAATGGATTGTACATGTGCCTAAGTAGTCTCACCCTCACAATCTTCCTATCGATAATGTATCATTGGAAGAACATGATAGATAAGTCTATCATAAAGAGGACAACAATTTTAATGTCATAATTCTTCAAATACAAATTGTTGTATGAAGAAATAAGAGTTGCTTTGAACAACCCTTAATCAACGCAAACACTAAGTGCTTGTCTCTTTGTTACATGAACAAGGAACTTGAGAAGAAAGCACAAAGGCATGGACACTTTATGTGCCATGATTCTTCACTTACAAATCGTTGTATGAAGAAATGAGAGTTGCCTTAAACAACTCTTGAACGTTTGTAATTATGTTTAGAACATAATGGTTGGTTGACAAAAATAGTCCATCAACATGGACTTATGATGATTTTGAATCATTGAAGGTTGAAATGTTAAAACACTTAACGAGACGGAAACTAGACAAGGACTTCACCTTTGTGTCCCTATCCTAATGGTTCACTAAGTTTATTGTAAACTATATAGTGAACAATAACCACACGCTCTCCAAATTGTTTGATGTGTAAAACACGATTGAAACAAGTTTCAAGAGAGATAGTGGGAGTTTAGGGACCATGACTATTGTAGTCAAAGGAGAAGTTAAATGAAGAAGACAAAATTTAACTCCATGGGAACAAACTTTCTTTATGAAAGGATGGACATTGGAAGGGGTATTTGCAAGAAATGTCTTGCAAAGTGTCAAGAACACATCTTTTGAAGGTGTTGTAAAATGTTCTTGAATTGTTCAAAACGGTTGGTTCTTCTACTTGAATGCTTGATTCTGTATTAGTAACTATGTTTTACAAATCGTTGTAAAAGTGTGGCTAATAAGAAGTAGAAGATTTATGAGAGAAGAGAAAGTACTTCACATTCGGAAAGTGAATAAAATATAGATCTCTGCGAAAGCGGATTGTACTTACTTCCTCATATGAACTACCAAATAAAGAATGATTAGATTATTGTAATCTAATTAATTGTCTCTATAGTAGAGATGATGTGGTAGTGTTAATTGTTTAGAATATAACGATGCTTAAAACCCAAAAGGTTGCAAGGTAGTGACTAATCCCAACTAAGTTGTGATACCTCTAAAACATAAATTATGAGTTGGTCATGGATGGATGCTTTGGATCGTTAGATCCGGATCCAATACCTTCTTGTTAAAATTGTATAGAGGCGAAATGTTCGAATCTTTATTCTTTTGGAAAGAAGAAAGAATCACAAAGTTGTTAAGGTTAATTCACTTAGATGTTAGTGGCACTAGTCCACAACAGAATACTACTCATGTTATATGACATTCACCGAAGATCACTCTCGGTTGGACTATAGTTTACTTTGAATAAACATAAGTCCGAATACTTTGCAAAAGGTTTCAAAGAATTCAAGAAATGTAAGTTGATGAGTAAGACGTCTAAAGTATTTAACTCCTTAGATTTGATCCAAGGAAAGATAACACTTTAGATGAGTTTCCTTGAAAGATATCAAGGAAAATAGCATCAAAAGATAATGAATTTCTCCATTAGGAGAAGAACGAACTTGAATAAGATTTAGTTCGTTGGTTATTATCTACTACCCATATATAGGATATATAAACTTCTAAAACAATGTGATTGTCAATTAGAAGAGCTTCCAAAATTTTCATGACTCCATAAGATGTAGTTAGAAAGAAAGATAAATCTTAAGCATGTTAAGATTTGGGGTTGTGTGCCAATAAGCAATATTTGTTTGATAACAATCTTGTGGGATATCCTTAAATTAACCTTTGGATATCACTTCTATAAACCAACTAACAAATGTTGTTTTGTTGAGGTAGTTCATTGTAATCCTACAATATGATTTGCCTAAAAGCAAATGAACGAGACATAGAACTCAAAGAATGGGTTCTTTGAGAGACAAGATAGTAATCAACAAATATAACAACCTAGTTCCTATACCACAAGCTCCAAGTTAGTCAAGAAGGATTTATAAACCGTCTTAGTTGAATGGTTTGAACTTTATGACTATGTCATAGAGTTATACCTCTTAAATCGAAAGAAATAAGAATGAAAAATCCTTATGACTACATTGAGTGTATATATGATATATACTCAAGGAAATGGTAAAATACCATTTGACCCGAAATAATGAAACCTTAATAGCTAATTGGTAGCTTAAGGTGACTACAATCAAAGAGAATGGTTGACTTTGAATAAACCATCTTTGATATAGTCTTGTTTTTAATTAATTCGAGGATTGCTAGCTACAACTAAATGGTGATTTAATGTTTGGACATAATATGGGTTTCCATAACCATTATTAAGATAGTCTTGATAATGTATGTCTAAAACTATAAATCACAAGACATGTAAGTTGTAGAGATCCATCCATCATGGATCTTACCACGCTAGTGGGAGCTATAAGCGTCTTATGAAGAAAGATCAAATCGTTTGATTTCTCATAAAGATGTAAATGAATCTTTTGTTTACTAGGTTTACAAAAGATTAGTGGGAGTTTATCATATTCCTAAATTTAAATATATATGATATATTAATTTTTTGGAAATGAAATGAATTCTTCTTCGTTAAAGTTATGACTTTAAACATTCTATAAATGATAGAATAAATATGGGAGATATAGTCTATAATAGACAAGAGATGCTAGGAAGTTTCTCATATGATGATAAACTTCAATTTGAATGACAATTCTAGTAAGACTAGGAAATTGTTCTTCTCAAAGGGAATGTACCCTTTGACTCCCAAAAGAAATAATGCGTAAATAGAATCCTTTATGCATACGCACAAAGGTGATTTATGTATTTCATATTGTATGAAAACATTGATATGAGTTGTACCTAGAACGGTACAAAACGATATCAGTGCAAGCCCAGGATCAGAACCATGGCAACTGTCAAGTGAGTCCTTAAGTATTTAAGAAATACTAAAGGATAGATTCCTCAAAGAATGAGGAAGAATTAGAGTAACGTAATGGAAGCGTAAATGTATTAGATTATGAATCTAATCCATCATTGGATGTTTCTTCATTATGAATGAAGAGATAAACAGATATCTCTTTATTATGACTAAAGAGATATTTGGATGGAAACATTAAAGTAATGACTTTAGTGTGTTCCATTATGAATGCAAAATATATTGCCATATAGAAGCTTACAACAATGTTGTTTGGATGGGAAAGTTCATTTATGAACTCTCTATTCGGTTCCAACCAGAAAGTGTATGACACTAATGGGGCGATAGCTCAAGCCAGGGAATCAAGGTCTCATCAAGGTCCGAACTCATATGAGAGACTGAACCACATGATTAAGAATCATGTATAATGGTGACGTTGTTAATCTCAAGATTGCTTCTATGGATAACATATAGATATCCATTGTCTAGGCCTACTATTCAGCCATTTATGAAATGACTACAGAAGAGGTATCATCGCTGATGACCAAACTGATTGGCTCTAGTGCAAGTGGGAGATTGTTGGAAATGTGCCCTAAAACCAATCATATGATGATACTTTACGGACATTTCACATGATTAAACTAATCTAGTTTAATATCAAGGGCAAAGATTATTGTTTGAGCGGTCTCATATAAATGTTATATGCTTAAACAATAAAGTCCAAGGAATATGTGATTGGGAGAATGCGATCTAAATAGTTAGATTCATGAGACCATTCTTTCATAGACACATCCTAAACGTTCCTGATCATAGGATTGCCAATTGGGCATTGACAGTCCGTTAAGATCAGTACGTGCTATGTCTTCTCTCAGGGAGAGTGACTAGTCTCGAGTCATTGGTGTGAGTGACACCAAGACAAGTACGTAGGTGCTCAATAGAGAATGAGTTCACTGAACACGATCAACGACGAGTTCTCATATTCATGTCACGTGAGAACTCATGGTTAGGATAATGCAAATTAGTCCTTTGACCTGAGGCATCATAGTTGTCTTGTGGTTAGGTCCTTGATCTTTGATCGTGTCAAATGGCATTCCTTTGGAGTGTCAACGGCATGGTTGGGGTCAAGCTATCTAGTCATGGAGACAAGTGAATGCGCAACAAGGGATCTCTAACCTTCAAACCGTTGAGGGAGAATACTCTATGATATGATTTAGAATCTCTGGCCAGAGTATGAATGAGATGTTGGAATGTGTTCCAGATCACATTCAATGGAATCATATAAGCACGAGATTCACATTGGATAGTAGACATGAATAAACTATCAAGCCAAACAATGTGGTCAAGAGTATTGTATTAGAGAAGGACCGTATTGCATTTGTAATCCTAAACTGAATAGGTTCTCTACCTCTTCTGATTAGCTTGGGTAACCATGATATGCTGCTAGGTGTCACTCATGGTTTGTGGAAGCCCTAAACGTGTGTAAACACTAAAGGGAGAATTGAAAGTTAGTTTCAAATTCACAATCGATTTAAAAGAGTTTGAATCGCCCACTGCCTCGCTAAAAGGAACCTAATTGATCGTACACCGTGTAAGGTAAAGATTGAAGATTCAATGGAGATGAGTAAGAATAATTAAATGGTTTAATTATTTATGGCAAGGATTAATTAATATGATTATTAATCAAACGAATAAGTTCGTTAAAGACCTCGGGATGGTTTTGGACCTTAAGGCCCAATGGGCTTCGAACGTCAAGTCCATTGACTTAAGTTGTATGACAACTTAATAAATAATGTTTTACAAAGGCCCAAATGCTCCAAAAATATCCCTAAGGCCGGCCACAATGTAAGGGTAGCAAACTTGGACTTATTTACAAGTTTGCCACTCAAATGAATTAAGGTATAAATTTGATTTTATAGCCAAAATTCATAAGGGTTGTTTTTGGGAAAATTGGAGAGATGAAATGCTCTCCCTTCTCTCTAGAATGGCCGGCCCCCTTGGAGGGTTTTAGCTAGCACTCTAGCTCCTCCAAGGTCACTCATTTCTTCTTAATCAAAACCTTGGTGTAGAAACTTAGAGGTTCTCAATTTTGAGAACTTAGAGAACCTATCCTTTCTATATAAATCCATAGATTTAAGATGCAAGGAATGAAGGCCCTCTCTTTGGGTGATTAGCCTTTGCTTAAGCAAAGAGGAATCTACAAAGGTATAAATCTCAACTCACTTTGTTTTGAGTTGTTTAAAGGTTCACCAATCTACTAGGCTTTGAACATTCATGGTTAATGTTTTGTTTTTAAGTATATGCAAGCATGATTCCGCCTTTAATTTGTTAATTGCATGCTAATGATATTGCTTAAATGAACATGATCTTCCAAAATAATCCTTCAGTTCCTAGGTCCAAGGGAAGTTGATTAAGGGTGGTGGTGGGTGGTGAAACTTGCCAGATTGGAGAAATCACCATTGAGCACCTCCAGTGCTCCAGTGAGGTTTTTCACGATTTTGGTCCTTAAACCATTCGATCTTAGGTGGAAATGGAAGAGGGGAGGTCACTGAGTATTTTGAAAGTGTTGGATGGTAGTGGTTCAAAGGAAAAAATTGTGAACATCATACTAAAGTTTCATTATGATTCAACGGTTGGATCTCTGCCAATTATATATTTAAGTGGCGGTCAACGTTTTATTTTATGAACTTACAAATCCAATTTGGGAAGATCCGTACGTTGGATTCCCGATCTGTAAGTTCTTATGGTCCTCAATATTACATACTATAATGCATTAAAGTTTGGTGACGATCCA
This sequence comes from Crataegus laevigata, assembly GCA_963580275.1. Taxonomy (NCBI): domain Eukaryota; kingdom Viridiplantae; phylum Streptophyta; class Magnoliopsida; order Rosales; family Rosaceae; genus Crataegus; species Crataegus laevigata. Next base: position 25,246,230 of record OY756944.1, read on the forward strand.
ACAGTCGGATCGTTGATTGCTATAATAATCAAATGACAGACCTTAATGGAACTAGGTTCAAATGACAGAAATTCGTCAATCAGACTTCACAAATGGAATCATAGTATTCAAATTTAGCTTAAGAAGGTCAGGGGACATCTCGGCCTATACGCCGCTGCAGGTGGCTGTTGGTTGCCTCGACTCGCCGAAAAAATCAACTATTTCAAAAAATTCTCAAATTTTACAGAAATGAAGATCTCAAAGATTTGAGCAAGCTTTATACCTGTAGCCAAGTCCAATTTGGCTGGGAAAGGGTCCAAATTGATTCGAACCCGTCAGAAACCCTTGAATTTGGGTGTTCTTAATTCGACTCCAAAGCAACTTCGATGCTCCAACCAATGCATTGGCTTTGTTCCAGGCACCAAGGGGAGTATTTTGATGGTAATCGATGGTGAGGGTTGTCAAAATGGCAGATTGCCGTCAGGGTGTCCATCGCACCACCAGTGCGGTTCTCCACGAATCCGGGGTCAAACCCTGTCGAGTTTGGATGGGAAAAGAAGATAGAAGGTCAGGATGATGAATGGTGGTGGTAGATGGTCGCGATTCACCGGAAAAATGGGTGAAATCGCGATGGAAACCTTGGTAGAAATGGGTCCGAAATCAGGTACTGAACCGGGTCAATGGGGAGATTCGATTCCCTCATTCTCTTCCCCTTCCTTTCCCCTCCTTATTCTCTTTCCCAATTGGTCTGTTCCCTCCCGCACTCTCCTTTTCTTTTCATCTCATCCACACACGTGGCTCCTAATCAAAGCTCCAACAAATCTGGAGCTTTCCAGATTAACAACCAATTTACCATTTTGTCCCTAACTTTAATCATTAATAACTCTTTCATTATAACACCAAATTATGCTCCGTTTGCGCCCACACGTTTGTAGAGATGAATACTACAAGGATACGTCAAGAAAATAGATCTTAGATGACACAACAAGGCGGTCAAACAAAGTCAACGTATTTGCCTCGAAGGGCATTTTCATAAATTCACTTATTAAAATTATATAAATAAATAAAAATCGTAAAATTGGGAACAGGTTATTTCACATTTATTATGTAATGTTAATTTGGTGCATATAAATGATTTGAGATGTATAAAATTCATTTATTCGTATCAGTTATTTGGTACGTTAAATAATAATATTGTAAGACATACCACTCATTTGGAAACTGCCCAAATGTGTTCTCCGTCCTTCGTAGAAGCATGCCTCTTGGGCGAGGTGGTTCCTATTTGGTATGTTTGAAGATATTGCTTCCTACAAACTTCTGTTCGACTGGCTAATGCGGCCGGCGACGCTCTCATTTATGGTGCTATCATTTTTGCCATACCAAACTAAGGGTTGCTCACCAAGCATCATGCCCCAAATCAGAAGCATCAATTTGAGAACAAGGAAAGAAATTTGAAGAAGAAGAGTAGGAAAAAAAAATTAAACAGCAACTTACCAGCCGCACCCACAAGTAGCAGAAATCATCGAAAACATCAAGCAGTAAGAAACCTAAAATACCTCAAAAATGGATTACTATTCAAATGTCAATAAATAAATTTATGAAAGCAACCACTAATTCAAATGGAACAGCCCATCCAAATTTTAGAAGTGAGAATAAATCTGAATAAACACAACTAATAATTTTTTAAAAAAAATCCCTGAATTCCAAAGAATTTGGACCGTACATGAGTCATGATGCAAACAACAACAGCAACAGCAACATCATGGGTCTCTACATAATTATCGGTCTTCTTTTTGGAGCCAGCTAGTGCAATGGGAATGTTCAACAAACCATGCATTGCATGTAACTAAAAGTTTGTTCGACTGTTTTATTCTGTACAACTCATTTCCCACATCTAGTTCAAATAAAACACAATACATTGACAAAAGATTTTGTAGATCAAAGCATTAAAGAAAACTTCTCGTGCATATTGAGGTTCTGGTTTCGGTTTTCTTCCACCCACTATCGCTTATATATAAAAAGCACATAGACAACACATTAACTAATAGATGTTGTTCAAGGCAAGGATTTTCTCTCGCACAGTTCCCAAGGGGCGTTGGCACTTGGTTGGTTGTCGGGCAAGCTCTTGCTACTGGGTGTGCTGCAAGATGGGTAAGTGGTTAGTTTGAAAGGTGCCCCTGTGGGGCCTTAGGGGTAGGTCTTGAGGCTCGCAATCAAAACTAACAAGGATCTCGGAGTACCACTGTTATCTCAGTATAACAGATGTTAGATATATGTAATTTAAGTCGATTACTTGCGCTCCAAGTTACTTAAACTTCTCGTTATCAAAGAATTGTCGCAGATGAGTTAAGTCTACATTAAGTTCTTTTTCTTGCCTTGTAATTAAGAACTTTTAGTCCATAATCTTATATGTCCAAAACGAAGGGAGTTCAGGTCCCTTTAAACCATTTTCTCGTTCCAAGTTTACTTTAATGAGAACCGGTTCATTAACTTACCAGATTTGAGTATAAATGAATTTCTTAAGTAGAAAACAGTTAGAAATAACTTGAATACATGCTGAAAAGTACATTACGCGATAGATCTACTAACTGAAAGTACAAGCAAAGAGACTCGGGCAAGATTTCACCTTGTCGGACAAGGTTGAACATCTTGCAATCACTTCTCTCTAAATTTATAGAGGTTGTGCGCTAAAAGGGATGGATGCCAAATAGGTTTTACACGAGTGAATCGATACTACACCACTAAGGAAAGGTAGCAGAGCTTTTACACTAGACAAAAGATAGCTTTTCTAAGGGAACTATAGCTAAAAGGACTGAATCTGGACAAGTTTTAGCTTTCTGGGTGCAAATCTGGCTTGGGAGTAGAGTTTGTATGTTGTTTATTTGATTGGTTGAGTGTTCTTGTCTCATGTGCTTCTCTTGGCTTCATAGGAAATTTGGCCCTACTGCTTTGGCTTCATTCTTGGTCGATGGTTCTCGGAGGGCAATGAGTCATCATCTATTTACTTGTAATGCCATTAGAAAGTGCTTTTTGGCTAATAGTGGGTTAGTTTCTGTCATTTATCACTTCACTCATAGGCACATGGCCTATGCCTTGGCTGAAAAGGCTTTAATTTGCTTCAGGTTTCATTGTTGGATGACTTGGTTTGGCGCCTTTGGGCTTCCCCTAATACTTAAGCCCAATGTTTAAACAAACAGATGTCATTAGTTTGATTTTGTTAGATGTTTTCTTGATACAATATGACAAATATTTCTAAAATATGGGTAGTGATTTTCAGACTCACACTCAGTTATTATTTATTTATTTTTTCTCTCTTTGGATTAACTCTTGAATTATGTAAAGTAAATTTAAAGATAAAAAAAAATAATTAAAAAAAAAACTAGACTAAAGATAAGGAGAGTCCGAAAATCACTAACTTAAAATATTACAAGCTTAATTCTGAACTAGATGTCACATATAGCAGGGCATCTAGTCGGCTTTCCTTAGCTACTTCTACCCTATATATGTAATTGGGCTTTTATATAATTTGCAAGAGAGATTAGTGTTTATAATCATTCAACACTAGTAAGGTTTAGGATTTAGGGTGTTGCTAGAATTATTAAGGGAATTGGCAGTCTTTTGGGGACATGGTACCACAAGAAAATAATCGAGAAAGGATAAGAAGTTGAGTTAATTACGTTTTAACGTAATATAATTATACAATTGGGGCTAATGAGCTTTCTTTCCTAGTCTATTTGGGGAATATAAAGTAGCCAACTAGTTGGGACTGTAGGATCTTCTATATACCTATGGAAGTGGTTCAGATTATTAAAGTTCGATGTGGTTTGAACTCCACAACTAATTCCCATTTAAAATAATAAAAAAATTAGATACCTTCCCTTAAAGGTTATATGTATATATAAACTTTGCTATATATTGAATTTGTTGCTGACAACAACAAAGTCAATGGATCATGAGTGTTTTATTCTAGCAGGACTCAAAGTAAGATTAAATGGGTTTGGGCTTTTTATAGTCCATATCTACTATGTCCATTTTTTAATGGGGTGGATATAGACATCCATGGATACCCTCTTTTCTTTTTCTTGGGGCTAAGAAAGCCTCAGATGATTTTGTACTAATTAGGGTTTTCTAGTATAGTCCGCTTAAAGTAGGACTTTATTAGATTGAAGCCCATAAAACTTGAGGTCCCCGCTCAATGTGTAATCATCACAAACCCTGAACTCCCTACATAGTTCTTGGGATTAAGGTGCAATAGTGAGGAGAAGGTTTCTGAGTTCTTTACGTGCAGATCATCATCTCATTCATCATGTCGAGCTTGTGTCTTACTGGTATGAGACGATAAGGACTAACAATTACCTCAACTTTCTTCAGATCCCACTCTATTCTCCACTTGTTGGCATGTTATCTTTGATCTACAACTCGGTGACAATGGTTATGACCCAACGTTTAAAATTTACTTAGTGAAGCGCAAGCATATAAGTAAATCAATTGATGGATATAATTGAGTTGCACATCTTTAGACAGATTCCATACAATTGTAAGATTATTAGGGTTCAGGGTTTTGAACCGTAGACACGGCCTACTTTGTTTTAATTATTACAATTGGGGTGGAAAAGAAAATTAAAACTTGGAACTTAATTATGATTGATGTAAAATTGTGATTAAGGTAATGTTTTAACGATGTCTTAATAAACCAATATTATTGTTGTCCACTAAGATAATTTTTCATTAAAATATATGTCATCTATACATGCTTAATGGAGAAAATTTTAATGTGCTGGACATGGTGGATGAATTTTTTTTTAAGTACCAACTACTTATATTATGACACTAGCTATGTGTGTCAAACCGTGCTCCTGACACACTTAAAAATCTCTCTACCTGATGCCCTAATCCCTCGTTTTGAAGTAATATTATACATTTTCTGGTGATCAGAATTCAGCACCAAGGGCCAAGCTGCCATCTTATTATTTTGTGTCAAGTCATGCTTTTACTTTCTCATGGTGGTATCTTATTCAATATATATTCTTACAATCGAGTTGTATATGAAAAGATAGGCTCCTGGAAACAATTATTGGGAAAGGAAAGAGAATGGTATTGATCCTTTTCCTTTCCTAGAAAATTAATAAATTGGCTGTTCACATTGACAAATATTCATTCTTGAAGAAGCAAAGAACATATATACAAGTACAACTGAACCTTCCAAATTGCAAACTTTATTAACCTACTTTACCTATATAACTAGCGACTAAGATCACACCTGACCCATTATTAATCAATCTTGAATTATTAAAGTACCACGAGTAATGCTATGTGAACCAATTTTTTAGACCACACTTGCAAATCATGTGATATGTCACTAATAGGAGATAAGTACGTCAATCAACACTTTAGTAATAATTAAACCATCACTCACTATGTCACATGGCTTACAAAATATGATTTATCGATGGTCTCCCTAGCTAGCATTACCCTTAAGACCCCGCATACTTTATTCATCCTAGAATTAATTATTCAGTTTTATATAGTCTCATAATTTTGTAAAGGCTACCAAGAGAAGAAGCTAACATGAGAGGTAGGGAATTAAGGACATAATTTGTCATGACTGGTACCATTGTTTGTAGTTATTTAATCATAAACTGGAGCTTAATGAAAGTTAATGAATGTCTGTTTATAGTTTATATACCACATGAGGAAATTGTTTAATATACAAGAAAATACTCATTAATTACTAAATTGCAATTAGTTTATAATAAACAAGCTTCTGAAAGTTGTTTTAATTAAAGCTTTTATTCCATAAGGTCACATTCTGTTTCTGCACTAAATCTTAATGGGAATAATAGAGGAAAAACATGATTCTAACAAACCCAATAATACCTGAGGTATATGAGATTGGTCATATTTAGTGTATATATATATATATGGTGCCTTTATAGACAAAGTAAGGAATTTTAGAGTTGACTTTTGTAAGTGAGTAGGCCTAGTATTAAAGGTCACTGAGAATTTAGAATTTTGTTAAAATTTTCATTAGGCAGTTGCTAATGGAATATCAGTGTACATCTTAATTAGTCATTATACTAATACCACTATCGACCTCGCTTTACTACTGTCAGCTCAAGCTATATGGAGGGTTTCGAACCCTAAACATAACCTAATTTGTATCCATCACTTACCTGCCCCTCAGACCTAACCTAACGCGTGCAAGTGTTTAGCATTCATATTAAGTTCTTAACAATGGCGGAGCTAGTTTCCATTGTTTGGGGTCCGCAGCAACTTCATACGAACTGTGGCTCCGCCCTGCGTATATGAATGGAGACCACTGTACGGTTATACCAACACACAAGCTAAAAATAAGAAATATAGTATTAATTTCCAGATGAATTTGAAAGAATCCTTGTATGATTAGAATCGTGGTTCATGGGTTACCTAAAATAGCGTCATTGATTCTGCAGGCATAGATTTATAGTTCGTCTCCAAAAATCTGTCAGACTCAATTATGATGATGGCCACAAACGATGGCCAGAAATGTTTGTAGATGGTATATAGGCCTGCTGCATGAGTGGTTTTATCAATGAAAAATTGACAATTCAATGTACTTTGGTATATTTTATGAGTTGACCCAGTAACATTCCCTCGTCGAGCCATCCAATCGCTTATACAATCACATAAATTTAATCATTAGGTCAAGCAGGGACTCATCAGGTTGCTGGCAACAATTTATGAAGAGTGATATTTTCTTTAAAAAAGAAAAAGAAAAAGCACAGTGACCTTATCCCCTACACACCCTCGCTGTTTAGAGCAACTCTACTGGGGGAAGAGTAGCCCGATGGACTGACGACTGAATAGGACCCAATAGGCCCAGCAATCATGTTCACCCATGCATGTGATTGCGTAGGTGGGGGCCTGAGCGAGAGGCCTGGCTCGAATCGGTGGCCCGAGGTGGAGGTGATGCAACGCTGACGTCATGGTGACGTCAGTCACGCTTGAATTATTTTTGCGCCAGGCGCGTGCATAACACGCGCGCTTAGGGGCGTGCCCTGACAAGTTTTCAGGCGGTGGGGCCCGCGGCGCAAAATTTTGAAATGTTACCGTTGGTGGGAGACGTGGATCGACGTCGTCCGTTGGATTTCAACGGATACTTTTTCTAGACCGATGGATTTCCAACAGTAAAAAAAAATAATTTCAAACCTTCATTAATTTCAGCCGTTGGATTTGAGATCAATGATCCATGTTATTCACCTTTATAAATAAATAAAAAAAGAAATAACAGTAAAAAGATTTGAAATTTTACTGTTGTGCCACGTGGCATAATCTGGAGGGTTGGGTTTCAAATTTTTTTTAATCCAATGGCAAAAATTAAATATGTGAATAAAAAATTAATAAAAAATCTAGAAAATTTTCTTTTAAAATGTAAAAAAAAAATTGATTTTACTTTTCTATAAATACCTTCTCATTATCTTATACCTTACATCACAATTTCATATTTTCTCAAATACTTTCAACCACATTCCAATCTTTCTCTCAAAGTTTCAATCCAATTGGTTTCCAACAAAATGACTAATGATACAGGTACGAATTGGATGCTTAATGAAGATGTTACGTTGTGTTCTAGCTGGGCTGAAGTTACTTATGATCCAATTACGAGTAATGAGATGCAGTTGCGAGAAATGTGGAGTCTTATTCATACCAATTATATTGAGAAAATTGGTGTAAAAAGAACCAAAGAATCGATGTCCAGTCGTTGGAGAATACTCAGCCAATCGTTTAGTCTTTGGAGAGACGCCTTGGCACAAGTTAGTAGTAATCTTCGAAGTGGGGAAACTTTAGCGGATTAGATAACAATATATTATTTATTTGTTTGTACTATACCCAAATTTACATTAGCTACTTTGATTATAATTATTTCTTCTCCCGCATTGTGTAGACACTTCAAGCATAAGCTTGGTATAATGCTAAAACCAAAAACAAAAACAAATCGTTCACTCGGTGGGAATGTTGGAATATTGTCAAAGATTTTCCTAAATTCAGAGTTGTGCCTGTCGGTCCAGAAGTTGTCATGAACAACACCTATCTACACTATACGCCCGATCATGCCTTGCATGTTCATGAAGATGACGCAGAAGAAGTGCCGAAAATGCCCCTGAACAAGCGTTGGGGTCAACCCGTTATCCAATTACGCCTCAAGGTAAGAAGGCTTCAAAGAGAAAAAGGAGTGCTTCCAAGAATGATTATATAAAATATATGGAAGAACTTGCTCGCCAAGGTGAATTGACTTTGGCGCAGGAAATGGCTAAATTTGAGGCTAATAAGGCTAGAGATAGGGCAAAAGCTGCAGCTGTTGAGAGATAATTTCAAGCTAATGAGAGAGAAATAGAGCTACCTAGGCAAGAAAGGGAATAGCGTAGAGAAGAAAAAAGGGCTCAACAAGATCGTGACATTATGAATGAGCCTATAGAGGCGATGTCTACGAATTCTAAATATTTTTAGAATTCAGAGAAAGCAGAAGTGGTGCGAATGAGGCATGCAAGAAAAGCGAGAGCAAGAGGAGATGGTCCTAGCACGACAAGAGGAGATGATCCTAACAACACAAATTGGTTAGGTGATGATTCTCCATTCACGAGGGACTAGGGAATTCGTTTTTAACCGGAGCCCATAATTTTTTAATCACTTTGGGTTGTAATTTCCAATTTATTGAATTTAGTACTTTATTTAAACTAAGAGTATATTTATTTAATTTGGTAAATTATTTAAACTAAGAGAATCTTTATTCAAATGACATAAATACACCAAATAAAATTACATAAACATACCAAATAAAATTACAAACACACCAAATAAATAAAAACTCACTAAATGAACTTAAAAAAACACACCAAATAAAATTAAATAAACATAACAAATAAAAACAAACACACTAAATGAACTTAAGTTTCTTGAGCTTGTTTCAATTCCCACTGGTGCTCTATCAAGTCAATTTACCGGGCATTTATGCATATATGGGTCTTGAAGTGAAGTATATCGTTAAACGAGCCTTTCATTGTAACGTCCATCCCTTTGTAATGGCTCGTGTTGCACGGGTTCTTTGGTGGCGTCATGAGCGTAATATATTTGTGTTCTAAAATTGTTCATCGTGTCTGGCTCTTGTTCATCAATGGTATCATAATCGTACTCATATTCCACAATCATGTTGTGAAGAATGATGCACGTCATCGTGATGGATTGAAGCGACTCTAAATCAAACATTCTGGCAGTACCCTTGACAATCACCCAACGAGCTTAGAGGATAACAAAACAACGCTCTCACATCCTTCATACACCCCTTTTGACAGCTTGCAAAGTGTTTTTCCTTTGCACTTCGCGAACGTGGCACTGTTTTGACAAACGATGACCACCTCAGGTAATTGTCGTTTGCTAAGTAGTATGTCCTGTGGTACTTATGTCTGTTAACCCAATACGTGACTCTTGGTCTTTTTCCTTGCAGGATATCGTTGAACACTGGGGATTGAGCAAAGACATTGAGGTCATTTTGAGCTTCCAGAACCCCGAAAAAGGCTTGCCAAATCCATGTATCAAATGATGCCACCGCCTCTAAAATGATATTTTTTGCTACTTTTTTGTCCCCATAAGCTCCTTGTCATGCACTTGGACAGTTTTTTCACGTCCAGTGCATACAGTCGATGTTTCCAATCATCCTAGGAAAACCTAGCATCTCGCCTTTCTTCAGAAGCCTTTGCAAGTCCATCTCAGTAGGTCTCCGAAGGTACTCTGTGTTGTAGATAGATTCGATTGTAGAGCAAAACCTCATCATGGCCTCAAGAATGGTTGATTTCGCCATCCTCGTTATTTCATCCACTTGGTCTGCAGATGCTCCATATGCAAGCATCCGCAAGACAATAGTAATTTTTTGCTCAGAAAGGAGACTTATAACACCAAAAGCATCATTCTTTTGCATAAAGTAAGAATCATGGTTGCAAACAGCAATCATGATTTTGTTGAACAAATGTCATTTCATTCTAAAATGACGTCTAAAGTACGTATCAGGGAATACACTGTTACAAACAAAATAATCATCCAAAAGATCCTTACCTCGTCGTTTCCTACTTCTATCAATGTTTGCAGAACAACTAGGCTTCGAGATCTGAGCCACATCTTGGATGACTCGACAAAAATGTGAGGCTCTTTGACTTCTTGCTTCGTCATCTCTCCTTTTATGCTCCGCATCATCTTCATTCTCCATCTCATTTTGGGCCACCTGGGGATTTAATATTTCTTCCCCTTGCTTAAACAATTCTTTCTTTTGCTCATCGATTTTCCACAACATCCTTAAAGAAGAAGACATTGTAAGAAGGAAGCAGAAACTATGAATAATGATAGAGATTTTGATTTTGGTGAAGAATGAAGCAGAAACTATAAATAATGATAGAGATTTTAATTTTGGTGTGCGATTTCTTAGGATGGATGGTGGGTTATATAGAGGAAAAAGAAAGGATTAGGTTGTAGATAATGCCACGTGGCATGTCGTCGTTCGTTAAAAATATGATCGAAATCTATCCTCAAAGATTGTAAACAGATTGGATACAAATCTTATCGAAATCTATCACCAATAATTGTCTTTTCGGATAATGACATGTGGCGCAATGAGAACGATTAAAAATCTTATCCGAAATTACAAATAAAATTATTTTGTATTATGTTATTAAATAAAAAAATATTAATATTTTATTGTCTATTGCCATGGCTATTCATTTTAGGGGGTGAAAATGCAAAAGGCAGTTATTGTTCATTAAAGACAGTTACTGTTCACTGAGTAGATTTAATAGTGAGTTGCCCTAGGAGGCATTTGCAACGCTTGAGTTGCTCTTATAGACAAATTTTGTGTTCCTCAATATAGGTTTATTGCGTCAATTATTTATTGCTGGCATTTATTTCTTGTGGTGGCCGTGTAGTGTTTAATTCTCTTTGTTGGTTGTGTGAACTTATCTTCAAATAGAAGAATTAGTTGCTAAATTAAATGTACCGACTGATTCTAGTCTGCCCATTTCATTTAAGACGGAAATTTTTTATCCTTTTGAAATTGAGGTTACATAAAATAGGGCCCGAAAAGGATATACATTTATATTAATCTTAAAATAAAAGTATTCTATACACATTAACTATGTTCAATTTATTTTATATTGTACAAATTCCATTTATGTTTGTACTTCTAGGAAACATACAATACTCTACTCTATTTAATATTTCACAGATCAGGAGTAATTGAAAAAGCCAAACCTAGTACAGTACGGTATCCCATAAAATCCTGAATCTGATGCTAATAATATAATAATTATACTAATCCACATATGCCTATCTCCCATCAATCGAATCGGTACTAGTATAAGAAATGGAAATTCCCCCATTTGGTTGATGATAAATGTGAAACGAAAAAGAAAAAAAAGAAGAAGAGGGATCGTTGTTGGGAATGAAATTATGTTATTTGGACTTCTTTTCACAAAAAATAGTGGTAAAATGAAATGGTTGAATAATTGAAAAATGAGATTATTTAGGAATAACCATTGAATGCTAAGATTACGCATTGAATTTCTGGTAATAGAATCAAAAGAATTTTTGTACATTCTCTTCGAGATCAAATGTAGTATTTGAAGTTTCATTCACATATTATTTTACTTTTTAGTTATTGGGTGGGCTAAATAAAATAAATACTAAAAAAAATTAGAAGATTCATGGAGATTCTCAGAACCTGTTTGGTATCCTATTTGAATTTTTTTACCATTTCTCAAAACATTTCTTGAAAACAATTTTCTTTAAGATTCAAAAACTTGATTGGTTTGATATTTAAATTTTTTAAATATTACGACTTAAACTAGACAAAGTGATCTAAAAAGAGGGGTTGCAGGAGAGAGAGAGAGAGAGAGAGAGAGAGAGAGAGAGAGAGAGAGAGAGGAGAGAGGAGGAAAAAAGTAAGAGATGATTGAAGGAAGGAGAAAGAAGAGAGAGGATCGGATGAGATAAAGAGGAAGAGGACTGAGAAAAATAATTGAGATAATGAAGAGAGCGGATTGGAGAAAAGACGAAAAAGGTTAAAAAAAGAGGAGAGAAAGAAGAAGAAGAGAGAGAGAGAGAGAGAGAGAGAGAGAGAGAGAGAGAAATATATATATATATATATATATATATATATATATATATATATATATATATATATATAGAGTGAGAGGGGAGAAGAGAGAGAAAGGAAGGGAGTGAGTTTAAGTTTAAAAACTAACTTTTTATGTTTTTAGATAATAGATTATATTTTTTAGTAAGTTTTGAGTTCAGTTTTTGAAAATAGTCATTCCAAACAAGTTTTTAAGGCCTAAAACTTGAAGAAAAAAAAAGTTTTAAAAGTTGGATTGAAGTAAAATGCCAAACAGGCTCTGAAATTTTGAAGATACTTTTTCGAATGAGCCAAGCCACTAGGATAAAACTAAAAAAGTTCCGCATTATGAACTATGTACCATGCACATCACTTAGATGAGCTATAGAAAGTAACATAGGAGGAAATGAAGAAAAAAAATATGAAAAAAAAATATATAGAAGGAAATGAAACTCCTGCAACAGTTCTCTGTTCGCCAATAAAATTTCGCAAAATTTTCCGTTCAAATATGTGGCTTGTGATGGTGATCTTAACTTGAAAATTCTTACTGGTTTCAGTAGATTGAGCTGCCAAAAGCACATACGTATGGCACTATGATGCTTACATTTTGATAGAAAGTAAACGTGGAAATTATAATCCAAGAAAAGAGAGAAATTAAGAAGTGGGAATATGTAAATGTGCTTTTGTGAACGTAAGGCATGCAGCAAACATAACAAAGCGTTTGATTTTATTTTATTTTTAAAAAAGGGGACAACTGGTGGCGAGCCACGGTTATTCACCTCTCTTGGGAGTTGGGAAGACTCACAGAGACATTTCAGCCTCCCCATGACCACAAGTCTGACTTTCACACCAACAATGTTTGATTAATGAAAGAATCTTGGAGACAGAGAGAGTACTGTTGGGTGAAAACAAAAAAGAAATGGAAAGAGATTCTCCAAAATGATGGGGCATTTGAATTGGGAGCCTAGATGTCATTTTTGGCCTTCTGCCTCTAAATTAGGGCAACAGAGTGGCCATTGCAAACTGTGACAAGGCAATCGGGGTTTTAACTTCAAATAGTCTACTTTGATTCTCACTTAGCATCCCACTCATTTCTCCAACCAAAAGTTTGGAGAAATTGTAACACTACTAGAATTATGGCTATAAGACATCACTATTTGCACACTATTTGCAATTGATGACTATAGATAGAAAGATAACACTTTTAAGGTGAAGAATCATCAATTTCCACTTCTAATAAAATGGGTAATTCTTTTCAAAAATTAACTTCAAATGAAAGGCACCACAGCCAAAACCGTCCCCATATTTTATTTATTTTTATATAGAATTACCTATTTTAACAGTTGGAAATTGATGGCACCATCAATTTATTTTTATATAGAATTACCTATTTCCACTTATATAGTTAACAGAATAAACCGTCCCCATATTTTTCATCAAGACCGTCAAGTTAATTGACTTCAAATGAAAGGCACCATAGCCAAAACTATATAAGAGCAAGTCCACCCCTAACACTTTATGCCAGTACTCAGCTCATTTATCCACTTCAGTGAACAGTAACAAACTCCAATGAACAGTAATAGGCCAATGCATCTCCACTCCTAAAAAAATACGCTAGCACCTAATCAAACAATGCACTGGCACAAATGATCTCTACCCCGACAAAATGCACTGGCACCCAGCCCATTTAAAATATTTTTAATTTTTTTGTAAAAGAATAAAAAAATAAAAAAGTTTTAATTTCGGATAGGATTTTTAACCAATCTCGTCACGCCACGTGTCATTATCCGAACGTACTATTTTGTGAATATATTTCCGCTAAGATTTTCAACCAATCCCGACACGCCATGTGTCACTTCCGGTTTGCAATAATTTAGCCAAGATTTCGATAAGATTTTCAACCAATCTCATCATGACATGTGTCATTATTCGAACGTACTATTTTGTGGATAAATTTTCGATAAGATTTTCAACCAATCCTGATGCGCCACGTGTCACTTCCGAATTACAATAATTTAGCCAGGATTTCGATAAGATTTTCAACCAATCACGTAGTGCCACATGGCATTGTCCAGAACCTCATCCTTTCTTTTTTTGTCCATATAAACCCTACATCCCTACATCAATCCTCACACCAAGCTCAATCCTTCTTTTTAGCTCAGAATCCTTGTTCATCATTTTCAAATCTTGAGTTCTTATTACAACGTCTTCTTCAAGGAGAGTGTATAAATAGTTGTAGGAGCAACAGAAAAGGTTGTTGGTACAACAGGCAGAATTGGCCAATCTCGAGGAAGGTGGAGGTGGAGATGAGGCTTTCTTCATGGAGGAGGATGAGGATGATCACCATAGAAGGCAGAGAGCCTCACATTCCCGCCGTGTCATGGAAGCCATGGGGCAGCTAGCCAAACCCAGACGTGCTGCAAACCTCGATAGAAAACGGGAAAGACGAGGTAAAGATCTCTTAGAAGACTATTTTATTCCCAACAACATATTCCCTAATCATGTTTTTAGACGTCATTTTAGAATGCAACAAAGTTTGTTTGACAAAATCATGAGTGCTATTTGCAACCATGTTCCATACTTTGTGAAAAAAAGAGGATGCTTTTCATGTTCCAGGTCTTCTTCTTGAGCAAAAAATTACGGCTGCCTTGCGAATGCTTGCATATGGAGCATCTGCAGATCAAGTGGATGAGATCGCGAGGATGGGAAAAACAACTGTTCTGGAGTCCCCACACTATGGTCAGTTCACCTTGGCGAGCAAGTTCCTCCATATATTTAGTGTAGTCATTTTTGGAAGAACTTCCTTTTTTCTTTGATGCCTTTTTACCTTAAGGCATGAGGGAATGACAAGTCGGTTGGGTCTCGGGCACTTGTTCAAGCATCCCTTCCGTGTCTTCAAATGTGTCGGCTTCTTGTTCGGCCGTGTCTGGTTTTGGCGAACTATGTAGACCCATGCCGTGCATGACAACTTCTGGACCGGTTGGCACAATTTTGTATTTAGGGCAATCTTTGACAATTTCCCAACATTCCCATTTGTTGAATGATTTGTTCTGGTTCTTTGAATTGTAGAATGCTTGAGCTTGTAGTGTCTATAAAAATGTGGGATAAGATAGTGTTAAAAAATGCGGGTGTAACACAAATTAAATAAATTAAAATATTGATGCGGGTGGAATGCATATAAATTAAATAAAAATGACATAACAAATTAAATAAAAATTACATAAGAAATTAAATACAAATTACATAAGAAATTAAATAAATTAAAATATTGATGCGGGTGGAATGCATATAAATTACATAAAAATGACATAACAAATTAAATAAAAATATTGTCACCTAATCTGCTAAACTTGTCCCACTACGCAGGTTACCGGAAGCATGAGAGATGGCATTTTTCGAACAAGTAAAGGATGCGTTGAGTTTTTTCCAACGATCTTGAAGACCTTGACTAGTTTTGGCGTCTTTTCCATGTACATCGCAAAATGCTTTCGTAATTTTACTCCACATTTCTCGCTTATCCATCTCATTACCCATAATCGGGTCATGAGTAGTGTGAACCCAACATTCACACAACGTAACATCTTCAATGAGCTTCCACGAAGACATTTTTTTCTCTTAAAGTGTAGAAAATATTGAAATGTAGATAGTATAGAAAATGTAGAAAATATTGAAATGTGGTGTAAGGTGGAAGATGAGGGTTAGGTATTTATAGAAAAAAACAAAAAAAACTTTTTTAAAATTTTTCTGTATTAAAAAAAAATTATGCATTTTTTTTATAATTTTTAATTAATTTTAATGTAGTTAATTAATCTGGACTGTTGGATTTGAAAAATATTTAAATCCAAGAGCCAAGATGCTGCCACGTGGCCAACGGTCATAAATCTGACCGTTTGGCCCTTTTTTTTTAAATTTTTGGGGGAAAAACGTGCACTGATGATCTTTGATCGGACAGTTCAGTTTAAAAGTGAAATTAAAAAATTTTTACCTTTGGAAATCCAACGGTCTAGAAAAACTAGCCGTTGGAAATCCAACGGCTCTCAGCGAGCCATGTCGACGAAGCCCAAGTGGGCTGACAGTGCGCAGTCCTCTTGTCACGTACTCGCGCCCATGCGCGCGTGTGGTGCACGCGCTAGCCAAAAGAGGCCGGCTCTTGGGTCTGTTAAGAATGGGTTGGTCTATTGCCTGGCATGAGCTGGGTGCCAAGCAACTTTGTGGGCTGGAGACAATAGACAGACCCTTAGTGGAATTTTTTAACTGAGTGCTGGGCAAAAAGCCCTCCGGTGGACTTGCTCTAATGATATTCCAACACGTAAAAGAGATGATGTCCCATTTTGGGGAGGAGAACTGAGATCAAATTGGAGCAGCACGGTGCCACGTGTTCGTGTTCCAACAACAACACATTATTCCAATCATATCCTCATATCATATAAAGTTGACACGTGGCTAAGGGAGGAAACACACCCTGATCCACACCTAGCGTTTAGAATTAGAAGCGTCGATCTTCAAGTTAATTACTTTTGATCACATACATTTAGTCATTTGTATACTCCATGAATCCAACATAATCATTTTGTGATGATGATGATGATGTGATGAATATATTAGCGCAAGAGGAGGTGGGGCTGATTAATTTCTCGACCGATATTTTTCGAGTTATATTGGCATGCATTCTATATTCTCTATGACCAATCACAATTTCACGAATGATCCAATACTCTAAGAAAGCATTAAAATCAGACGGCTAGGAAGTCTCCATGGAAATATCAGTAGGGTCAATATTAATTTTTACAAAGAGATTCTCCATTATGAAGGGTATATATTTGCTTTACCCTTCCAAAAATATACATAATTCTAAAATTATACATATTGGTTGACCGTGTGATTGATGCTAATCATGCAGAACAACTTAGACGGTAGAGTATGTTATTAAAGCGGTTTATATCAATTATATACTATTATGTGGATAAGAACTATACACAAAATGATAATATATTATTAACACTAGATATCAATGTAGCAGCATACCATAGATGTAATGTAAAATTTTTCTCACTCATCATCACCACCACCTACTGTGTGTCTGATTTAGTAAGTATTAGTCCTTGTAACTAGGATATTTGCTCTCTCTCTCTCTCTCTCTCTCTCTCTCTCTCTCTCTCTCTCTCTCTCTCATGATGTGGGTGACGAGGAGGTTGTTGTGGGTTAATGGTAGTTATTACTAAATAACATATATTGAGATGTTGTCCCACCAAAATTACAACTTTTACCACTGTGCCTGCCTACCATGTGTATATATATTGAAACCCAATTCAATCTCATTGTGGATACCCTCCCTTATTTTTTTTTCTCCCACTCACTCACTAGCTTTGTGAGCTAAAGTGTTTTCTTTAGCTCCTCAACTCTCCAACTCTTTGCCTCTCCCTACATTTGAACAGAAGAAAACCACCTAACCCTCATTTCCCATATTGGTCTCTCTCTCTCTCTCTCTCTCTCTCTCTCTCTCTCTCTCACAAATTTCAGCCTAATCTCATTCATTCATGGGTAACCCTAATTAGGTTTTCTTCGTCACTAGTAAAAGTAGTACTACCTGAAGCTTATATATAACTACTGATCATATATGGACTTTCTGAAAGAATTGGAAGGAAAGCGAGTTCATGATGCTTTTGCAGCAAACATGGCAACTAAACCTACAGCAAAGCGCATATGGGTACCGGGGCCCATCATCGTCGGAGCTGGTCCTTCCGGCTTAGCAGTTGCTGCTTGTCTTAAAGAAAAAGGTATTCCAAGCTTGATCCTTGAAAGGGCTAACTGCATAGCTTCGTTATGGCAGCTCAAGACCTACGACCGTCTCCGGCTTCATCTACCAAAGAAATTCTGTGAGCTCATACTCATGCCATTCCCTTCAGATTTTCCCACTTACCCAACAAAGCAGCAGTTTGTGGGTTACCTAAATGCTTACGCTGAAAATTTTGATTTGAAGCCTGCTTTCAACAAGACAGTGGTGAGTGCAAGGTATGATAGTAGATGTGAGCTTTGGTTTGTTAATACTTTGGGATTGAAAAATGAGGAGACTGAGTATGTTTGTCAATGGCTAATTGTTGCCACTGGTGAAAATGCTGAGGAAGTTGTACCACAATTTGAAGGGGTGAGTGAGTTTGGTGGGCCTATCGTCCACACTAGCTCTTACAAGAGTGGTGACTTGTTTAGGGGAAAGAAGGTTTTGGTGGTTGGATCTGGTAATTCAGGCATGGAGGTTAGTTTGGATCTATGCAACTACAATGCACGCCCTTCCCTAGTGGTAAAAGATTCGGTGAGCATACTCAACTCAGAACCCAAATTTTTGTTTTTGTTTTTGTTTTTTTTTCCTTGAATATGATCGATTTATTTCATCATTTATGGAGGAATACAGCTATAGTGGTAGAGCAGTTGCCCCACACAAAAGTTACGAGAATCTAATTCGAACTCTCCTCCATTCTTGATATGGTTTCATTTCAATGCTTCTAGTTTTTCCCTAATTACTTTAAAAAGTAATGTTAGAGTCCATTTCATACTGCCTCCGACTAGATATTTTAGAATAACTAATGAATTTGAGGGCTTACACTTTTGATGAAAAGAAGTTGTTAATTACTATAACAATCAAGAAATGTTAAGGAAACTCTCTAAACAAATGAGATTCTCCATGGACACGATTTGACACCTCATATATTTGGCACAATGTCTTATAATATTAGTACGAAAATTAATGTTAAATTGTGAGGTGGCAAAGTGGCCATAGTTTCACTTTTAAAAGAGTCTCCTTAACATTTCTCTAAACAATCTATTGTACTTTAAAATTTTTTTTTTTTTTAAACACATGCTTTAGTTTTGCAAGATTAGTGGTAGATGTTCACTAAGCTAGCAATAGCTTTGGCATGTACTCTAGAGCCAATATAGTAAACGAAGACTCTAAACAGAAGTTGCTTCATTCTTCTCTTTACTTTCTTGAAATTCGTTTGCATGCGCAAACATTGGTCAGAAACACAAAATCTTATGCCATATATGTATAAAAAATAAAAATAAAAAAAATAAAAATCTATGTGCTAGCTAGCAGTAGCTAGCTTTCCCACATATAGCACGGTATTCTTTTGCAGAGAATCGGCCAGTGGTATACACGCTTACTACAGAAACTAAACTAGAATATACATTGAAGAAGAAAAACTCCACGCACAAGTTATCATGCATCTTCCTGTCCTTTTTTTAATGCTTTTAGAAAACCCTTTTGTTGCCGAGCTTAATCAAATTAGCTAGAGGACTGTATTTTTCCATTTGCAACTAAGTCCGAATCCTTGTATAAGGTTAAAACCTTTTATTTATTAATTTTCTTTAAACATACAATCTAAATTTGTTTTGTTTTGCAGGTGCACATATTGCCGCAAGAGATACTGGGAATATCAACTTTTGGATTGTCGATGTGGTTGCTTAAGTGGCTCCCCATGCGCTTTGTGGATCATCTTTTGCTTCTTGTTGCACGCTTCATGCTCGGAGACACTGCTCGGTTTGGAATCTACCGCCCTGAGCGTGGCCCTCTTGAGCTCAAGAGCATGACTGGCAAGACACCTGTTTTGGACATTGGTACCCTTGCTAAGATCAAAACTGGCCACATCAAGGTACTTAATAATACAATTAATTAAGTTAACCACGTCATCGTATCATTACGTCACTCTCCATTATGCATAAATTAAAATTAAATATGACTAATTACGAGAACAAATCATGTAGGTTTGCAAGGCACTAAAGCAACTAAAGCATCAGGCTGTGGAGTTTATAGATGGAAGAGTAGAGAATTTCGATGCCATCATTTATGCAACGGGCTACAGAAGTAATGTAATGTCTTGGTTGAAGGTATGTATCATCATGAGGAATTGGTTCAAGTTATCAAAAATCAAATTATAATTACTGAAGAAAAATCAAATATCGATGACATTATTAAAAAAACTGATCATTTTAGTAATTCGGATTTCAAAATTGATCAATTTGACCAATTTTGTTATGTAGAGACCACTGTTTGATTAATTAATTAATTAATCTTATTTATTCATGAATGTAGGTATATGGAAATATATAATTGATGAAATTTTGTTGTGTTGTGATCAGGAAACGAGCATGTTTTCTGAAAAAGATGGGTTGCCTCGGAAGCCTTTCCCGAACGGATGGAAAGGGGAATGTGGGTTGTACTCAGTGGGGTTTACACAACGTGGTCTGCTGGGTGCATCTCTTGATGCAAGGAGAATTGCAGAGGATATTGAGCATAGCTGGAAAGCTGAGGCCACGCATTTCATGGCTTTCACTACTTGTGCACTGCCACCGCCACCACCACCACAACCTGCTGTTTCAATTAATTAAGTAAAACTACCTGCGTGCATATTTTATACTACTGATGATGACGAATATCAAGATTATAAGAAAAGAAACAAGTGAATGATCACTTTATGCAGCTGCCAGGGCATAGGGTGGGAAAAAAGGTTGAGAAATATGAAGTTGGGTTTGTGAGATTTTCCAATCTTTCAATTATTATAGTAAAGACGAAGGGATGGCCGATGTAACAAAAGTTTAATGCTTCTTTTGGCCTTTGGGAGGAGAAACTTTACCTATCATGGATGGCGTAGTTCTCATCATCAATGTGTACGTAGACATCTTGTAAATTACCACTTTTTACTTTAGTTTGCTAGATAGGATTATATTAGGAATTAAGAAAGGGCTTGGGGTTTTTTAGATTTGGTTTGCTAGGGTTTATAATTTTTAGTAACTCATCATTTTATGATATGGTGGTGTGAAATGTGAAGTATAAAGTATAAAGTGCATTTTAATGTTAATATTTGTGATTGGTGTACATAGAATATATATATATATATATATATATATATATATATATATATATATATATATATTATTCCATTAAGACTCGTATGATTCTATCTATAATTTTTGGATATGTGTTTTCTTATGTACATATTTAGTGTAGTTCTTTGATGTCACGCTCTCAAACTCAAGGTCAAACTGTTCTTAAATCTGGCACTATTTGTGGTGCGAGGTCTTACACCTGACACTGATAATAAACTTTAGTGATCAAGAACCATTTCCACAACGAAGCGATAGAAACAAACCCTCACTTACCAAATGTGCAATAATTAGCCGGGAGCTATATATATATATTAAGTGCTTTTAACTATGAAATTGAGTTTTGAGGGGCTAATTTGTGTTTTTATATAACTTCTATTCTATATGTTTATAAATATATGTAAGAGAACATTCTAATGAACTTAGACCTAGGGACCATATATATATAACAAGTATCTAATGAGAAAGTAAAAAGTGATTGGAAAAGAGAAGAAAAGAAAAGTTCTTTACGTCAAATGAAAAGGTCCCCATAATGTCCATGAAGATGAAAGTGGCCCTCATGCATATGAATCATGATCATCATCATCAGGTTCTCAAATCCGTATTGTACAGATATAATCTTAGCAAATATTTGATGATCAATCATTAACTGTTATCCTTATTGCCTTATACGGCCCTTATCAGTCAGCCTTTATTTCCTATCAATTTTTCGGACCACCATTACCAGCAGCTTCATGACTCATGAGCATTCGTAGAATATCCACCACAACTATACCTTGTCAATACTTATGGATCGTCCAACATTTATGCCAATTATATATTGTGAATATATATGAAGTCACGTTCATGCTTGATCGTTGAAAATTATAGGCTGGATGGATCAGTTTCATTTCTTAGCGAGTGATTATGACTAACATCTGAATTATTATATTCTGTGCTTTGACAAGTTGCATGATTTAGAGACAAAGGAAAGTACCAATTAATTCCTGATAGAACAAAAGTTAGGCTAAATGAGTCACAAACGATCACCCTTAGATAAGATTTTGAAACTTCGTAGGTTGAGAAAACTCTCGACTTTCAATTCATAAAGATAATAAGATGATTAAAAATACAATCCTAAAAAATGTTTAATAGTCATAGCAAACCCTAGTTACAGAAAGGAAAAATAAAAAGGATAGCTAAAAAAATTCCAAAAGGAACATACAACTTAGCCGCGGCGAAGCGGTGTGAGGTGGAATCATTTCTTCATTTCCGGTTTCAAAAAGGTATATTAGGCCAAAAACAAACACGTCAAACTTAAAGTACACTATTCACACCTAAACTTGGCAGTCATAGTAAGATTTAGTAACTAAACTATATTGTAAATACTCGAGTTAAATTACAGGGTAAGATATATAATTATTGGAAATGAGAGAAAAATCTGTAGCAGTACGCACGATACGGACAATGACAAATACATTTGCTACAATTGAGGATGTTAGTTAGGGTTTAAAGATTTGTTGTTGGCGGGTTTTATTCCGACCGATTGGCATTGATGAAGCATGATACAAATCGAATCTTCAAGTTCAGCATGAAGACAATTCTAGTAGTAAACTTAGAGAGAGAGAGAGAGAGAGAGAGAGAGAGAGAGAGAGAGAGAGAGAGAATCAACATCTGTGAGGTATTTCAACTTCTAAAACCCTAACAAAACCAGCAAGTGTGCCCTACTAATAATTGCCTGGCGGCCATATGGCCCATGAGATCCCGTAATACTGTACATATTTGATTAAAGTCCCCTTAATTATATATATAATATATAGTCCTACTCTCCTACTCCTTTTACTGTCGACTATTTTGCAATCGTATTTTATATCCTTATATTTTAAGAAATTTTAATGAAATACTTTCGGTACTGTTTATTTTAACGAAAAATCATATTTTTACTTTAAAAAATCAATTCGGATACTATTTACTTACAACACATTTTTGTCATTTTCGTTAAAACTCATAGTTTTCACGCTCTTTTCGTTAATTTTTCTTATATTTTATATATACTAAGCATTCCAACACTTCAATTAAAAAAAAAAAAAAATACTTCCAAGCTAGCTAGGTAAATTTTCAAGAAAAGCTTACTGAGCTATAGAGAAGGAAAGTTTCGATGATCAGATAATTATGTGACAATTTGCTCTCTTTGCATGAGCTGGAGCATCCATATCCCAAGCAATGCATGCTTGAATTCCCGCCGACTTACCCGTATTGAATTTATTTTTTTTTTCCTGAAAAAATCTCCAGTGAATCCTTTTTCTTAATAGATAGCAAATTTTTTTTCTTTCCTAACTTGGTTGGAATTTGAATTTAATGACAACATTAATTTCATCCGACCGACAAGCTAACGACCAATTTTGCTCCACTACATTCATGAGATTCTACAATTTAGGGAGAAATGCAATCATTTTTCATTAAGGATCTTTTCCGGCCCTCTTTCAGGAAGTTTCTCACTGTTTGGCTATGTTCAGGATTTTCTTATTACAAAGGTCTTTGGTTCAAGCAAAATCTAGAATATCTTCTACATGCTTTACTTGGGGATTGTAATCGTATAAATAGTTGTTTTTTCTTTATGTTTATATGGGAAGCAGTAGGTTGCATTAGTTACAAGGGAAAATTAGAATTCCCTACACTTTTTTAATACTCTTTAAATTAAACATTAGTTCTATTTTGAAATTTGATTAGGATGCCTAAATAATAGCTATATGTCAACATTTTTATATTTATTTAGATTACATGTAATTATTCTATTTTTTTTAAAATTTAAAATCTTAATTATTAAATTTCATATATATCCTTTTAGGTTGATATATTTTTGTATGTGGCCTTTTTTTAGGAAGCCAGTTTCTTGTCCCACGTTTGAGCCGTATGGTTTCTTCCCCCACGTTAGAATTCTGTGATCCTCATTTTTGAATTTTGAACGGACTTATCCATTTCAATTAGTGGTTGTTTTCACTATTTTATATTGATATCATGTGAGATAATTAGACATATTCTCTATTTTTGGAGGCTTGAGGCTGGTACATTCAAATAATATATTTAAATGTACGGAATACGTACCAAGAAGATATATAAAGTAACATACCTAATATGTTTTTTTTTAAATAAATATAAACGTACCAAAATAATGTATAAATGTACCAAATACATACAAAAAAGAAATATGAATGTACCAAATATGTACCAAGAAGATACATAAAGTAACGTACCAAATATGTACCAAGGAGAAATATATGTTTAATCAAGAGGAAATATATGCACCAAATATGTTTTTTTTAAATAAATATAAATGCACCAAATACATACAAAAAAGAAAACAAACATGCCAAGTGTGTACCAAGAAGATATATTAAGTAACATATCAAATAATTATCAAGAAGAAATCTATGTTTCATGTGTAATTTGAAAGACTTTTTATTAAAATTGAATACTAAAATATTTATCTACAAGATTTTAGGAGTTTTGAGATATTATCTAAGAAAATTAAAAGGAATATTAAATATAATGGCAAGTTGCATTCATGGGTATTTTGAAAGACTTTTTAATGGAATTAAATTCTACAATTTTTATCTACAAGATTTTAGGAGTTTTGATGTATTATCTAGGAATTAAAAGGTATATTTATATAATGGCAAGTTGGGTAATTTAAATTATAAAAATGGCTACTTCTAATCCATGTGGCACCTAAATTGTAGGAAGATATTTAATCAAAACTCTAAAAGGCATAAATGTACCCCTAGTTACAATCTGGGATATTACGTTTAGTCTGACTCGCCTAATCCATTAGAGCAAGTCCACCAGAGTGGAATTTGCCCAGCACAAAGTACAAAAATCAGGCTGGGAGCCTGTCAATCCACTCCAGCCCACCCTTTTGCTTAGGACGCAACCCAACCTGGTCTCCAAGCCAGCCCAAATTTGACTTAGCAAGGAGCCGGCCTATTTGGCTGGTGCGTGCACGACAATCGCACGTGGCCGCGAGTAAGCGACAAGGTTGCAGAGGGCTGTCAGCCCACTTGTGCTCCGGAGCCCATTAGTGACGTGGCATGCTCATAGCCGTTGGATTTCCAACGGCTAATTATTCTAGACCGTTGGATTTCCAACGGTAAAAAAATTAAATTTTACTTTTAAACTGGACCGTCCGATCACAGATCAACGGTCCACGTTTTTTTCCCCAAAAAATTAAGAATTTCACTTTAAAAAAATACAAAAATTTTTAAATAAATTTAGATATTATTATTATTATTTTATTTTTTATAAATTCAAAAATTAAAAATAAAATAATTATTTTATAATAAATAATAATAATATTTTAATAAAATGGACTAGGCTATTTTTTGTTAGGGGTGGAGATGCTTTGGCGTATTATTGTTCACTGGGGTCTATTACTGTTCACTTAAGTAGATAAATAAGCTGGGTGCTGGCACAAAGTCCTTTGGGGTGGACTTGCTCTTAAGGCATGTGCTAAATTTTGTAATCTTTTTTGTTTTTTTTGGAACAAAAGATATTATCTACACTAAAGGAGAGGGGAATGGGCTTAGCCTCACAATGAGCTAGCAATAATGTAGTTCAAATTCGCATTTGGTGAGAATCGAATCTACAACCTGTCACTAATAAAATAAAGAAGAACACCACTAAACTGTAATACTAAGTGACAAGCTTGATTTTATTGTTACGTACAATACATCGTTTTACTTAAGCGATTAGATCCCGTTTAATTACGTATGCAAACTAAAGTTTTCAAGGTCTGGATAGCTGTTGCTGTGTGTTAAACATTGCATGACCGACCCTCAACCACCTTTGAGCTGCCTTGCAAATTGCGACGTAAATGGTCCAGATTACACGTGATGGCCAGGCGTATGATATGTGAGGCACCCCTGGCATAGCTTTCCCTCTTTGTACGAACACGTGGTGCACATGCTGGTCGATTTAGACCGTCTAATTTTGACGGATTTACTGCCTTTATTGTTCGTGGTCCTTAATATTTATTGGCTAGGGCAAGTAACTCTCTCTCTCTGTTAGCGAGTAAACCCTAAAAATTTATGCAGGACCATTTCTGTCATGTCATTAGATTAAATGAATGATCCACTGATTAAAATTTTATTCATTTTTAACTTTTGATCAATGTCCTTAGATTTTAATGAATGTCATTATTTCAATAATAAAATATTTACATGTCACGATAATTAAATTTTATTACTAAATATATTCATGTAATAATATATTCATTTAATGTTAGATACGTTACATTTGGTACATATATATATTTATGACTAAACTTTGTATTTTATATTTCTATTTTTAGTTTGTACACATTTTTAATTTGCAATTTTTTTTAATTTGTATCATTTTTCTTTACAGTTTTAAATTGTATAAATCCATATGTTCCCATATTTTTAAAAGGCTTATTATATTAACACCCCACAAATTGTTGAATTAACCCCACATCTTAATACACCCCACATTTGCTTTTCCACTTAAAAATTATCTTAATTCACCCCACGTACTTTCCCATAATACCCCCCACACCCCACATTCTGAATATACATCTTATATTTTGTACATACACCCCACATCCAAGTAAATGAGAAAATCCATAAAATAATTCAATCTACTAAAGTACTAAGATCTTATTCTAATTTCCATTTTTTGAGATCATTCTAAAGCGTGGCTTTTTTATTGAGGATTTGGCAGGCGGCTATTGGCAGAAGAGACCCTGGATTAGACCTGGCATTCGTGTCGTGTTTCTCGTGTTCGTGTCGTTTTCGTGTCATACCCGATAGCTTAACGGGTCGTGTCGTGTAACACCCTTTAAAATAAACGGGTAATATGACCCAACCCGAAATCGACCCGTTAATATTATCAGGTAATATGACCCGACCCGTTACCCGTTAAGAAAAATATTTTTAAAATCAATAAATAATGAAAATGAAAAACATAATTTGACCCTAAAAAATGTAAAACATAATACTAAATTAGTATATACATACCATATTGTCACATAAATACTAATTCAAAACATAAATAAATAAATAAAACATTTTTCTTTCAAGTTTACATACCCCAAAATAAGAGTCTAATGAAAAAACTTTAGTACATACTACAAAATACAAATGTTCAAAGATATGCAAAATGAAGAGAGTTATACTTAATGAAAGTATAAATAAACTCGTAAGTGTTAGTTAATCTATCGTTTTGATGGGATACAAATTCTCCGAAACTAATTTCAACGATCACAACCGTCAAACTTGTTTGTATATGTTTCAAGATCACATCAGCAAAAAATCACAAAAAACAAACATTCAGAGATCAAGTAACTGGACAAAGCTTTTCGACGGTTATAAACAAAAATCACGATTTAACGGTTATTTTAACTCCGATTTTGATGATTTTTTACAGATACACTCCTTGACCCTATATGAATACAATGAATGAATTCGATCTTCAATTTAAAATATTTACACGAGTGGATATCACAAAATCTTATGTTATACTTAATGAAAGTATAAATAAACTCTTAAGTGTTAGTCAATCTATCGTTTTGATGGGATACGAATTATCCAAAACTAATTTCAACGATCACAACCGTCAAACTTGTTCGTATATGTTTCGAGATCACATCAGCAAAAAATCACAAAAAACAAACATTCAGAGATCAAGTAACGGGACAAAACTTTTCGACGGTTATAAACAAAAAATCACGATTTAACGGTTATTTTAACTCCGATTTTGATGATTTTTTACAGATACACTCCTTGACCCTATATGAATACAATGAATGAATTCGATCTTCAATTTAAAATATTTACACTAGTGGATGTGGATATCACAAAATTTTATGTTATATACTTAATAAAAGTATTATTTTCGGGTGTAGATGTAATACTTATACGACAAATGTTTTAATGTTTTGAAGTAATATTTATGTGGCAATGTGTGGTATGTGCAATTTTTTTTAAATCTTATTAATTTTTCACTTCTACAATATTATTAATTTTTCACTAAAAAAACATTATTCATGAGATTTGGAGGGTTTTAAAAATCTAAACGACCATGTAACGATTGTCTAAGGGTAGAGGATGCAATCATGAGCATTTATATAGGGGTGTGCTATCCACACACCCCATTTTACTTCTTACACACCCCTTGTTAATTTCTATTTGTTGATTTTCTTCAATTTATCCGATCCGACGGTCGAAAATTAGAAGGGTGTGTGAAAAGTAAAATGAGGTGTGTGAATATCACACCCCTTTATATATGCTTTCACATTTTTCAGACTTATACATTAATAATTATGAATTTTATTTATTTTGAACTACCTTAAAAATACTTGAGGGTTTGTATAGTTTTAAAAATTCATGTACGCACCTTTAAAGCGTAGAGGATGCGATTAAGAGTGCTTGCATATTTTTTTCACATTTTTTGCACTTGTAAATTAATTATTTTAAATATTTAAATGTATTTGGTATTTTTTAAATTACTTGATGTTTTTATTTTTAATGTGTTTTATAATTTTTTAATCTCACTCTTTGCTCATAATATTTTATAAAATAAATAAATAAAACCTAAATTTTTAAAATTTATTTAGAATAATAATACAATAATAATTAATGAACAAATATATATATATATATATATATATATATCCACTATATTTATTGTATTTTATAGTAAGTTTTTTTTAGTAATTAAAAAAAATTAAAATCATCAAAATAACTTTTTCCTTTTCGTGTCAAAACAGGTTACCCGCGTGTCACTCTCGTGTAAACCTGTTAAGGACCCGTTATTAACGGGTTCTTAACGGGTTACCCGATAATGACCCGATTAGTTATCGTGTCGACCCGAAACCCGTTATTTTCGTGTCGTTTTCGTGTCGTGTCATCGTGTCGTGTCAGAAACTGCCAGGTCTACCCTGGATCCCGTTCAAGCAGCTCTTTGCTTGTGTCATCCTTGTGAACAATCACTTCAACGAAGCACAAGCAGTCTTCCTTCTCCCCCATTGCTGTTGCAATCGCTTCAATTAGCTCCTCCTCGGTATGAACCTGAGACCGAAAAAGAAAGGAAAAAACACATAAATTAGGTCATAATTTACTTCTCCAACTCAACATAGTCTAACAAAGCAAGTCCAATGCTATTCGCGCTCTCAGTTTGCACTTAAAAGATGAATATAAATATAAAAGTTTAAATAACGCAGCAAACGCAAGATTAAATAATTATCGATGTCATCGAAATCACTAAAACAATGAAAAATATGAAGTCTTACCTCATGTGAAGCTTCCAAAACATCGATTTTGTATTCCATTCGTCAAAAATAATTTTTCTCAATCAACATGTTTGTAGTTTCATTGGTTAGGGTTTTGTTCAACAATGGAGGATGAGAGGGTTTTGATAGTTGAGAAGATAAATAATATGCTAAAAGTGATTTGGGGTGTATTCAGATTTTTTTTTTTAAAACCTAATAAGGTCAAAATTTTCATTGCATAATGGGGTAAATAAGTCACTTAATATTAAATTTTAATGTGAGGTGCATTCAACATTTTGTGGGGTGTTAATATAAAAAGCCTTTTTAAATTTTTTATTTGTACTCGTAATTTTTTTTCCCATTTTATTTGTGTCTATAATTTATTTATAATGTACCCATGTATCTTTAATGTACCACTCGTTATATGTAAAATTTACCAATTTTTTTAATGTAAATCTATTTAAATTTTTTTAATCTAAAATATATCCGTTGTTGTTTATATAAAATGTACGCATTGCTTTCTATATAAAATGAACCCATTTTTTTAATATAAAACTTCCCCATTTTTTGTATAAAATGAACCCACATTTTTTAAATTTATAACTATGTGCACCATTGTACTCATATAATTATATGGGTGCATTTTTTTTAAACATTTTTATGGGTTACATATTAAAACATTTTACTTTTGGAACAATGTTGAAATTGTACCCCATAGATAATTATATATGGCAAATATACGGGTAAATTCTTTTGGCATGTGACAACTATTTTATCATTCATAACAGTGTTTTTTTTTGTCAGATTCATAACAATGTTGGATACATTCTTTTGGCACTTTTTAACACTGTTTCCAATTGATTGATACATACATATATATATACACGCAAACATGTACTTAACATCTATTAATATACATTTTCAAAAGGAATTATATTGCTATATTGATTTTTTATTCAATTAAAATTTTGAAAAAATATTCCATATTTTTTGTTGGCCCTTTTTTTTATAGCTCATTAGATGTGAGATTTTAAATACCATAAAATCTCAAGTTTTATTGTTGACATGGAAATATATTAATATTAAGAAATTAGGTTCTCATCCCTCTTTTTGCTACTCCATTGATTAAAACCCTATTCTTTTTCAATTTTTGATCAAGATCCTTGGGTACTAATAATATCATTAATTATTTCAATAATAAAATATTTTTTATTTTTAAATAAAGTGTAACAGCCTGTCCCGAATTACTTTTATCGTTGATGTGAAAAGACGAGTTTACCCTTGAGCGTCGAGTGTGTGTTTGTGTTTTGGGCTAAGAAAATGGGCCAATTACTCTATGTCCTAAATAATTGGGACCAATGAGAACTAAATTTTTCTTAGTTTGTGATTGGTTGTGTTTGGACCACACAACATCCTCTCTCTCTCTCTCTCTCTCTCTCTCTCTCTCTCTCTCTCTCTCTCTCTCTCTCCTTCTTTTTTGTACGGACGAACCCCAAACCCTTCCATTTCTTCACAGATCGACGTCAAAAAGGTAAGATTTGGATTCCTTGCAAGATTCTAAGTCCATTCATACCAGTTTTAGACCTTGAAAGCTTCGAAATCATGTGAAAACACTAACTCGATTCCATGCACTATTCATGCAATTGTAATTATGGATGTTTCAAGGAATTTCAAGCTCATAGGGAGCTTGAGGAGGTCCTCACGAGGCTCGGAGTGATTGGTTAGAAGTTTTTCCATATATACCTATATACTTACTGTTTTTCCCAGAAAATAAATTTGAATGATTATACCTTTTGAAACACCATGCAAAGTATCTGCCTATTTTATTTATGCGTTAATTGTTGCATATATTTATGATTGTTGCTGTGGACGCACAGGTAAGCGCCAAGTAAGTTCATAGAGTTAAGTTATGAAATGATGTGATGTGTTAAGAGCTCAAAAACCTGCAACTCGATATTAGTACTCCCGCCCAAAGTTAGGGCACAGTCCTTCACGTGATGTTCACCTCCCGCACCATATGCTCGCATTGGATCCAAGTTAGGTGCAAAGTCCTTTCGTATAGATCACTATAAGTGGGTTCGACTCGTAGGTGACCCGCGATTATTCGCACAGTCTTCACGTGATCGTAGCACTAGAGCATACTTATTCTATACTCAGTTATGTCGTGCAGACCACTAGAGGTGGTGTTGATTTGTGTGTAGGATATTTGATATGATTGAGATTGATTATGACTTATAGATTCAGCCGATGGCTGATTTGATACCTGGCATTCATACTTATTTACTGAGTTACAGTTGGCATTCAATTGAGATACTTTGGCATGGCATAATTCTGGCATGATTTTGAGATATATATGTATATATATATGTATGTATACGAGTATATATTTTACTTCTGAGAAATTATACAGGTTTTACGGAGATGGGTTAGAACTTTTGAGAAATGAAATGATTTTGAAAAGCTTTGTTTATACGAGTATATATTTTACTATTTATGCTTTGTTTATACGAGTATATACTTTCCTGCTTGACTGCACTAGACTATTTATGCTCTGGTTGTGTAATCACACTTATTTCTCGCACTAGCACGTTATCTTAGTTTGGATTTCTAGTTGCTTGGTTTTAATTCGTTCATATTTCTTCCTTTAATTTTGGCTTCCGCACTGTGTACATGGTTACGTCACCTTTACGTGACGGATTGCATGCCTTGATTTAGGTCGAGGTGTGTCAGTTTGGTATCAGAGCATTAGGTTGCAGTCTTACTTATCTCATGAATTTTCTAATGATTTGGTGTCTTCTATCAGAACTAGTTTCCCTAATATTGCTCAGTTGGGGGAAGCTATTGCTAGTGCCATTCAATCTGTAATTCGCCTTCCTCAGCGGACTTCTCTGGAGTTAGTGTATAATCTTAAGTTGCCTAATTTCAAGGGTAATGAGGGTCACGAGGGGTGTGAGCGTTGGCTCAATCAGATTGAGAAGACGTTCCGAGTTATGCAAAGTCAGGGGAGTCTTCCTGATGATAAGTGGGTAGAGACCACTTCTTAGTTTTTGGACGAAGAACCTACATCCTGGTGGAGACAGGAAACTTACAGGTGGACACCTGAGGAGGTTGCAAACTGGGGAAAGTTTAAGAATTCATTTTATAAGAGATTCATACCTCCAGCATATTTAGATCGTAAGAAGTAGGAATTCACGGGTTTGAAACAGGGGAAGTTGACTGCTAATAAGTATTATAGGAAGTTCACTTATTTGTCCCGCTATGATCCAGAAGTTGCTGCTAATCCAGTTGAGATGTTTTGAAACTTTAAGCTTGGTATTAAGAAGAAATGGCGTTCGATGGCGACTATCTATCCCTGTGACACTTATCAGAAGTTCTATGAGATTTTGTTCAGGATTAAGGACTCAAAGAACATACCCAATGAGAGTGACGAAGAAGAAGAAAAATATGGAAATCAAAAGAATAATAACAAAGGTAAAGGTCAATCATCACAGGGACCTCGCCAGACTTAGAGTTTTAAGCGAAGTAGGGCTAGTTCTAGTTCTTCCAGCGGAGGTTTTAGTTCTACTGGTCCGAGAGGACGTGGTAGATTCTCAGGTGGTTCCAGATTTCAGAGGCAAGGAAATCCTGGTAGGGGTAGTGCCCCCTTGTGCCGTAGGTGCAATAATTGACATTTTGGAGAGTGTCGATGAGGTAGCAGTGGGTGTTATACTTGTGGTCAGGTGGGATATCTGGCTAAGTATTGTCCTCAAAGCTAGCAGAGGCCTCAGCAATCTTCCTTACCACTGTCAGCTTCGACTCAGCAGTTTTCAGGACCGAGTGGTTACACTCAGGCAGGTTGTGGTTGTGTTTACCATTATCAGGGGGATACGGTTCCTTATTCTTCAGAGCAGTATTAGTACCCTCAGGATATTTATCAGCAGGGTGGCTATGGTCAGTATTCGGGAGGATATATGCCTCAACAGCAGTATTCAGCTGGTGGATCACAGTGGTATTCCAGAGGACAGCCCCAGCAGGTTGATGTTGCTACCAGTGGGGTTGGGTCATCGAGGCAGCCCAGCCAGTCAGGTCAGGGACGTAGTTTGCAAGGGCGAGGAGTTCATGCTAATAGAGATCGAGGAGAAAGACAACAGGCTCATGGACGTATCTGTAACCTTTCGCTGCAGGATGCTCAGAATAATCCTGACTTAATCATGGGTACGTTAAATATTCTTGGTCATTATGCTAAAGTGTTGATTGATTATGGTGCTACACATTATGTAATTTCTCATACGTTTGCTCAGTTAACTCAACCTCAATCTTCATCCCTTGGGTATGAGCTGGAGTTTGCAATGCCAGAGGGGAGAAGTGTTATGTAGATTATGTATATCTAGTATGTCCTGGATTAGTGGAGAAAGTGGTTATGCCAGCTAACCTCACTCCGTTAGACATTGTTGATTTTGATGTCATTTTAGGCACATATTGGTTGCATTACAATCGTGCCAATATTGACTGTTACGGGAAAACAGTGACTTTCCATCCTTCTGGATTACCTGAAGTTACTTTTGTTGGAGAACGTAGTGGGGTGAGGCATGGAGTTATTTCAGCTGTGAGAGCCAAAAAGCTATTAAAGAAAGGTTGTCAAGGATACTTGGCTCATGTGGTATTAAATGATGATACTCCTGTTAGCTTGGAGAATGTTCGGGTGGTCAGACATTTTTCTGACATCTTCCCTGATGATTTTCCTTGATTGCCGCCAGATCGTGATGTGGAGTTCGCCATTGATTTACTACCACGTACTGATCTTATTTCCCTAACTCCCTATCGAATGGCTCTTGCTGAGTTAAGAGATTGAAGATCCAATTACAGGAGTTACTTGATAAATGTTTCATTCAGCCTAGTACATCACCCTGGGGAGCCCCAGTCGTATTTGTTCGGAAGAAAGACGGTACCTTGAGGCTATGCATCGATTACAGGCAATTGAATCGGGTAACGATTAAAAATCGTTTTCCGTTGCCGCGTATAGACGATCTTTTTTATCAACTTCGAGGTGCATGTTTGTTTTCTAAAATTGATTTGAGGTCTGGCTACTATCAATTGAAAATTAAGAGTGACGATGTTCCTAAAACTGCTTTTAGGACTCGTCATGGTCATTATGAATTTCTCGTGATACCATTCGGATTAACTAATGCACCAGCAGCTTTCATGGGTTTGATGAATAAGGTTTTTTAGCAGTATTTGGATAGATTTTTCATTGTCTGTATTGATGACATTCTGGTGTATTCTAAGTCTAAAGTAGACCATGTTCGACATCTCACTCTAGTATTAAAGAAGCTGAGGGAACATCGATTGTATGCAGTTCAACAAATGTCAATTCTGGTTGGATCAAGTTGCATTCTTGGGGCATGTTCTATCAGCTCAAGGTATTCAGGTGGACCCTTAGAAGATATCAGCTGTGAAGAATTGGGAGCAGCCACGAACCATCACAGAGGTACGGAGTTTCCTTGGCTTAGCAGGTTATTATCGACGGTTTGTTAATTCTTTTCAATCATGGCTTTACCACTGACGAGGTTGACCAGAAGAATGATGTTAAGTTTGAGTGGGATGATAATTGTGAGCAGAGTTTCCAGCAGTTGAAGTATTGTCTCACTCATGCTCCTGTTTTAACTCTTCTTGATGATAGTGGTAACTTCGAGATTTATAGCGATGCCTCCTTGAATGGTCTGGGATGTGTTTTGATGCAGCATGGTAGGGTAATTGCTTACGCTTTGCGTCAGTTAAAACCCCATGAAATGAATTATCCTACTTATAACCTGGAATTAACGGCCATTATTTTCGCTTTAAAGATTTGGAGACATTATCTTTATGGTGAGAAATGTAGGATCTTCTCAGATCACAAGTCTTCAGTACCTATTCACTTAGAAAGATCTGAACCTTCGTCAGCGACGATGGATTGAGTTGTTGAGCGACTACGATTGCACGATAGAGTATCACCCGGGTCGTGCAAATGTGGTGGCTGACGCTCTTAGCAGGAAATCTCAGGGCAGAGTTAATGCTTTTCTTGCGAGCCGTGTTCCTCTTCTTGTAGAGCTGAGATCAATTGGAGTGCAGTTAGAGGTAGAGAATACTGAAGTCGAAGATCAAGAAAAAGCTTTGCTTACCAGTTTCATAGTCAGGCCAATCTTATTTGATAGAATACTCGAGGGCCAGGTTAATGATGAAGAAACTCATGAGCTTATTCGGTTAAGAAATAAAGAGAAAAAGAAATACCTCCGAATTAGAGAATCAAACAGCATGCTCATGCAGGAAGGTAGGATGTACGTACCAAACAATGTAGAATTAAAGAAGGCTATCTTGGATGAAGCACATACTTCAGCTTATGCAATGCATCCTGGAGGCACGAAGATGTATCATACCATTCGACCATTTTATTATTGACCAGGTATGAAAAGAGAAATCGTTGAATATGTAAGCAGGTGTGTCATATGTTAGCAAGTTAAAGCTGAAAGGAAGAAACCGTTCGGATTGATGCAGCCACTTCCCGTTCTATAGTGGAAATGGGAAGACATTACTATGGATTTCATTTACAAGCTTCCTCGTACACAAAATGGCTATGATGGAATCTGGGTGATTGTTGATCGGCTCATTAAGTCAGTGCATTTTATTCCTGTGAGGGAGAAATATTCTTTGAGCCGATTAGCTGAGTTATTCATATCGAAGATTGTGAAGTACCACGGAGTTCTAGTTAGTATTGTCTCGGATCGTGATCCTAGATTCACTTTTAAGTTCTGGGTAGCATTCCAGGAAGCTCTTGGTGTGAGGCTACGTTATAGTACGACATATCATCCTTAAACAGATGGACAACCTGAGAGGACGATTCAGACGTTGAAGGATATGCTAAGATCTTCGGTATTGCGATTTGGCGACACTTGGCATCATCATTTGGATTTGATGGAGTTCACCTACAATAACAGCTTTCATTCAAGCATTGGTATGGCACCATTTGAGGCACTTTATGGGAAACCTTGTCGTACACCCTTGTGTTGGTCAGAAGTTGGCAAAAAAGTTTTAGAGGACCCTAAGATAGTAGAGGAGACTACTCAGAATGTTCAGGTTATTAAGTCTAACCTAAAAGCGGCCCATGATCACTAGAAAAGTTTAGCAGACAGGCGTGCTACTGACCGAGTGTATAAAGTTGGTGATTAGGTATTTTTGAAGTTATCGTCGTGGAGAGGTGTGGTACGATTCGGAAAGAAAGGCAAGCTAAGTCCTAGGTACATTGGACCTTATCTGATCACCGAGAGAGTCGGTGAAGTTGCTTACAGGCTTGAGTTGCCTCCAAAGCTATCAAAAGTGCACGATGTGTTTCATGTTTCTATGCTTTGACACTATGTCTCAGATCCGTCACATGTGATTCCTACTCAACCCTTAGAGATTAATCCAGATTTGACTAACGACGAGGAACCGGTAATGATATTGGATTGGAAAGATAAGGTGTTCAGGAACAAGACAATGCGTTTGGTGAAAGTCTTATGGAGAAACCACTCAGTGAAAGAGGCTACTTGGGAGACAGAGGACAAGATGAGGGAGATGTATCCACGGTTGTTTTATGGATACTAGTTATTGTCCTTGTTGTATGAAATTTCAGGACGAAATTTTATTAAGGAGGGTAGATTGTAACAGCCCATTCCAAATTACTTTTATTGTTGATGTGAAAAGGCGAGTTTACCCTTGAGTGTCGGGTGTGTGTTTGTGTTTTGGGCTAAGAAAATGGGTCAATTACTCTATGTCCTAAATAATTGGGACCAATGAGAACTAAATTTTTCTTAGTTTGTGATTGGTTGTATTTAGACCACACAACATCCTCACTTTCTCTCTCTCAGTCCCGTGCTCTCTCTCTCTCAAACTCACACTCTCTCTCTTTTGTATTTAGACCACACAACATCCTCACTTTCTCTCTCTCAGTCCCGTGCTCTCTCTCTCTCAAACTCACACTCTCTCTCTTTCTCTTTAGTACGGATGAACCCCAAACCCTTCCATTTGTTCACGGATCGACGTCAAAAAGGTAAGATTTGGATTCCTTGCAAGATTCTAAGTCCATTCATACCAGTTTTAGACCTTGAAAGCTTCAAAATCACGTGAAAACCCTAACCCAATTCCATGCATGTTCATGCAATCGTAATTATGGATGTTTCAGGGAATTTGAAGCTCATAAGGAGCTTAAGGAAGTCCTCACGAGGCTCGGAGTGATTCATTGGAAGTTTTTGGACGTCGGGAAGTCGAGTTAGGCGAGTTTGAAGTTTTAGCCGGAGTTTCGAAGCTTCGCCGACGAGATCTTGAGGATTTCAGGTCCCAAAATTGGTAAAATCTTGTTTCTCATATTGTAAGCTTCATTTTGGTGAAAATTTCGTGAGTTTTGATGAAGAAATGAAAGAGATATAAGGTTTTAAAGTTTTTCCAATTTTTCGGCAACGACGACGGTCGCCGAAGTTCAGAGGTTGAAGGCGACGAAATATTCTGACGCCGTCGATTAGTTTTAACTGTTACCGTTAGGATTTAACGAAATATTCCCTGAAATATTCCCTATGGCGTTAACTGACGCCGTCAGTGTGCCTGGCACGTGACCGCGCGTGGGGGCGCGTCTGGCCATGCCTTGGCCGGCGCGTGGCGGCCCATTGGTGGTCGGAAAATTTTTCTAAAAATATAGGGATGTTCCTGAGGTTGTGTAGATCACGTTGGTATATTCAAATACCAAAATTGAGCATTGTATGAGAAGTTATTTCCAAGTTTCGTTTATGTGCTTTAAAATAATGTTTTTATAGTTGCTTCTCATATAGGCGAGACCTATCCGGAGGACGAGGGTAGCCAGGCTAGGCGCGGGGGTTACGACCCAGCTACATATCAGTCAGTGGGCTTTTGGTTTTTCCATATATACCTATATACTTACTGTTTTTCCCATAAAATGAATTTGAATAATTATACCTTTTGAAACACCATGCAAAGTATCTGCTTATTTTATTTATGCGTTAATTGTTATGATTGGTGTTGCAGACGCACAGGGAAGCGCCAGGTAAGTTCATAGAGTTAAGTTATGAAACGATGTGATGTGTTGAGAGCTCATAAACCTACAACTCGATATTAGTGTTCCCGCCCAAAGTTAGGGCACAGTCATTCACGTGATGTTCACCTCCCGCACCATATGCTCTCCTTAGATCCAAGTTAGGTGTAAAGTCCTGTCGTATAGACCACTATAAGTGGGTTCGACTCGTAGGTGACCCGCGATTATTTGCACAATCTTCACGTGATCGTAGCACTAGAGCATACTTATTCTATACTCAGTTATGTTGTGCAGACCACTAGAGGTGGTGTTGATTTGTGTGCAGGATATTTGATATGATTGAGATTGATTATGAGCTATAGATTCAGCCGAGGGCTGATTTGATACCTGGCATTCATACTTATTTATTGAGTTACAATTGGCATTCAGTTGAGATACTTTGGCATGGCATAATCCTGGCATGATTTTGAGAGAGAGAGAGAGAGATATATATATATATATATATGTATATATATATATATATGTATATATATATATATGTATATATATATATGTATATGTATACGAGTATATATTTTACTTCTGGGAAATTATACAGGTTTTACAGAGAGGGGTTAGAACTTTTGAGAAATGAAATGATTTTGAAAAGCTTTGTTTTTGCCCACTCACGCTTTCTATTTTTCGCCCCTCCAGGTTTTAGGTAGTGTTCGTTGATGGCTTACGAGGATCCCAGGGGAAGTTCTGACAGACCATCACTTATGTAGGACACCATTGGGTGTTATTTGAATTTAGTTGTGACATCCCACATCGCCCAGGGAGCGATCCTTAAATGTATATTCCCATCCCTACCTAGCACGAGGCCTTTTGGGAGCTCACTGGCTTCGGGTTCCGTAGGAACTCCGAAGTTAAGCGAGA
Organism: Crataegus laevigata; assembly: GCA_963580275.1. Classification (NCBI taxonomy): domain Eukaryota; kingdom Viridiplantae; phylum Streptophyta; class Magnoliopsida; order Rosales; family Rosaceae; genus Crataegus; species Crataegus laevigata. Next base: position 25,285,431 of record OY756944.1, read on the forward strand.
AGGGGGCTAGAGCAATCCCAGGATGGGTGACCTCCTGGGAAGTTGCTCGTGAGTTCCCAGAAACAAAATCGTGAAGGCGTGGTCGGGGCCCAAAGCGGACAATATTGTGCTACGGTGGTGGAACGGGCCCAGGAAGTGGTCCGCCCCGGGCCGGGATGTGACAATTGGTATCAGAGCCTAACCCTGGTCGCGTGTGTGCCAACGAGGACATCGGGCCCCTAAGGGGGGTGGATTGTGACATCCTACATCGCCCAGGGAGCGATCCTTAAATGTATATTCTCATCCCTACCTAGCACGAGGCCTTTTGGGAGCTCACTGGCTTCGGGTTCCGTAGGAACTCCGAAGTTAAGCGAAAAGGGGGCTAGAGCAATCCCAGGATGGGTGACCTCCTGGGAAGTTACTCGTGAGTTCCCAGAAACAAAACCGTGAGGGCGTGGTCGGGGCCCAAAGCGGACAATATTGTGCTACGGTGGTGGAACGGGCCCGGGAAGTGGTCCGCCCCGGGCGGGGATGTGACATTAGTACTTTTCTGCTTGACTACACTAGACTATTTATGCTCTGGTTGTGTAATCACACTTATTTCTCGCACTAGCACGTTATCTTAGTTTGGATTGCTAGTTGCTTGGTTTTAATTCGTTCGAATTTCTTCCTTTAATTTGGCTTCCGCACTGTGCACATGGTTACGTCACCCTCACGTGACGGCCAGCATGCCTCGATTTAGGTAGGGGTGTGTCATAAAGTTTGTACTATATATTTTTATTTTTAGTTTGTACCCATTTTTAATTTGCTAACCTTTTTTAATTTGTACTAATTTTCTTTTCAGTTTTAATTTGTGCCTATATTTTTTTTAAGTTTTATTTGTATTTGTGCCCATGTGTTTACCATCACGTGACATTGTTTAATTAATCAATGATAGAAAAATTACATATATTTATATTTTTAGTTTGTACAAACTTTTAATTTGCAACCTTTTTTTTTAATTTGTAGTTATTTGTTTTTAGTTTTTATTTGTATGTATGTATTAATTTCTTTTTGAGCCCATATATTTTAAAATTTCATTTGTACTCATAATTTTTAATCTTTTATTTGGACCCTAATTTATTTATAATGTACCCATTCTTCTTTTATTAATTTATCACTTTGTTATATGTGAAATCCATTTATTCAATCAAAATGTTTGAATTTTTTATTGTAGCCATTCCTAATACTATTATAATGAGGGATTTTAAATTTATAGAATTATAAATCTCATAAAATATCAAACAATTAATGTCAAAGAGTGTTAGGGACTAGGGATCGCATCCAAAGTATCCATAATATTAATATGATGAGGTGTACAAAATAAAAGAATTTTGATCAAAAATTGAAAACCATTAAGATTTTAATCAATGAATATTAATGGTTAAGAACAGCATCCAAAGTCTCTATATATTTAATTAAATTACTAAATTTAGTAAACCCTAAAAAATATGCGATAAGCAAATTTGGCAAGGCCACCAGAAGTTGGCATGAAAGGGATCTAAATTTGTGAGAGTAGAGTCACTTTATTACGTAGATGAAAGGGGCAAGACATGCAGGCGCGAGGGCGTGAGTAGGAACAGAACGACTTGTCAGAGGCATAAGGGAATTTCGAGATGGACATGACTGCTACTACTCGATCGATCGTCCCTTTTATAATTTCGCACGCTACATATTCATTTTACATACATATATATATAAAAGAAGTCATTAAGACCATCTCCAATCCTCGGACTAAAAGCCAAATTTTTTAGCCCAAAAATATTTTTTCTGCTCCAACCCTTTCTAGCCTAAAATTTTAGCCAGGAATTATTAAAGAATAAATTTAGGCTATTTTTTTTCTTAAATTAAATTTTTTTTAAATAAATATGTAGACTATCGTAAATTAATTTTATGAACATTTTAATCAAAAAAAATTTAAATTTCGATAAATATTTTCATTCAGTTTGGTGGAGCCCACACCGATTTCTGGGCTAAATTCTGGGGGGAATCTGGCATTGGTTTAGCATTTAGCATTTAGCCCGAATTTTCCCCTTGGGTTGGAGTGAGTTTGGGGGAAAATTTTGGAGGGTAATTTGGCTTTTAGCCCAGGGTTGGAGATGGTCTAAGGGGAGAGATCTCTATTTTTTTTTAAAATAAAGACACACTCTTCACCGATGAATTTAACTTTAATGAAATTGTGTAGCCTGTGTTTGAATCTCAACCACAAAATTTCATTAAAGCCAATCTAACGGTGGGGAGCGTGTCCCCATTTTTTTGAAAAAAATGAGAATCCCTCCCCTTAAAGGCCCTATATATATATATATATAGGAAGCCCTTAAGAGAATGAATCCTTTTTTTTTAATAGGTGCACGCTCCCTACCGTTAGATTGACTTTAATGAAATTGTGCGGCCTGTATTTTAATCTCAACCACACAATTTCATTAAAGTCAATTCAAAAGTTAAGAGGATGTTCCTATTTTTTTTTTTAAAAAAAGAGGTCCCTTCCCTTAAGGATATACAGATGGGGTGTGCTATCCACACACTCCTTTTTACTTTTCACACACCCCTATTACTTTCTATCCGTTAGATCTTCTTCAATTCATCTGATCCGACGGCCGAAATCCCAAAAGGTGTGAGAGAAGTAAAAAGGGGTGTGTGGATATCACACCCCTATACATATATATGTTTGCAATTGCATATATAACTGTACATACCTTATATTTTACTAGCTAAGGCTCTTCTATTGAATTACCTACCTAGCTATACATACGTCGATTATGGACCACCACTTGCAACTTGTCGTCTTCAATCATTCCATTGCGCCCATCCATCGATCCCCATACATAGCTTTACATGTTCTATGGGATTCCAAAGTTGAAATATTGCACTGAACCTCCACTTTCCCTGTCGATGAAAGCGATCTCCACACCTCTTATAATGTCCGCTAAGAAATTCTTACATGCAACAGGTGTATATATGTTTTTATACGTTGCTTAGGGTTGGTATTATATAATAGCTTATACAATCATAGCTGACAGTAACATCATCAACATGCAACCGATTCAAAGGCTAATTATACGTTGCTTAGGGCCGGTAGCCCTATGAGAATGACGGTTTGTACACCCGTCACAATTATATGTGTTGATATCAACCGCATGGGAAGATAGGATCTGAAACAGTGCTACAAGATCATTCCCCCATCAATTCTAGTTAAAATTGGTTTGAGTAAGCGATATGTTTTTTCAATGATGTGTGATATCTACACATTTCATTTTACTTTTCACAATTTTTTTTAATTTTCAGTTGTCGGATCGAATAAATTGAAAAAAATCAACAAATAAAAATTATCCAGAAGTGTATGTGAGAAGTAAAATAGAGTGCGGATAACAAACTCGTTTTTCAATGTATAACACTTGCTTTCAAAGCCGCCGACCTTGTACGTAAAACCAATATTGTCATTATCAATTTCTGTCTGTCACTACACATACACAAGATCAAGGTCTGGAAGAGTGTGAAAGTGTTTCTGTCAGCTTATGAAAGCTATACAGCCCCACTTAAAATGCCTCCTAATCTAAATGTTAAAAGTTATATAGCACTGTAATCGTGTCATGAAGTTTGTACAGTAGGAGAAATTTTTATAAGCATTGTTATATTTTGAGTGGGATAATAATATCATGTAAAAGTGTTTTAGATACTCGGAAAAATTATTCGTATACTTATCAATTGAAAACAGGATGATAACACATAAATTTAGACACAACAAGCCCGCAGGTTGAATTCTTTTCTATATTCCTCATGACCCCTAGCTGTAAGAGATTTGAGAGAGACAGCAGTAAAAAGATGGTTCTTTTTTCTTAATTACTGTGCATATTTTGTTACAAAAGAGCATGCATATGACTAAAGAGAGCTGCAGACTTACCTAAAGGAGACAGTCCAACTTAACCCACTTCGTTACTTTTTCCAGTGGCACATAGTTTGCCCCCATCTTCTTGGAATCTAAGTGGATCCAAGCGAATATTCCCTCGCTTTTGAACCAAGAAAGAACAAAATTCCCATGCATTTTGGATTCCATATTGCTAGGGTTCCAACTTGGTTCATTCAGGGCTCATGAGATAGTTTGGAAAGATGTGATATTTGTTGGGTTCCATCAAAGTTTTAGTGGAGATCCAAGATTCTGCAATATCAGTGCACCATTTGGACCTCATTTTTCTAGCACTTTTTTTCTTCATTGGAAACAAAGCAAAACCCAGACATCAAAATCACTTGCTACAAGCCACTATAACATGTTTACATGGTGCTGGACTCGCATTGTTTTAGTACAAGATATGTTTAGTTATAAAGGTTGCCAAGAAGAACAAAACACTTGCAAATGTGGAATGAATAATACTTCATTTTTTTGCTCGTACACATAGTGAGGTGTTGGGGAAAATCATAAATGTCATTTTATTTTTAAACTTTCCAATACAAATCATTTTCACACTTTTGTATATATAGAAAATTTTCTTTTTACAAAAGTACATTCATGTGGAAAGATATTAACGGTGGAAGAAAATGTTTTGTTAGTCTTAATTGTTAATCTTCTTCGTGTAAATGACGGTTATGCATATAATCAACAATATTAACCTCATGTAAAAGAAAAAAACAATTCATTACTACGTTCTTAAGTCTAACGCTAATAAACTATCTCTTAGTATGGCACTTATTTTCATATGTAGAAAGAGGTCCCAAATTCGATTTTCATCACCCCAGTTTTTAATAGATTGTCAAAAACCGAATCATCGTGTACAGCTCAAGTTATTTGGGCTAGTGTTACTGTAACCAACAAAAGTTTTTGGGCTAATGTTTCTGTAACCAGCAAAATGAGATGAGGTGCCCGGTCCATTAAACAAATTGGGTTGGCATATTAGAACAGAACACCACACTATGTTAAGCCCATTAATCTCTTTGTTGTCTTGGTCAAATGGCCCATAATCTAAAGTTACAACTTACAACTCTGAAAATTCAACCCATATATATTCGTCCCGTCAGATTTCCATGTACTTGTATATGTTATCGGGTGGGAAATTCCAAATCAGATCCTTCCAACACCATGGAAGAGAAATAGACCAGTAGAAAATGACTATTGGTAATGCCCTTATGAATATGAATTGTTGCAACCGTGTTCTGCATAAAGTATTAGACAAAATTAGGTAAATTAGGCTTCACTAAGCGACGTTAAGAAGTGCAATATTTATGGCATTACTGTGGAGAATATATGTTATTCATTTAGAGCCATAATCATTCTTAGTCTTATGCGGAATTAAAGGTTAGGGTCTGTTTGAAAATGCTTACCCCAGAAAACATTTCTACTGATAAACTCATGTTATGATAACCTTGTTGATGATTTTCCAAAAGACACTAAATGGTGTTGTTAAAATCCAGTTTTAAGTTATTCTTCCAATCGTTGCCACAACACTTTTAATTATATGAACATGTTTAAGCTCTTCTAATAGCAGTGTCAAACGAGCTTTCGCCGAGTGTTAAAGTCCATAGTCAAACTAGAAAAGTGGAAAATAATTGCAGAGAAATGGAAGAAATATATAATCAGAATTGCAAGTCAAATTCATTAGTATGAATCAAAGAAGAATGAATCAAGAAATCAGATTATTGAGAATTTCAGAGAGAGGTTGTCACACACACAAACAAATGTCAACCATAAACTAACATAAGAAGAATACAATGTAAAGTGCAAGAACTGATCAGAGGTTCAAACACAACTGGAATGATTTAATTTCTAGAAATTTGTTTTCCATCTCTAAAATTTCCAAAAGTTTGTTTACGACCTCGCAGACCTCGGCCTCAGGCTTGAATTGATGCTGCGTGCCGGAGTTGCTGCTGTCGGAGCAAAAAAATCCGAACACATTTCCATGAAAAACTTGTCCACAATTTCTAAATAGGCAGGACAAGTGAGTCTAGAATAATAATGAAGAACCTCTTCGATGTCCAAAACATGATCCACATTGCTCATGTCCAACATCTCCAACTCCTTCAGCTTATGTTCCAGTAAACAACCCGTTCCCACCGCCCGTGATTCCTTCACAAAAGTTTCAATCTTTGCAGGAGGAGTACTTGCAGCTGCAGGGTGTGCATTGAGTGGTCGTGGAGATAAGCTTGCAGGGTTTTGAACATGATCTTTATGAAGATGTTGTGGTTTGGTTGGTGTGGAGAGAAGTTTCTCCTTGTTGGACGATCCCCTGATGTTTTCGATTTTCGCATCCCATTGGTCCGTGAAGTCAGTATACAACTTGTCCAAGTCTTTGTATGTTGTGGCGTGGAGATGATTCACGTTGTCAACCGCAGAAATAGAAGCAGAAGCATAGGGAAAAGGGTTGTTGTAGTGAGTAGGGGATTTTGGGAGCTTTTCGTAGTCTCCTGCGGAGAAGAAGCTCTTCAAGTTCCCAAGGGTTTTCTGGAAGAACTTCTTGGTGTGGGAAATGGAGCTTCTAAGCAACATTTGTGGCAACTTGTGGTGTGCTTCGATGGAAGTGGGAGTTGATGGTCCTTCTCTATGACAAAATTGAAGAGAGAGAGAGAGAGAGAGAGAGAGAGAGAGAGAGAGAGAGAGAGAGAGGGAGATTTCTCCTTCAGTACTTTTGGCTTCTTGCAAGTGATGGTCTCGGTGAAGAAGGAAGGGTTTATTCATACAGATTATAGAATCAGAGGAGCCATGGAAGGTCGTTTAACTTTCTGTGGAGAAAGGGAAGTCCTCCTCTCTTTGGCTTTTCCCTTTATGTTTCTTTGTCTCCACACGCTCCTCTCTCTCTCTCTCTCTCTCTCTCTCTCTCTCTCTCTACGTGATCAACGATAATGATTCATATGATGAGGAAACGACAAATGTATTGAAGCTTAAGGTGGTGACTCTTGTTTTTTGTACAAAAAGATTATTTCTTTGCTTTTACTTTAGAAGTTGGAGTTGGTATGTACCCGCTTTAGGAGAATGAAAGGAGCGGGGTGGTTGTTGGACCAATTCTCTCATCTAGCTAATTTGATTGATACTTGATTCTCTTTTAACTTTCCAACTTTTGCATACAAAGAAATATTTCGATGTAACTGTAACATTTGTATATAATTATCGTAAATATTAACTATTACTACCATTTATCTTAAATAATGACATTGTATCTCCATTGGTTTCCTATATTTTGTTTCTATAATTGGCTCTTGCAAATGGAAGTTTCCGAATTGATGTACTAGTCAATCTTCATGAACAATTAGGTATGACAAAGCCATCAATCACTCATCTATCACTCAATTGAAAGGCATTGGATACTTTTCGGTTACTTAGCTGTAATGCTGTGGGTTTACCTAGCTTTATAGTCTATTTATACTTTCGTGGTTGAGCAATGGGTATACATGTGTTTCTCCAAAAGCACTCTGGAGGTAGATTCAATAAAAAAAATGAGTCCAGCCATCAACTGTCATATCATGTAGTCTATAAAAAGTGATCTAAAATTTGATCTCATTAGTATTTTTCTAAATTTAGTAGTTGACACGCAATAGTCAATTGCACAACACTATTATAGTAATTTTATCAATAACAACCCCAAACCAAATGGACTAAAAACTCATCATTAGCTGCATTGGTCAAAATCTCTTTACAAACTGAAGTCCGTTGCCTATATGCACAAGTCGATTACACGACACTATTAGTGACCCTTTTTGTTTATTCGTTGCAGTCTACCACCATTACCTTTATCCAGTCCAACGCAATGAGCGCTGGAAATGCCTAAAACACATTAGGGTTTGCCATGCAAAAGCAAATTTTGAAAGCCCATCAACCCAAAACGCGTTAGGGTTTGTCATATTTATATACGAGCAACTTAAACCCAGCAAATGACAAAAGTAATGTAGATCACCCACCGTAGACTGCCATGCCAGCTTGTACGGTTGTTGGTTGAACAGAGAGAGTGAGTACAAAGCGATGCAGCTGGGCGGTGAATTTGACTGAAGAACGGCTGATCCTCTAGGTCTAGTAGTATAGATGGAGACAGTTACCAGTCTACTGACTTGGTTTGACCATTACCACCATGCCACGTGTCCTAGGGTTGGAACCAGTCTCCCTCAGAACCTAGCTCGCGCTTGCACGGCTCAAGACCCGTGCTGCTTAAGGCTAACCACCACATGTGACAAATGACGATACCTAACCCTAAATTTTGTTCCACTTAAACCACTCTCAACCACAAACCCTAAATTCCAAAACGCTAACAACATCTTTCCTTTTTAGATTCTAATTTTTCTGATCATTGCCCAAGTACTGCCAAATTGATTCATTATTTTTTAGGACTATTAGTTGGATAGCACATTATTATATGTATATTATTCTACATTTATATATACATTGTTAGAGCATCTACGTACGTATGTACTTATAAAGATATACCCAAAACAACAAAGACCAAAATCAAGATTGTTGAATTTATAATAAAAGTCTGCTTATGACATTTTGATCTAGTAACACCCAATTTTTTAATTGTTGGAGTAAGTCTTGACTGTTCGTGTTCAAATTTCAGCTTTTGATCCAAAAGCTTTGCTGTATCAAACCTCTCTTATTCAACTGGAAAAAGAGATTATTGAGACTGTTTCTACTTTCCATAAGGGCTAAAAGTGTTATTTACAAATTACAACAACAAAAACAAAAAAAACTTGACAATATTTGCTAGAAAAATTCAAAAGTGTTTTCTAGGCTATAGAAGTGCTTTTTAGAGAAGTGTCTATCAAATCCAAGTACTTAAGGCTTCTTGAAAGAGTTTCTTCAAGAAACATGTCCGAGAGTTTTTCCAATAAGCACTTCTAAGTACTATATTAAGAAATACTTCCAAGTGTTCAATATTAATAACAAAAGCGCTTGTAAGTAGATAAGCCAGCCAGTCTCAAAACGGACTATGTACCCTTTATTCTCATAATATTTGAAAAACTTCCTCATCGTGCCTAGTCCTTGTGCTCAAAACTGAGTGGGTTATTGACCAAAAAATAACAACATATGGAATTGCAGGGATTTAAACTGTGGTCCATTCCCTACCAAAAATCATTCAATTGTCACCTGTCAATTTTGCTGGATGCAGAAATGGTCCAAGTTCTTAATCTCCTTCCACGATCGGTCCAAACCAAAAGGCTCAACTAATTTACCTGAGAATATGTGTGAGACAGAGAGAGGGCACAGGAACCCAAAACATGCGATTTGAAAAATCGTTAGCCCAGTGGAGAAAATGAGCATGAGGCTCAGTAACCCAAAAAACTGCGACCATTAAAATGCAAATATAGCCCAATGTAGGCAACCATCAAATGTAAACATCATTGGCGTAGTCAGACATTCTTTTAAATTGCTTCCAAGTTGGGTAAACAGTAATTACACACTGGACAGAACTGTTGTTGCAGTGCTCAGCCCTCCAGTTTTAAAAATCACGGGAGAAAGAGGAGAAATTTACGTGTAACTGAAATACTTGTTATTCGCGTGTCATCACGTGTATTATAGTATTAGTAGACGTTAATGTTTCTTATTTATATGGATTGATACAAAATATTTTTAAAAGGATAATGTAATTCACACATATCATTTTAACTTTTATATTTTGATTATTTTTAATTTATTCGATCTGATAACTAAAAATCAAAATGTGTATAAATAATAATAAAAAGCGTTAGATAACATCATATTTTCTAAAATAGGCCATGAGGTTCGAACTTCCAAGATATCACATTCTACCGAAAGGTCCCCACTTTTGCTTCAAAATCTCTGATCCCTATATTTTCTCCTTCCATTGTGTCTTGTCGTTCATTTCAATTTTTAGTTCCAGGCAAAACCCATTTGCCCTATTTAGCTTTGAAACGGACGTATCAGATTTCAAAAGAAAAGCTGCTGCTGCTGCAATTACTTGACATATCAGTTTTCAAGAACCTTTTGGAATGGAATGTGTCCTCACATTCGTTCATGTATCAATTAATTGACAATGCAGGTAACATTATCGCCAAAGTTATACCATTTTAGGTAAAGTTCGATCAATTTGAACCACAATAATTTATCTGGTTAATGATTCCCATTAACATACTAACAACACTAGCGCGTAATGAGTATTCATTTACTTAATGCATATAAGAAGAATACTCTTTCGAGTTTTCATGTATGTTCATAATATAAAGCCATGATTCTAAGTTAGATGCTAACAGCTTATCAAATTACGGATATGGGACACTGTTTTGAGTTTTCATATGTGCTCATATTATGAGTCTGCCAATTGAAATTGATTTAGATTCTCATAACTAAACAACTAACACAAATAAGACACTCTTTCGAGATTTTTTATTTATTTATTAAGACGCGGAAAATTAATTTAAATTTAGATTGACCAACTTAACAAGTATCGATGTCTTTTGGTATGTTTGAAGCTTAATTTGAATGCTGAAGAATGTTGGATAGAATGGGAATGAAGCTATATATTGCAAACCTAAAGCTAGATTTGACGTTAGGGTGGTAGGGTGTGCTATACTTGTTATGCTTTTGTCTCTGTTTTCAATATATACTGAAGGAATCATATTTGACTCTATTAATTAAACAGATGTGGTTTGACAGCACAACAAAAATAGATTCACCACTCCCAATAATATATGGGGTATAATATCCACACACCCTATTTTACTTCTCACATATTTTTTTAATTTTCGACAGTCGGATCAGATGAAATAAAGAAAATCAATGGACAGAAATTAACAAGGGTGTGTGAGAAGTAATTTGAGGTGTGTGAATAGCACACCCCTATAGTGTCTCTTTGCATAATAAGTCGCAAATATTAAGAGTGCATTTGAAAATAAATTTAAAATGACGGAAAGTGTTTTTAAAATTAATTCTTAATAAAAATGAAAGTAAATCTTAAACACAATAATCACCGATTAATCTTTCTTGTCCATTGGCATTGTGCCAATAATCACCAATTAATTTTTTGTATTTTTAATCTCCTAAACATAGAATCCAAGTGGATTATTATCATATAAACACAATAGAAGCCAGCGGCAACGGTGTAAGCGATAAGTACACGCGTTTGTCATTCAAATTTGTGATCCATGAAAAAAATGATCGAAAATGTTTATCTTTGCATTAAAGATGGATGAATAAAGTGGTTATCATGCCTTTGAATTCTTCTCCGTCGGTATCGCTTTTTCATAAATAATAACAAAAATGTAATTTGCAAAATCGCTAGAAGACTAAAGGGAACCCCACCAAAGCTTTCAAGTTGACCCTAGTCTTTTTAGGTTAGGGAGAAGCTAGCCTCTGTGTGGGGAGAGGATCCTCTCCGGAGCCTCTGGATCATCTTTCTTTCTCTTTTTTCTCTGCAGGTTTTCGGCCCCCAGAGTTAGTGTCGTGCTCCCGCAGAGTGGGTGTCCGTCGGAGTCAGTGTCGTGGCCTTAGTTATCGAAAAACTTCAAAAGCACACAGTCGGCGACGACTACAACGACGTTGTTGATAACTAGGTCCGGGAAGCCCACGACGCTGACTCCGGTCGACGCCCACTCCGGGAGCCAAAAAAGTGCAGAGAAAGAAGAAGAAGAAGAAGAAGAAGGAGGATCCGGTGGAACCAGCTTCGAAGAGAATCATCTCCCCTCTGGGTGTATAGTACAAAAATAAGGAAAGCGATCATCTTTAGATCCCTTCCTCTTAATCCACCAAATCAGGGGATTCGTGTCATTGAAATTTGATCAAATGACTACAAACAAGGGCCCACTTTAAAAATTATAATAACTTCAACCGTTGGATCAAATTTTAATAGCGCAAATTCCCTAATTTGGTGGATTAGAAGGAAGGGATCCGGAGAGAATCCCTTTATAACTTTTAAGTGAGAAGTTATTATAACTTTTAAAGTGGGCTTCTGTTTGTAGCCGTTAGATTAAATTTTAATAGCACGAATTCTTTAATTTGGTGGATTAGGAGGAATGAATCCGAAGAGTATCCATTTCTCAAAAATAATATTCGATAAAAGGACATTTTATCGAGAGGATTTTAGAATCTGGATTTATCTTTTTGTATTCTTTTGGTGCAATCTTTGGCATGGAAATTCAAAAAAGTCCAACCACACAAAAAATTATTGCAACTTTATGTGATCTAACCACCTGCTTTCCCCGTCTTTCAAGTGTTCTAGTTGTAAAAGTTGTCATCCAACACTCAAAAAAGTAATGGAAACATTCAAACCCTTTTTCCTCGACCAATCTGCTTTTCAAAAGCATCAATGAACTTCCACAAACTTTTTTCTTGCTTCATACTTTCAAATCCGAATTGTTTTTGTTTTACTTTTTCTGTAAAATCATAAAAAGAACAAAAGAAAACCAAGAAATCATCAGTAGAAAATATACAAGAATATAGAAACCACTTTTACTAAGAAAGAAAAAGGAAATAAAGTACATATTAATGCCGTCTTTTTTTTTATCAACGGGAATATAAGATTCGAACTTGAAACATCTTTCAACGTTCGGAAGCGAAGTACTACTAAACCCGTCAATGTAGTTATCCAAAGTTAGATTCTAACTATTAATTAATCCACTAGAAAACACGTATTACAGAGAAAACAGAGTAATAAGCAGGGAAAACGGAGAGTTTTCTTCTTCTTTTTTCTGTTTTTTTTTTCAAGATCCCCAGTTGGAAAACAAGGCTTCCCAAATTTCAGTAAAAACCTCAATAATCACCCTGTGATGGTGTGTCGAATTCAACGACAGAAAACACTGCAGAAGCTGTTCGAGATCCTTCGCCGAAAATATCTGCTTCTCGAAGATCATCTCCACCATTGACGTCCTGAAGTCGTTGTACGGATCGCTCGACTTCTTCACCACAGCAAAGCTGTCCTTCACTCTTCCTTGCAACGGAAGCAGACCCACTTCGGAGCTCTCTCTTCTGCGGCTGCTGCTGCTGCTCCCGTTTGGCCGGGAACGGCGGCGCAAGCGGGGCACAGAGGAGTGGGAGGAGTGGCTCTTTGAAGAAAACAGAGTGTCTGTCTCATCGTCACTGCTCGACCACCACCCTCTGTAGGTATTGCTATCGAAAGAAGACGTACTGAATGGGAAAAAATCGCCGTTGGATTTGTTCTTCTTTGAATTCCTCGCCTTCGTCTTCTTCTTGTCTCTGATTCTCTGTTTCGATCTTTTTTCATGGTGGTTGTAGAAGGGGTTTAACGGCTGCGAGATGGGCGAGGCTGGAGGGCATGTGCGGCCGTCGGGATTAAAGGGTTTTACAAAAGGAGGGTACTTTTCAAAAATCTTGCGTCTTGGGAGCATTACATCTTTGATAGAGATAATGGGTTGGTTTGAGTCGGAGCATTTGGGTCTGCAAATGGAAGGAAACGGTAGAGCTGCCGGCTGTTTAGGAGGCGGATCGGCGGCGTGCAAGTCTTGCTGGTTTTCAGGCAAGAAGACGGATTTTTCGATCACGTCAGACAAGTTTCGGGTCCTGCAGGAGCCGAATGAGGATCGGAACATGTTTGAGAGCTTGAGTTTGAATCGGTTTTCCATTGCACTTGCAGAGAGCTATGGAGAAGGAGAATTGAATTTCTAGAGAGAGATGGAGGAGTTGGGATGGGAGGGATATAAATGCATGAGAAACCGAAAGTGGGAGTGTTTTAAATGATATTTTAACAGTTGTCTGAGGAAACTTTTTGCTGGTTTTGTCCTCTCCTTTGTCATCCAACAAGACACACTGGTTTTGATTATTTGATTATCTGATTATATACTGCCTGTTGTTGACCTCGTAGCCACATTTTATTTTATTTTGGGAGACTTTGATGCATTTTCTAACTATTAATACTTATTGATTAAAATTTTAGTGGTTTTTAATTTTTTGATCAAAGTTCTTTAACTTTGTATACCTCATCGTATTAATATTTATATATTTTCATGTCGACAATAAAACTTGAGATTTATGGTATTTAAAATCTCACATCTAATGAGCTCTAATAAAAAACGGCAACAAAAAATATGGAAAAATTTTCAAAAGTTTGATTGAATAAAAAATCAATATAACAATATAACTCCTTTTGAAAATGTATATTAATAAATGTCAAGTACATGTGCGCATATATATATATATAGGGGGAGCTTAAGGGGAGAGATCCCCATTTTTTCAAAAAAAATGGGGACACGCTCTCCATTGTTAGATTTAACTTTAATGAAATTGTGTGGTTGAGATTGTGTGGCCCGTGTTTTAATCTCAACCACACAATTTCATTAAAGCCAATCTAACAATGGGGAGCGTGTCTCCATTTTTTTTGAAAAAATGGGGATTCCTCCCCTTAAGCTCCCTGTATATATATATATATATATATATATATATATATATATATATATATATAAATCAATTGGAAACAATGTAAAAAAAGTGCCAAAAGAATGTATTCAACATTGTTATGAATTTGATCAAAAGAAAACATTATTATGAATGATAAAACAGTTGTCACATGGGCAGCCTCCTCCATCCCCTTTCTTTAAAATTAACGTAGATGCTAGCTGGTCTCATGAGACTACTTCTGGTTTTGCTGGGGTGGTAATTCGAGATTCTTGTGGCCAGTTTGTGGCTGCGGCGAGGTTTGCTCTCTCCTCCCCCTCTGTGGCTGCGGCAGAAGCGATGGCTCTGCTGCATGGTTGTGATTTTGGGATTTCTTTGGGGTGCAAATTGGTGATTATGGAGTCTGACTCCCGTGAGTCCATTGATTGCCTGGAGGGTGAGTTGGATAAGGGCAGTTGGGAAGGTTACCCTGTCCTATCTAGAGTTAAATCAGTCAGTGAAGCTTTTCAGTTCTGTCGCTGGGCTTGGGTGCCAAGAACAGCCAATGGGGTCGCAGACGTCCTTGCTTCGCGTAGCTTTCCTGAGATGGGTTCCCGGGTTTGGATTGCTAGACCCCCATCTTCTTTGGTTTTTATTTTGGACAAGGATGGGCTTCCCTGTCCTCATTAAGCTTCGTTTTGGTGGTGTCTGGGGTGATGCTTTTTAGCATCGCTGTTTCTGTATCCCCATACATCACGTTTTTGTTGGGTTTGGTGGTGTTTGCCTCCTTGTAGGCTCCGGGTTTGGCCTGGTCTATATGGCTCTTCAAAAAAAAAAAAAAAAAAAAAACAGTTGTCACATGTTATTAAAAGAATGTACCCGTACATTCGTCATATAAAATTATCTATGGGTACAATTTCAACATTGTTCTAAAAGAAAGAAAAAAGTTTTAATATGTAAAAGAATGCACCCGTATAATTATGAGTACAATGGTGCACATAATTATAAATTTAAAAAATGTTGGTACATTTTATATATAAAACAATGTGTAAATTTTATATAAACAACATGGATACATTTTAGATTAAAAAATAAATAGATTTTACATTAAAAATGGGTACATTTTACATATAACAAGTGGTACATTTTTTAAGAAACATGGGTACATTATATATTAATTACGGGTACAAATAAAAGGTGAAAAAGTTATGAGCACAAATAAAAATTTTAAAATATGGGAACAAAAAAATTAATATATGGGTACAAATTAAAACTATAAAGAAAATTGGTACAAATTAAAATAGGGGCTGCAAATAAAAAAATGGTACAAATTAAAAATAGAAATATATGACACAAAATTTAGCCATAAATATAAATACACCAAATGTAACATTTCTAACACTAAATGATGAATATATTTAGTAATAAAATTTAATTATCTTAACATGTAAATATTTTATTATTGAAATAATAATGTTCATTAAAATCTAAGGACTTTGATCAAAAGTTGAAAAAGAATAAAGTTTTAATCAATGGAGTAGAAAAAAAAAAGGAATGAGAACCAAATTTCTTATTTTATTTTCATCGATGCTAAAGTATATATGCAAGTCGAACTTTCTCCTCACAATTTAAATTAGCTAAAAGTGAAATATTGCCAGTGTAATAATAATGTTTTATTTTCTCTTTACCTGTATTTTAGTTTCAACCAATTTGAATCTTGCCTCGAGAATGAATTATGAATGTGAAATCATTGAGATGAATGCATGTGCAGCTAGATGATGAACCAGTTGCCTGCAGGTCTGAGGAATGCCTTCTATCTATGGTTATTAAGTAATTGCCCATGCACTATATATTAGGTAGTGTGCATGGGGTATGGACCAAAAACTTTAGTGATCTTTTGAGGCTATTAAAGGTATATAAATGAAATTTGAACTATATTTTGAAAGAACGTAATAAGTTTCTATATTTGAAATTGAAGCAAGAGAGTGTCGCACTGTTCTGGTTACTTGGTTCTAAACATTGTACCCTTGTGTGCGAAGTAGGGTTTGTATATAAGCAAACTATATATGCTAAGAAAATTCGAAATTGTCGCTTAAGATATGATGTAGATCCTTGCAAAGAAGATTTCATCAAATCAACATTAAATTATGCACCTATATATATGTAGACTTTTCACATGTACATGTGACACCGAATAATTTTATATGTTGCAGTAAATAATTGCATACGTTTCATAATACATGATTTCACTTGTTTGGATTTATTATGCAATTTGAATTCAATTTCTCCGAGCAAGCTCTTCCATCTTGTAGACGTTTTATGATTAATGTTATCTGTGATGTCATTTGGCTTCATGACATTCTAGTGTAGTTTTTACTTTTTTCCAAGACATTGTTACGTTTACGTTATCCAATTCCAAGTTAGATTAATTGATGACTATGTTACAAAAAAAACCTATGTACTGAACTATTTGCACTTCCATGAATTAATGACGATGAGGAGAGTAAAATACTGGTGTCAAATAAACATCGGAGATGCAAAAATTATTATAAACTATGGATGTTGCTTTCTTGGTTCTTGTATAGGAAATATCAACTGCGCCCTGTTATGAACTTCCATTAATATATATCTATATATGCAGGTATATATTAAAAGAGATTGTTATTTGCACTCTAAAGTTTTTATTGTGCACTCTAAATTGTTTATATTTATGAAGAAAAATACGCTTGTTGTGAGGAGTGCACAATGAGATTTTAACAGTCCCCTATATTAAATTAACATAAAGAAGAAATTAGATACTAAAAATTATTAGTTTAGCAAGTGATGGATTGTCTTAATGATATGTCACCAATAGGAAATAAGTAAGTACTTAATTGATAATCCAATTATCAATAATCACATCATTTAGTTTGCAAAATTTAGTTTAGAAACTTTTTCTCTCTAGTATTACGATTTTTAAAGGGTAAAGCTAGGGAGACTGAATTTGGCGACAAAGTTTTGAAAATTAAAAGACATGGAAGTCGATGATTGGTATATTACTTAAACGCCGAAAAACGTGTTGATTCCTATTGGTAACATGTCATTTTGGTTTGTAAATTTAGTCTCTAAATTTAGTTTCCCTGGCATTATTTATTTTTAAATAGGAAACAGGTTGGTCCTTTTGTTTTTTCTTAATATACAGTGGGGTCTCTATGCTGGTAAGTACGTTTAAATAAACACACAGATGCATGAAGCATGGAAATGGGAGGGTCATTAGCCAACATATTTGTAGCGCAGCCTGGCTCCATTCAACCACTTACCATGCATGTAGGGAGTACTATGTGCTCGGAACCTAATAGTTTAGTTTTATTGATGATTAAAAATTGTTATCCGCAATTTAAAATAAAATTTAGAATTTTCATTCATCATAAAAGTATTATTTTGAAGTCTGAATAATATATTGGTTCTCTGCTTGCGTAATCTATGTCCATGAGCTACAATTTAAATAATAAATGGTACATTTTCTTTGCCGAAAGACCATACAACATATGTACAGTATTCTTCAAAACCATGTATATTCATCCATATGCAAGTTCTCATTTAGCTCTTGAAATTGGAAGAGTTTCTATGAGCAGACGTCGTTGCATAAAAAAGAATGCCCCAGAAAGTTGTAAACCTGATCAAACATGCAGGTAGAGGACAAAGGTTATATTGTCACCTTTTCCATGTTGTATATGGGTAATATTATTATTTCTCGGGTTTTTGATGTTTTCAATCTGAATATTTGGTTTATATCTGTTGTCAACATGTTCGTGTCTGCTTCCAATTCGTCCACTGGTTAGAAGACCAATTGAGAGAACCTAAAACTCTTAGCTTGAACCAAAGAACATGAAAATTTTCATGTACTGAATACTACGTACGTTACAATTTTAAAACAAAGATACCCTAGTGGCATACATATATATGTATGTATATTTGAAGAAGAGCATTTCAAAGTCTTAGAAGCTTCCAGCAGCTAAAGTACAGATTGGGGAGTGCAGGTTCTTGACTTTTACTACCAAATACCAATGCTCCCATGCAACCAAGAGCTAACAGACAGTCTTCTGCAGATGGGATTCATTTTTTATGTAGAAGTTCGCTCTTTGACAAGTAGAAACTTATTGCCACGACATAGATTTCCTCATCCACTTACAGTTGATTTCATGCTCTTCTTATGATTAAAAAGTCCAGGCTCTGAAAATTAAAAAAAAAAAAAAAATCGATCTGGACTTGCGAGAGAGGCTAGTGTTTGACATTTTGAGTATGACTTTTGGGTGAAAATGGTGGTTATTATTTCCACGATTACCCCAAAGGGATAGGGTTGGAATAAAAAAAGACAAGGGCAATGGACCAAGCTATGAGCCAAAGCTTGCATAACACTCATCACCCTCACGGGAATTTGCAATCTTAATTTATGTGGTGTCTCTAATTTTAAAACTAGTTAATTCAGAGCCAAGTTTTAGCTAATTCAGAGTCATATGTGTTTAAATCTAGTTAATTCAGACTGAAAACAAGATGATTAACCTTTAGAGTTCAGCAAGCCAAACCCTAGCTAATTATGGCTGATTTCTGTCTAATTTTAGTGAATTCGAACCCAAAAAAAGATGAAAGATCTTAGAGTAAATTTTAATACGAAACAAGATGAACCATCTTTAATAAGTTAATTTGGACTGGAAATAAGATGAGCAATCTTTAGGGATTAGTTGCAATCTTAAGTTTATTTGGAGTTTCTATAAACAAAACAAAAAAACAAAAAAAACACTGTTTGAAGTTACAAATTTGGCAATTTGGCAAACGCATCTCATTCAAGATGTGGACTGTTGGGCACTGATGGGTAAATATGGACAGGCCTTTCAAAATTAATCACAGAAAAGAAAGATTTGTACCCAAATATAGGCACAACAAGATGGGAAAAAAAACAAAAAAAACAAAGTTTATGAAAGTTGCCTGGAATTTTTACCATGTCGAGTAACTCAAATCAATCAATCTCATTTTGTATAGTTACAGTTGCGTGTGCAAGCACGGGCTTTTTAATTTTTATCCACCCGTGAAGAACAACCTTTTGTCTTAAGTGTTTGTCATCCTCTTGTCTTTGTATAACTTCTCTATTCTTTTCTTCTTTTTTTTACTTGTTAACAGACTGGTTATAATCTAATCTGATATACTTAATTAACAATCTCCATTGACCACCAATTTTCGTGCATCGTGCACGAATTGTTTATTATTCATTTTTTTTGAAGAATACAAGAATTATACATGATTTATATTGTGTGATTTTACTTCGTTACTAAACGACTTAAGTACAAATACCACACACTATTGGTGTGGTTTTAGTTATGGACCGTTAACATGTCTCTCTAAAATAATGACCGTGCTATTATGTCATGTCGTTATGAATTTATCCACCACCCTTCATTCTTAATTATAAGCAACTTCTAATTGTAGGTTTTTTCACGTTGATATCTAGTGACACGATTAAAACACAATCTCAATAGTCTAAATAACATTTTTTTTAAACTCTTTTGGTGATCGGGAAGATTCATAAAGGCACTTCAGTCTACCCTTAGCCACCATTGTGTAATTCACCGACGCCTGAAATCGAACCTAGAATGAACTGTGTGAAATAACTTGAATTTTTTTTTATACAACGATATATAACATATCTTATATTTTAATTGATAGTAAGAATAAAAATAGAAGGCGTTGAAGGCAACACTCACTACATCTCTCTCATTTCCCTTACCCTATTCACATTTGTTATATCTTTGTCTTAAAAAATCGTCCCCATTTCTGTGGAGCCAAAAATAATCACAAGGCGACACGTGAATTTTGGATAAAAGAGAACAAAAATACTATTGAGGCATATCAAGATTCCTACGCGCGAGCAGCGAACAATCATCCATCAACCAAGTCAAAAGTGCCCAAAAGAGGTAACAATTTAAAACCTATTTCATTCCATATATTTTCTACTTCATTATTTAGCTAATCAATTAGCTAAATAATTTATTCATTTCATAACTCCTAAAACATTCCTTCTAAAATCATGATAATTTGCTAATTAATGAGTTAATTGCCTAATTAATCCCTTAATTATCAATTAAGTCATCCATTTAACCCAAAACACACAATAAGGCTGGTCATCCTCCACCCCCAAAAGAAATCAACCATGCCTTCTACCTTTTCTACCTCATCTTTCCTTTTTATGATAATAATTAGCTAAGTTAATTAGGGAATTATTTTGATTAATTAGCTAATTATTTCATAACTCCCAATTTGAAACAAATCAATAACCTAGCCCACAAACAAAGCTAGGTGGCCAGTCCTCTTTTACCCAAGGAGGCCAGCCACTCCCCTATAAAAGGCCTCACATTTTCTCCAAAAGGGACGAATTCCACACTCTTGCAAAAAAAAATTCATCGTGGGCGCATGAGGTTCTTGGCCTTGACCAAAGGTGTTGATTATTTTGTAGGTGCAAATTTGTCAAAGAATGAGAAGGAGAAAATTTGCATCCAAAAATTGGTACTTTCATTGAGAGTTGAAGATCCATACTTGTAGAAGACTCTTGCATAAAAAGGTTTTTCTCTATTTTCTAGTCCATTGAATATTTTTCATACGTTCTTATTATTAGAATTTTTTTAATTTGCAAAGAATCTTTGATAAAACGTGAAAGAAAAATATAATGGCTAGAAATTTAGAAAATTCCACAAGTGAAATTTCTAATACTCAAGAAACAGGACTGCGGCAATCCATGAGGCTAAACGTGGTCATGGGTGGAGTGGCACCACCACGAAGTTTCACCATGGCAACCACCCGGGATGAGATCCATGGCACCACCATCATGGCCCAAGCTATGCCATCCAAGCTTGCACGGGCCCGAGCCCAAACCATGCACTCTCATGAATCACGCACTAAGCAGCCTACTCCCGCCGAGCAGCCCACTTTCGAGGCCCAACCTGCTCCCGCGGCCCTGCCTGCTCATGCAGCCCAATCTGCTCATGTGGCCCAACCTGCTCTTGAGGCCCAGCCTGTTCACGCTGCCTAGTCTGCTCATGCGGCCAAGCCTGCTTCCGCGGCCCAGCCTGCTCCCTTGGCTTCCCAAGCAGCCCAAGTAGGCTCAAAAGTAGCACAACTATCCCAACTCCAAGTTTTAGGACCCACGATTGAATCGGGGGCATTTTCACCACATTTCTCCGCAGATTTGACATTTCCCAACTCAAATCTCGCACCCGGTGTCTACCATACTTCCACTACTCAAAGAGATACATTTTTTCCAAGCTTTTCCAACCCAAATGGAGAACAACACTTGTCTCGACAAGTCATAGAGTTGATGAGTGCCTTCGCACAACAGACGACCTTGGTGAACCAGCTCTTGCAACACACCGAGATGCAATGTGCCCTAGGTGAGGTGTCCCAAAGTAGGACAAGTGCAAACAAGGAACCTCTCCAGCAGCCACTTGACCGGCCACGAATCTAGCGTTCAGGCAGTGTGCACTTCCGACTGGGCCCTCGAGATAACGTATACTCCCGTCTTAGCGCGTAGAGGAGCGTGCACTCTCGACTAGGCTCACAGACGAACATACATTCACGGTTGAGGTCACACTCCGATAGTCAACATGATCAACCTTCCAGGCGAAGTGTTCATTCACGGCTAAGCCCGCAAGGAGCATCTTACACCTCACATTGGAGTAGGTAGCACAACGAATGGAAAAAAATAGCCACTCAATCCGGTTCAAGTTTAACTGGCAGCCTGCTAAGAACTCGCTCGCCTGCTAGGAACGCACCACAAGCACCGCATCCACGGTATAGACGAGCCAAACACATGGAAGAGCAGCCTAGACCAACAAGTCATGACTGGGGGCAGCCAAAAGATCTGCTACCCCAGAGGCAAATTCAGGAAGAAGTAGAAAGACTCTTGACCAAGCGATTGCGTAATTTTCCACGCAACGAGGTCACCG
Organism: Crataegus laevigata; assembly: GCA_963580275.1. NCBI lineage: Eukaryota > Viridiplantae > Streptophyta > Magnoliopsida > Rosales > Rosaceae > Crataegus > Crataegus laevigata. The sequence goes on from OY756944.1 coordinate 25,307,679, forward strand.
ACGAGGCACTATGACGGAACATGACCATAAGCAAGTCACCCTTCATGGATAAGATTGAGCAGGCAGAGCCTCCACGTGAGTTCAGCATGCCACCTTTCACATCTTTCAAAGGGGAAGAAGACCCAGAGAGACACTTAATGCACTACCGAAACGCAATGATCCTCTATCAAAACAACGACGATCTTATGTGCAAGATATTCGCCATCACTCTACAAGGCGATGTGCAAGATTGGTTCTACACCCTACCGCCACAATCCATTCGGAATTTCGATGAACTTTCTTTAGTTTTCACCAATGAATATTCATCATATTGCTCGATTAAGAAGAAATCCAACCATTTGTTCAACGTCAAGAAGAACCCAAATGAGTCGCTTCGCGATTATGTGAAGAGGTTCAAAGCAGAGAAGGCCAGGATAGTCAGATGCAATGACTTGATAGCTAGAGCAAGCTTCCAAAAAGGACTTCTAACAGACCACCTGTTGTTCGGATAATTGATCATGAAAGAAGATCTAACCCTAGCAGACTCTTTCGTTCTAGCAGCGGAGGACTTATACATTTACTTGGCAGTCTCAGAAGTAGCAATTTTGAACATAAAGTTAGCAAGAGCAATGGGCCGATACTGAGCAATAGTGGCAACACATTCTACTTTAGGGATAAGCACCACAAAATTGCAATTGGCATTGGGATAAAGCCATCCACGCTTAAAAAAATGTTGTACAAACGCATTCACATCTAAACCAACAATATCCCAACATGACTAATAAAAGGAACCAGGAAAGCCATCAAGTCCCAGAGCACTCGAGGGATCCATAGAAAAAACAACACTTCTAATTTCATCTGCTGAAGGTAAACAAGAAAGAGAAGCATTTTCCTCTTCACTAACCATAGGTGGTATTTCACCACAAACATCCTCAATTCCAGTTGGGGTAAACGAAGAATTATATAAAGACTGATAAAAGTTTACCACATGATCAACAATAGCAGTATGTGAATAGAGTACATTATCACCATCCAAAAGAGTTATAATCTTGGAGGAAGAATGCCTACCTCGAGCATAAGCATGGAAAAAAAAGGGTATTACGATCACCCTCAATGAGCCATTTAACCCGAGCACGATGATGCCAAAAAAAAAATTGCATATGAAACGCATCGATGATAGTCGTCTTAGCCACAACTTCCTCATTAAACTTCTCTTGCGAATTCCCATAAGAAGAAATACTATTTTGGATATTATGAAGTCTTTCCTTAGCAATAGTGACATTTTTATAGACATCGCCAAAAACATTAGAGTTCCAATCTCGAAGACATCGCTTAAGGGCCTTAAGCTTTTCCAACATAACAAACATGGGACACCCATAGGCAATAGTTGATTGCCAACACTAAGCAACCAAACCAAAAAAAATTTGAATGTAAAGTCCACATGGACTGAAACCGAAAAGGCCGTGGACCTCCAAGACGAATAGCAGAAGCCTAGAAAACTAGACAATTATGATCAGAAACGACTCTGGGTAAAGCTGAACAACTAGTATAAGGCCAAGACTGCAACCAGCGTGTGTCACAAAGAGAGCGATCAAGACGCCTCTCCATATAACCATGGACACTCCAACCATTAGTCCAAGTGTAAAAAGCACCAATAATATCCATATGAGTAAAGTCACAAAGCTTAGTAGTAATGCGAAAGTCCTCACACAAAGTTCGAGCAGGCAAGTCACCACCCATTTGCTCATGCACTCCAAGGATAGCATTAAAGTCACCAATTGCCATACATGGCATTGTAGTATTAGAAGGGATATTTAAGAGGTCACACCATAAAACATGACAAAGAGTCGAGGTAGTAGCCGCACAAACGAAAAGCTCTTTTTAGGAAATAAGGAATATAATTCAACTTCTTTCATAAAGACTTCTTATTTCTTTTACCTTTTTTTTGGGAAAAATGATATCAGTTTCATTGGAATAGCAAGAAACAGTGCATTCTTCAAGAAGAACGTCATCTATTAAGTTTAAGGGTTCATTTTTCTTTTTTATAAAGAAATTTTGAGAGCATTTTGCTTACCTGTTATTATTTAAAGAAATAAGATTACTGATAGGATCTTCAAAAAAAGTTACTTATAGGAAGAAGCACACATAATATACTTTTCTGCAAAGTTACTTTACGTGATATTTTTTGGACAAAGAACCACTTTAAGTGATTATGTTCTCATTTAATGCACTTAAATTTTTTGTCAAAAATTATAAAGTAATTTTGACACGCCCCGACCCCGATATTCCCCGAACATCAGGATAGGCACGTGCTTGCCAACACCTGAGGGTGACGCAAGCCATTTATTGAATACAAGAGTATTGATTAGGAGAAAATATACATGATTAAACATCAGAATTTACAGGAATTAAGCAAAGTTTACGAAAGTGTCTAGAGTGCTCAGAGCATGTTCTAATTAGAGATTACAAAGAGAAAGACTATTACAAGATATCATACAAGAAGAATGATACACAATTACTGGTAGGGGAATGCCTTATACGTTGCGTCGTAATCCTCGTTCCTAAGACCTGAATGGGGGCGCAAAACAAGGGTCAGTGGATCAAGTTCATATACATACATAGCACGAAAATAATTCTGAATATACTAACCCCCACAGTTATGTAATGAAAACTACTAGCATAATAAGTGATAGCTTTCCAAAAACTCTAGTATGCCGTAAAACAATTCATAAATCAATACATAATATCACCACATAAATCATTCTCGCAGAGTCAACTCAAGAAGCAGTTCACAAGTCAACATATATCTATAGTGTGCTACTAGTGAGTTCACTGAATAATAATACTCCCGGCCCAATGTCTGCCCCTAAGTCTTTGTGCCCATAGTCAGAGATAACTCCCTCCCGGCCAATGCCTGTCTCCGTGTCCCTCAGCCTTTCGCTGGGGATTATTTCTCCCGGCCTAACTGCCAACACCAGATCCTCGCCCCAAGCGGCATAGTGTCCACTAGGTATGCACAAAACATAATACATATCTAAAACTCAACTTCGTAGTATAGAGTCATCCATCATCTATACTATAAAAAGGTGTTCAAAAACATGTTCTAGCATCCTATCGTCATCCATCAGATAGTCTACCAGTTCATGGTTTTTATAGCAAATACGATATATCAAAATATAGCTCAATATAGGCCAATAATAAATTCCCAATATATATTATTCAAAACATATTTCAAATAATTATGCTTCCTGTAAAACATTATTCAAGACATAAATCTGTAAAGCGTGCTATTAATATGTGAAATTCTTGTAATTAAAATCATGCAAATTTTTAAAAGGATCCACTCACAGATACTCCATAGCAGCAGAGTTGTGCGGAAAAGGATTAAGGATTTCCCCACTAGCCACTTCACCCTTGCTTTGCCGTGAAACGGCCCGGTGTGTTCGGAAACTCCCTCGGAAGTCACGGGTTTGCCGGATTCTGGGTTCGGGGTTGAGAGCTTAGAGCTCTCGGCTTCAATGGTGTCAAGGTCTTCACTGCGGCGATCTCACATGCAAGACCATCATTGTGGTCCTTGCATCCCACAGACTTCAAAAACTTAGGAAATAGAGTTAAATTTGTGAAGATAGGTGGGAGAGTGAGAGCTCTCTTCTCTCGGTGTTAGAGAGAGAGTGAGTTCGAGATAAAGAGAGAGAGTTTAGAGAGAGAGAGAGAGTCGATAACATAGGGTGGTAGAATGGGAGATGGGTCATAGAACCAATTTCACACCTTGGGCCGGGTTTTGGGCCTAACCAAGTTGTGAAAATCTTGGGCCTTAGGTTAGCACCCAAAAGGGCTGGGCCCAAAGGGAATTGGGTTATTTTGGGTTAGGGATATTAAAAATTTTGACTCTCTTAATTACTTCTAAACTGTTTCTAAAGGAGCGAAGAACCGATGATGAGACTTTTTGTGCAAATATCTGTTGACTAAGTAATTTTGGTATTTAAATTTGAGAAAGTAGTATCCAAATAACACAACTAAATGCTGAATACAAAATTGTTTAACAAAATAAGATTTGGTATCCAAATAACACATCATTATTGCAACCCATTTGACATTAGATGCCTTGAGAACTAATTGCCCATTGGAAAGGTTGAATATGCAATTTTTACATCGTTTTTATTCTATTACGATGAGAAAAAAAATCAAACGGTTAATCTAATTTAATCTTAACTCATTTTCCAATCCACTTTCACCCCTTGAGCTAATACCCTGCAGTCAACGTGAACAGTTTTTGCAGCTAAGAAAGAAGCATTTGATGCTCGTCCCCCTCGTCCTCAAATAGAGCCCCAATTTCTTCTAAGCTCTTCCCTTTGGTTTCAGGCAAATTGAAGTAAAAGAAAATAGTGCCAACCAACATTATTCCTGCAAGCGCAAAAAACATCCCTCCAAATGTAATCTCCCTTGAAATGGTCAGAAATGTCATGGCCACCAGCCCACTCACCAATCGGTTCACTCCGATGGCCAAGCCCGAGCCTTGGGCTCTCAACCTCATGGGAAATATTTCCGACGAATACACCCATGTGATGGGCCCAAGACCGATCGAGAAGAAAGAAGCCGCAGAACAAACAGCCACCACACAAAGTGCAATAGCCCATTCAGGCTTCTCACTTGAGTACTCAAGAAACTTGGACCCAAATCCCAAGGCCGCCAATGAGGTCGCCATGCCGAAAGAGCCTAACAGCAAAAGGGGTCGTCGTCCGTACCGGTCCAGGAAGACTGCCGAAACCACAACAAAGAAAGTCTTGGCAATGCCCATGAGGATTGTGACACCCACAAGATGCCTCTTGTTGTGAATTCCGGCCTCTCGGAATACCTCTGGGCTATAGTACACGACCGCGTCGTTGCCTGAGGCTTGCATGAAGAAGTTGACTCCGATGGCAGCGATTAGAATGCGGCGGATCGGCTTCGTGGGCCTCACTAGTAACTCTCTCCACACCCCTTGTCCATGCCAGTTGTTTGAAGAGGTACTAGCATGCAACAACGAGGCAGCTTTTGCTATCTCTTTGAGCCTCAATTCAGCTTCTTCTTTGGTTTCAGATGTTCTTATCAAAACTTGCTTCGCTTCGTCTAGCCGGCCTTTCATGACCAACCATCTATGCAGAGTAAAACATCGTTGTATCAAAAAATAAAAGTATCGATACCAATGAAACTATCAAGGTTTAAAATACGATATTTATTGACTAAAAAAATACCTAGGGGACTCGGGCATTGCTAGCACACCCAATGCAACAGCAATAGCAGGCAAAGCTGAAAGTCCAAGCATAAGTCTCCAATTCATGTTTTGTGGGATGCCTGATAAAGCATAGTTGGAGATATACCCGAGCAGTATTCCGCCGTTGATGAACACCTCCGGGAGAGAGGTGAGAAACCCTCGGGTGAGGGCTGGCGAGAGCTCGGCCACGTAAACTGGGGCAATCATGAGGGAGTAGCCAACGCCGATTCCGGCCACAAGTCTACCGGCTAAGAGAAATGGGAAGGATGGTGCTAGTCCCATTAGAAGTGCACCTATTAAAAATGTTAACGCAGCAAGGACTATAGTGTAACGCCTGCCGATAATATCCGACGTCTTGCCGGAGGCAAGCGATCCGATCAATGAACATACATTTAGAGAACCAACCAAGATTTCTACTCGCATTGATGAAAGATTGAAGTCCTCTCTGATGAAAAGCGAAGCTCCACTCATCACCCCAATATCTACAAACAGAAAAGTCCTTAGCAAACAACAAAAACCCTAAATATAATCATCCTTTAGTTATTAATTTTGTGTAACATAATTCAGAGCGCTTTTTTTTTTTTTTTTTGCATTCCTACTCATCATAATTTGACATGTGCAAAAATAACTCATAAAAACACACACACAAAAAAAAAAAAAAACAAAAACAAAAAATTTTCTGCAAATGTGTAAAACTGTGATTGTTTGATAATCATTTCCATGATTACGTTGGAAAAAATAAGGCGGTATTTTCAAATTCAGAGGAAATTTTTAAGGAATTGAGGATAAATAATTACCATAGCCCAATAGAACAGAGTTTGTGGAAGCCAATATAGCACCGGCAAGAGCATATTTGTTGAGACCGGGCTGCGTATGAACTTCCGGTGCTTTCTGCTTTTCGGGTTGACATCGATGATCTGCAGGCGATGAAGATTCTGAATCATCAGCAAGCAGAGGATGGAGGTGGTCCTTCTTGCTTGGCTCCATAGCAGGAGCAAATGCCAATCTAATTTGGAAGAAGATATGCACGTTTGAATAATGGGATGTGTATGAAATTTTTTATACACAGTATTAAGGTAGAAGACAACATTTTTTTGTTTTTGTTTTTGTTTTTTATGTCAGAAAAAAAATTACAAAGAAGATACTCGACGGATTCTGATATTCCAAACAACATAACAAACCTCCACAGCCACACATATAGGCAAAATTAGAGAATTAGACGCAAAGTCGAGTGAAATATGTCGTAAATCAGCTAACGAATTTGCAATCATATTTACTATATTTACTCTAACCTAATAGTAAAATGGTAATACTAGAAAAGAAATGGTAATAAGTGCTTTTGAAAAAAGGTGCTTTTGTGAAAGTGGGACTGGACACGCTGTCTCCACACGCCCGCACCGTATGCTGCCAAAATGGCAGGTCTGAAACGAATGGACTCTGCTTCCTCGAGTTGGACCAAGCCAGCACAGCCAGCAAATACAGCATGCATTTTGCTTCATATCTCACAGATAATGTAACAAATTTTAGATCAAGCATATGTGTTTTGTTTCATATTTTATAGATAATATAAGAAATTAAAAAAAAATTGCCAAGAATATTTTCTGGATCATTATTGTGAATCCCAATTTGGCACCGGGAGGTCATTTGGATGATAAAATAATCTTGTATTTTAATATTTTTATATGATATACACGATTATTTTAAGATATTGTTATTAGCGTTATCATTTCATACAAGTCATTATTATTCTATGACTCCAACTTCATAATGTATGAAAGCTAAACAAGTGTGTGATCGGAGGAGGGCCTACTGTGCCTGTAATTTGGTTATGATACTGCATTATAGTATAATTATCTAATCTATAATCAAGTAACATTAAGTAGAATGATGTGGTAAGCTCTTACGACAGACTTCCATCATTGAGTGATGAATACTATTTTTATAGTATTGGAAAAAAAAGTAATGAGAAATCAAACTGCATCAGAATTCGATCGAGAGTGACTAGTAAATAAAGATAAAATATGTGTGTGAACACAAATAGCAGAGGAATATTCCTCCATATTTCAAATCAAAGAGTGAATCCACATGTGCTTGGAGCATTTGGACCATGTGATGTGACATCCACTGATCATCCATCATTTGCTTGCAATTTTTTCGAAAATGCTGTGTATATGATGTCTACCTTTGTTAATGATGTCGATATTTGTAGGGACATACATCTCCATTCTGCAAAGTTGATACATTTTACTTTTAGCATGTTATCAGCACCCTGTCAACAATCCGTTTATCAAGTTATCAACATATATAATACTAGTCACTCGGTCAATTAAAATTAAAAAAAAAAAAAAGGAAGAAGTAAATTGTCACACGATCCAGCTTCCTTGTTTTATTTTATTAGACAAGTGATAGCCAACAAAAAGGAGGAACACAAAAGAACAAATTTACAGTGCACTGCCTGATTGCCACCGTTGATAGTTTTCGCGCTCCACCTGGTCCGCTGTCATGCTAAAACCACGCCATTCCATCAAGTAATTTAGTATCACGGCGAGGGCATTTTCGTAAACAAAAATTCAAAGCATAAGAAACCGAACTTCAACGCCAAGCTATAAGCTTCAAAATTCTCCAAATTACCAAAAATGGTGAGTTTATCTGTTACTAATTTGACATTACGTATAAAAATTATTTTGTTTTCCATAAATATTGAAACTTTTCGATGTACTTTGTTTGATTTTCCTTTGTTTTTCTGTGGAACAAAACAGAGCAAAGGCACGGCGGGCTTCGGGAAGAGGAGGAATGTAATACCCTGAAAATTTAAGTATATGAATTAAATATTCATAATTATGAATATGTGGAGAAAATTGAAATAAATCGATTTATGGTTATGAAAAATTGAATTGAGAACTTTTAAAATTTTGTTTCCGGAAATTATTATAATTTACGTATTCGTATTATTGAGATTTTATATTAATTTATTTGAGTTTAGTTTTAAATTAAACTAGTTACGAAGTTTGAAGTTTGAAAATTAATTATCTAAAACTTGTAGACCTTTCGATGTCACAATTTATATTTTTGAATAGAACTTGATATCACAAATGTGTAGGCGCAAACCGTTCGTGAAACGGAGTTATAACGAAGAAGTTATTAACGTTAAAAGTCATAAATATTTTAGTAATTTTAACCTTCTTTAGCAGACTCCAGATTTTCTAGAGCCATGTGATATGCCACGTGTGTGGCTAGGATGAAAGGAAAAGAAAAGGAGAGTGAGAGCTGGACAATTGGGATGAGAAGGAGAGAAATGAGAAATGGGACCGGCCAATCAAGAAGGGAGGAAAGGAAGGGAAATGAGGGAGAAGCCCTCTTTGACCTGCCAACCGAAAGACAGCAAATGATGCACAACTGTTCTTAATTTCCATTAAAATTGGTTGGAGTTGGCCATTCTGAGGTTTGCTCTTTACATTACAGTAATGGCCTGGCCAAACATTACAGTATATCAATCAGAGATTTTTACTGTATTTACATATAAGAATCAGGGCAATGGTATTCGGAGACTATTTCTACAAGTTCATCCCCGCACTGTCGATATATTCAGTAACTTGTGAAGCAAGTTGGTACGTCCAGTTCACAGCAGTGCCGAAAAAGAGCTCCCAAAACCATAGATCCAGTGCAAGGACCGTGGAAAATATGAGCAATGCCAAAGTCTGGTAGCGGTTCAAAGGCCAACCTGATACTTCCGCCATCTTCTTCAGAAATGGAAGGGAGCTGCTCTCCAGATCCTGCTTCCTTATGGACCATGCGGAAATCCATTGTGCCTCAGTAGGGATGAGCTCCAACTCTTGCAATCGTCTCCCCAGGTCTGGCATGTGACCCCCTCCGTATAGTATTGCAATCTTGTTGCTCCCGCTGTCGATTGCTTTTCGGAGAGCATCTATGGCAGCTCTGTTTCTCTCACCAATAATCACAGAGCTCTCTTCTACATCGGCTGTAGCCTGCGTGAATCTTAACCAAGTAATACATGCGTGTTAGTTTTGAGTTTCCTGCACGCTAACAACACTCTTATTCAAAATTTAGCACCAATTCACAGTACCCTTTGAGATTAAAAACCCAATTGACAATTGGTTTGATCAGTTATGAAAATCCGCACGTACAGACCAAGTGACGGAAAGCGAAACTCATGGAAAATACTTACTCAGATGTTAGTCTCTTGGCCAAGAAGACCTTCATCGCAGCACCAAAATCAAGCCTGAACAAGGCTTCTAGTTCTGGAAATTCCGACTCCTGACTGCCCGTGTCTGCACAGACACCTCCGATAACGAGAAGGCCAACAAGGGGCATCGGAAGCACACGTGCAGCCCACAAAAGCTTAGATCTCCAGGGACCAAGGCCTTCCGGAATTGAAACAGTCTGAATCATGGCTTTCGTGGATCTAACAGTCATATCTCTCGCAAACGTGAAGAAGCTTTCACCCCTTTCTTCCTGAAAGAAATGACAATGGCATTAGATGCATCAATGATCCTCAAGCATTTTACAGCCTCCAAAAAGGAGAGAGAAGGAACGTACCTGAAGCAATTTGAAAGTCTCAAAGTCGAGATCTGCATGGTACCAATTCTCAGACTCGTAATCAAGACAGTCTAACTGGAAATCAAGCGTCAGAACTCGAGCCATCTGTCGCTGAATGCATCCCAGGATGTTAAATCCTCTTGAGCGGGAGCCTTTGGCTTTTAGCCTTTTTGTGGCAGCAAGGAATCTTCTGTTCTCTAAACTCTCCCGGCTAGTCACCATCTCATACAGGACACAATCATAGGACTCAAGTTCCTTTTGGAGGGTCTCAAAGTACCTGGAAATTAAATAAAATTTGGTTGAGACAGTTTCCTAGCACCATTTCTGAAAGTCTCTTGCACTCTTGTGATGCATTCATTAGCACTCTAATATCCAAAGTACAATACTTTTCCTGAAAGCGTTACGTATAAAACTTATACGAAAGCTACCCTTCCCAAATTCATCTCTCAAACAACTAGCATTGCATTTATTTAGTTCATATATTTCACTAACAATCAAACAATTCTGCTAACTGCAAAACTACTAAAAACGAAGACGCAATAAGAATCACAGCGATTGTTCCAAGATACATACTCTAAATCCGCGATGTGAATTGTCGAAACCAAATCAACCTACAACACCAAAGAAGAACAAACTCAAAAGTTACAAACCAAGCCCGCTTACAAAACAAAAGAACCAACTTTACACACAATACCTGAAGAAACGGCCTCAAAAGCGACCAAGGGAACCGCTTTTTGTACCTGACAACCGCCGTCTGCAGCTCCCCGGTGCCGCCATCGTCACCGCTTTTGAACCTCATGAAATCCGCAATCGAATTGGTCTGCAAAAACTGCTCGGCCGAGCCGTCCTCAATTGGGCTGACAGAGGAAGAGCCGAAGACCTTGAAAGGAAGGAGCCTTGAGGATTTGGGGAATCTGAGGGTCCATTTGGAGGATTCGAAAGGCCTGGCTTTGAAGGTGGTGGAGGTGGAGGAAGCATTGGAGTGAGTGGCGGAGTTGGAGGGAAACGACGAGGAGGAGAGAATTGAGAGAGAAGCTGAGACCATGCTTTCTCTCTCTAGAGAGGGAGAATTGGGGTTTGTTTGGATGGAGGCAGATTGTCTGCCCTCCTTGTGTTGCCCTTTCATGCTCTCCTTGTGTGGTCACAGTTAAGATACGTCAATATTTTATATTAATTTTTTAATAAAGATAATAAGATAAAAAACAATAAAAATATAAAATATTGACGCGATTTAATTGTGACCGTACAAATAAAAAGGTATAGAAGGGCACCACAACTAGGAGGGCAGGCAATCTGCCTTCTGTTTGAATAAACAAAACACCGAGGAAATGGGAGTTTGTCGATGGGAGTGAATCTATGGGCCAAAGCAAAAACGAAGGTGGTTGAACCTCGTGGGATTTTTTTTGGAAAATATGGAAAGAAAAAAAAAACCGAAATTTGGACCTATATAAAAATCCATCCACCATTTTAAGCTTATAATAATTATAATTAAAAATTGATATACAAATACTAATATATTCATAAATAGTAGTAATGTTTTTCACTCTATTTATCACCGTTGAATGAGTTTAAATTTTAAGATTTGTGTATCTCAAAATTTAAATTCACCAAACGGTAATAAATAAGATGGCATTATCATCACCTGAGCATGACAAAGCTCATTTAACAAATTAACAATGATAAATATGACGGTGAGCATTATCATCACCTAAGAATGGTACAACAACAACTACAAAGCCTTTTCCCACTAAGTGAGGTCGGCTATATGAATCCTAAAACGTCATTGCGCTCGGTCCTCTATAAAGAGGACGTGTAAGTGAAAGACATATGTCTTTACTCATTAACTTTAAACAAGCAATTGAAAATTGAAAGTTTTTTAACAACGGATTTTCTACTATCACAGAAAAAATGTCAATTACACCAATACCTGCCAACAAGTAATCAAACCATAATGAATCAAATAATTTCTGAATATCCTGAAAACCACTATATCTCCAGCAGTAAACTGCAGCCGAAAATCATGACCACGCGTAGATATTGAACGAGAGCTGGAGAAACGAATATTTCAAATCAATCTGAGGTACACCTGCAAAGCTTTCTCTGCATGCTTATGATTTCATGATCGTTTTCTTTTGTTTTATTTCAAAATTTACGCCACATCTGCCTCATTGTGACAAAATCCGAAGGCCTGCTTGTAAATCCTCTAGGGTGATCGTTCTAAGTTCGTCTGTATCTATACAATCAAAATCGAGCCTAAGATCCAAACTCTCTCTAGCATTCACTAACATCGTATCCACTAAACCTCCATTCATCTCCTTGCACTGCTTTTCTGTTGTCTCTCTTCGAATCAGATCTGCAACAGCTTCTATACTGCACGAAGAGTGTAACTGAAATCCATAAAACAAGCTCTCCTCTGTCTGATTATGCATCTTGATATGGAGGATCTTTGCTAGGTCTTCTGAAGTGAAGTCACTAAAATTGAAAAACTTGGTCACCCGTCGACAGAAACCTTCATTTGAAGCAATTACACGTTTCATTGGTTCGCTATATCCTGCAAATATAACTACGATTTTTCCACTATCCATGACAGACATGATCTCTTCCAATGCTTCCAAGCCGTAGTCTTTATCGTCTGCCTTCTGCATGGGTATTAGTCGATAAGCTTCATCTACAAAAAGGATTCCTCCCTCTGCGTCTTTAATCTGTGCAGAATATTACAATTAGGGTATCACAGAAGAGTACTCACGTCCTAGAGGTGTGAAATTAGAACATAAATAGTTCCAAAAAGATCATCGTCTTACCTTCCTCCTAGTTTTGGGTCCAGTGTGACCAACGAATTCCCCAACCAAATCGGTCCTCTGTACTTCTGTTACTTTATCAGTAGGTAGAATTCCTACCATATGGAGTAATCTTCCAAGAATTCGAGCTACCATGGTCTTACCTGTTGATAGCAATAACCATATCTATCATAATGATACTACAAAGATGTAACCCAACAAAGCATATTCCTCTTTTTTTTTCTTTTTACGCTTATGAAAATGCTAGTGGTATATTGCAATTTGTCTTTAAAGAAATAGGTTTCATGATCCAATCATCACTTACCAGTTCCAGGATTTCCAAGAAAAGCCATATGAGGCGGTCTCCTCACACCAACTTTCAGCCCAAGGGCCTTACGCCTCTCATCCAAAAGCATCCCCTTTGCCCATTTCCGTAGTTGTACCTTGAGCTCGTGCAAACCAACAATATTTGATAACTCACTTTCAAGTTCATCCATCTTAGCTTTAGTTTCACTGCATGCTTCAATTGCTTTTTTTCTCCTCTGCTCTTCATAGTGCCACTGTAATAGTTCCCGCAACTTTCCATTTGCACGGCCCTTAGATAAGTGATGTATAGGAGTCATTCCCTCCTACAATTCAAAGGCTACAGCATTAGCATATACTTAGATGTTATGCTTGAGTAAATTGAGTGTTGCAAATAAATGAAATGAGCAATACATCGTCCTCAGCACTGCAATCAGCATTGTACTCTAGTAATGTTTTGACAGTTGAGAACTCTTCAGCTGTAAGTGAGTACCACACAGCAAGGTGTAGTGGTGTCATTCCATTCTGCATGGACAGAAGAAGAGACTTATTAAACATGAGTAGCACATTGACACGATGGTTAGAAATCCAAAACTCAACAGAAACTGACTTGGGTGAAACAAAACTTACATTTGCCTTGGCTTCGATAAAAGCACCATGGACAAGAAGCAACCGTGCAGCATCATTGCATCCATTCTTTGCTGCCATGTGCAATGGTGTTTCTCCATACTGCAAAGCTCAACATGTTATTAACACCCAAAATCAAATAAAAAATCTATTAATAGACAATAAATTCAGTTTCGAAATTGAGTTTCGGAAAAATGAAGGTAATACAAAATTCAGACATGAGAATAAACATTTTACCTACCATGTTCTTGGCTTCCAACTCAACTTCACCCGGCCCTTGCCAATCAAGAAGGAATTTAACTATGTCACCCCTGTTGTAACCAGCAGAAACATGAAGTGGAGTTTGTTGCATCTGCATTCAGGGAAACAAAGGATTCATTAGAGGATAAGATAACCTTACTTGATATTCACATCCAATGGTAGTGATACTATCCCACATAATTATCACCAAATGATAAAGAAATGCCCTGCCGTTTTATTAACCAGAACTTCAAAGAAAACCTCCTAATCTCACATTTCTTTATTCCTTTCTTGAACTACCCTTTCTGTAGTTATAAAAACTAAGGTTTATGAACTGGCCAAAGAAAAGAATATGCCTACAAAAACCTAAATACGGTATGGGATCGAATCTTCAATTTAGCAACACAGACCATTTAGAAATGAAAGTCAATTAACTTAACCCAGTAGGGAAAATGCTCATCTACCAGTAATGACAACCCTGAAAAGAAACTGTCTTATCCGTCATCTAACAGTTTAACACACTTGGATCCAGCCCAATTGCCTCTCTTCCATCCACCCAAAACATCAAACGGTAAATAATCCACAACTACATTCCATTTTACAGACTCTACCACAATATATTTACCAAGAAAAAGATCAATACCTCCCTTCCTTAACGCACCGACATCCGCATACAATTATAAATACAAGAAAATCTAGTACATTAACCATCAAAGAAGCCAAATCCTACATTAAAGTGGTAAAGAAACATGATCAAACGGGTTGAATTTTCACAACCCAATTGACAAGTATTCCAGAATTCCAAAACCCATCAAACAAAATGCACCCAGAATTTCAAAGACGTCAGCTTTCGACACGAAATCAAATTATTGAAAAACCCCATTTCGTGAATTCAAATTTACAAGAGAAGGATATCTTACAACGGCATTTTTTTCGTTGAGAAGAGATGGGGTTTCCCGAAGCAGCTTCTGGAAGCCAAGAAGGTCGCCGGACTGAGCTAAGCCGTGGATGGTGGTCGGCCTGGCGGATCTCGACCGTTGATCTGGGTGCCTCTGCATCCTTCCTTCCCCCCTGTATACTTGTGGGTTCTTGCTAACTCTCTCTCTCTCTCCCCTTCTCAGACAACAGACAAAAGAAAGATGGTCGAAAATGAATCGAGAAAAAACCGGGGAGAGAGGTTTTAGAGGGAGATAGATTTTGGAGGCGTCAAACAAGGCATGCGCGTTTATTTTATTTTTATTTTGGACAAAAGAAGTATGCGCGTTTTTATTTTACTTTTTTGGCTTTTTACACTTTTAGCACTTTTTCTTAAATCCTCAAAGGTAATCCCTAGAGCTCCATTTTTCATCTAGGTTTCTATAGGTTTTTCCTAAAAGGAATCATTTTTATAGGCTAAACTTTAATCTATGCTTTGTAGTTTCGACGAAGTTTCACTTTAAGTCAAATATTTTAATAGAAAAAACAAGGACGAAGATAGAAATTTAACTAAAAGGGAGGCATCTTAAAAAATTTGAGCTCCATTTTTGTACAAATAAAGGTAGTTCTTTTACAAATGTTGAAAATATTAATTTCAAAATGCCTAATTTTATTACTCTATTGTCTAATGTTGTCTTTAATTGTTGACAATCTAATGCTCATTTGTACTAATTAACCAAATACATGCAACTCAACAAGGTTTAGACATTAGTGTGTGAGAAAAATATACAGAACGGATGCGCATTTAAAACTAAAAAAGGATTTTTACTATTTTAATATGATTAATTGAATAATCTGCAAAGCCAAAAAAATGAGAATGATTAATTGAATAATTTGTAATGCAAAAAAATTGGGATAAGAGGGGGCATGTGCCCCCACTGGGCCTTACCTGACACAACCCGACCAAAAATCAGGACGTGTTGCCCGTCACGCGAGGGTGACGTAGCCAAGTGCGCGATGCGGAAGTACATAAGTGAACAAGTGAATGAAAGAAAACCAAACTAATTAATTACACAAAAAGTCCAAGTGAGTAAAACGTGATAAGAAATCAAGATAAAGTACAACATCAGAGCACAAGCAACCTATGTGCAGTCCAGAACGAAAAGTACTAATTAAACAATACTCAGAGAAAGTCCTACATTGGTGGTGATCTGTCAGAATTGCCGTCGAAGCCTTGTTAGCCACCAACAGTCACTTCTACCTAAAACTTGGAGGGGCGCAAAACAGAAAACGTGAGTGGGCAAAAACAAAGCTTTTCAAAACCAATTCAATATCAAAAGTAGTAACTCCTCACTGTAAAACCTGTATATTTTCCCAAAAAATATTAGGCATAAACATATCTTAAATCATACTAAGAAATGATAAATCCACGAGTCCGCCATGTTAAATAACCAGCCAAACAATATATAAATCAGGTGAGGTAAATTAATAATCACAATATGCCAGCAATAACAATATGTTAGCCAGAGTTACTTAACGTGACCTGTACGGCTGAATTTATAGCTCATCAACCAATTTACTGCACACGAGTCGGAACCACCTATAGTGGTCTGTACGACAGGCTAGGTGTATATATATATAGATACGCTCAGTGCTACGATCACGTGAAGGCTGTGCAAAGTATCGCAAGTCACCTACTAGTTGGAACCACCTATAGTGGTATGTACGACAGGCTGGCACCTGCCTTGGATCCAAGGTAAACGAGTGGTGCGGAAGGTGAACGATCATGTGAAAGCTAAGCCCTAATCTCTGGCGGAGCACAAACACGGGAGTGCAGAAATATGAGCTATATACACATCTCATCATCATGATCATAACCATCACTACCAACAATATACTCACCTGACTTACCTGAGCGTCCGCAGCGCCAAGCAACAACCATCACAAAAACCATACTAAATATAAATGCTATTTGACATGGCATTCTAATTTATAAAACTATTTAAAATGTACTTTATGGGAAAAATAACAATCATATACGAATATACTGAAAACAAAAGGCCACTCACTGATATGTGGAAGGATCGTAGCCCCCGAGTCTCGCTTGACTGCGCTCGTCCTCAGGATAGGTCTCACCTATATGCGAAACAACTATAAAACCGTCAATTAAAAGCACATAACCAACACTAGGTAATAACTTCTCATACATTGCTCAATTAGGGTGTTTGAATATACCAACATGACCTACTCAATCCCACGAACACCCCCATATTTTTAGAAAAAAATGTCAACGTCTCATGTGGCCCCACGCACCGGCCAAGCCACGGCCACATGCGCCGCTCACACGCAAGCACGTGCCTAGCACACTGACGAATTCCCTAACGCCGTTAGGGAATATTCCGTCAAATACCAGAATATTCTGTTAAATCTAACCTAACTCCATTAACCTCTATTAGGAATATTCCGTCAAAGTTGGTGGAATATTCTCCTTCCCCTACCTTGGTTCGCCAGAATCCGGCGCCAGCCACCGTTGCGTCGCCGGATTCTGGAAAATCTTCAAACGTTCATAACTCACTCAAAACTCAACCAAAATTCATGATTCTTGCACCAAAGTGAAGCTTAGGTTGAGGAGAACATAATCTTACCAGGTCCCAACCACGCCGTAATCTCGCCGGAGAATGTTCGTGAAAACCGGTCAACCTTGAAACTTGCAAAACTTGATCTCCCGACGTCCAAAATCAACCAAACTCACTCCCCGAGCTTCGTGAAAGTGTCTTAAAGCATCCTATGATCTTAAAATCTATTGAAACGTCCACGATCACGAGTACATAAACAATGCTATCATCGGAGCTTCATGGTTCTTACGGTTTTTGAAGGTTTCACATTCAACCAAAAGTATGGTTGGATTCACAAGGTTGCAAGGAAGACGATGAAAATGTTTGTAGCCCCGATCCGTGTCCAGAAAGATGGGATCAGTGTTCATCCGTACGTTTGTATGGAAAATGGGAGAAAACTCGAGAAGAATGAGAGAAAGACAAAACAAAAATGGAAAATGGATGGTGCACGTGTGTATGCGTGGGTGTGTGTATTTTTTTAGTTCTCTACCAATCACAACTCAACCAAAACCAATTACAAACTTAGTTCCACTTGGGTAAAAAAATATAGGAAGAAATTGGTCCAATTACACACATCACACCCAACGTGTAAAGACAAAAACGTCAATTCCACGCCGTCGAGAATAAAAGATTCCATATTTCGGGACGGGCTGTCACATTACCTCCCTTCGTCCATGGAAGAAAATGATAATTTTTATCCGCTGAATTAAAGTCTTTTTAGTTTTTATGATTATGTTTGAACAATTGTTTTGAAAATTTTATTTTCACGATTTAACTTTTAAAAACAAGGACAAAAAGCTATTTCTTAAATTTTTAAAAACAAAGATTATAGATCTAGAACATGCATTTGAAAAGATTCACGAACATTCTCGGGCTTGGGTATCATTAGAGAAGGTAGGAATTTTATCAAATATTTATAGTGTATCAATTTAGCCTTGTGTAATTCATGTCGAAGCATATACTTGAGAGGTGGGTGCATGGCGGACTTACATTAACATGTGGCTCATCCGTATTACTGCACTTAAATTTTTAGCAATATACAATATAAACACAAGAAAAATTAATAAGGAAAAGTGTAAAAAAATAGTAGTTATGGTCCAATATTTTAATGGATATGGTGTTTGATTTACACTCATACATTTCGAATTTAAAACTTCTCATTTTTTAAATTATTCTAATAGTTTCGTATTCCTCCCCCGTTAACAACAAATTTTATTTTAAAGGTAAGAAATTGGCAAACCCAAGTCCAACAATGGCTTTTCATGGACATGGATGGTGACAGCAAAGAAAATGGGTGAACGTGATTCATTTGCTTAATTGGTTAATTAGAATAATGAATCCATGATTGTTCATTCCATTATCATAATCACCGAACATTAAAATAAGACAAATAATTTTTTACCAAGAAATTAAAAAACTCACAATAATGGTAAATATTATTCTTTTGAGAACATGTGAGCCAAAATCCACGGCTCCTTCCGATAGGTATTTATATATTCATATTTCGTATATCTATTTTTACCTTTTGTATTGTTTTCGTCATTTGATTTGACTCTTTTTCAATTCTCGTTCTCTTTTGATTTATTTAATTCAAATGACAGTAATAAACAAGCATACACAGAAAGAAAAAATAAATGTACAAACTAATGACCTCTCTTAGCCTTTATTGTTAATCACATTTTGATACGTTTTTGTGCATTTTGGATAAGTTCAGTGTATGTATTGAAGTAGGCAAAAGGGAGAAAGAAGAGATGAGCAATATTATCTATGCACCTCTTTTTACTTCTTACACATCCTTCTAATTTTCGGTCATCGGATTAGATGAATTCAAAAAGACCAAAGGGTAGAAATGAACTTTTAAAGGACTTGGATCGGGCTCAGAAAGATTAGGGCTGGATCGAAAGAAGAAAAATAAGACCAAGTCATGGTTTGGCCCAATCCAACATAACTGCAAGTATTTGGGCCTAATCTGTCTTAAATATCAAACGGGCCCAAATCGATGATGTGTTAAAACTTCCCTTGCTAATCCAACGGTCAGCAGTTGCCATTGCACCACCAATCGGAGCCGTGTTTCACAAGACTCGTCTTCGATCTTCCTATCCAACCAACGCAAGAGCGACACGATGACACAGACCCGCAACGGCACGTGTCACCGAATCACTCGACAGATGAGGTTCCCCTAACGTGTGGTCATCACGTACCTCCTTGTCCGCACGCTGCCACTCTCCTCCCCCTAAATCTCCCGCGAATAATATCTGCCTCCGCAACAAGATATTTTCCGTCACCCAACAGCCCAAAATTTAAATTTGATTATTTAACGTAACTTTTCCATCAGTCTTTTAAACAAATTAGATTAAATTAAATTAAATGATTTTTCGGTAGAGAGCTTTTTCGACCGAAAATTCGGTAGAGAGCTCACGATATTTGAGCCACATTTTGAGGCACTTTCAGCCACTGTGTTGTTATCTGCAATGGCCATGGTTGCGAGGCTCCACGTATGCCCACAGAGCTTGGAACACTTCAACTTCAAGGACCACCGCGGAACCGGCCCGGAGTTGATAATCGGGTCGGGTTTTCGGCGGTCCGGGGGGCTGCTGCCTGCGGGGCGAAATGGGTTTTCCTTGAAACCGTGCAGGTCGTTCAGGGGGGAGGATAACGGAGAGGGTGCGGAGGAGGGAGAGGAGGAAAGTGCGAGAAAGGGCGGGAATTTGAAGAAGGGAGGTGGCACTGGGATTTTGAAATCTTTGAAATCTAGTGTTTTGGGGGGTTTTGGTGTGGGGTTTAGAGATGGGGAGGAGTACAGGAACGCGGTGGCCAAGTTGGAGGAGGTCTGTCAATCTGTGAGTAATGTTTTTGCTGGTTTTTGTTTTCGTTTAATTGACAGTTTTTTTTGAGTTAATTAATTATGATTTGTTTAGTTGGAGCATGTATTTTTTTATTTTTTGTTTGGTTTCTGAGAAAATCCAAGCAAAGAAAAGTTTGTTTGGGATTTTAAACCTTGAAGTTTGAAACATTTTTTGGGTGGGAAAATCCAAGGAGGAAAATGATTCAGATTTTAAAATTTGAAGCTTGAAAGCTTTCATAAACTTGTTTTTTTTTTTGGTTGTTTGGTTGCTGAGAAAATCCAAGGAGGAAACTGAACTTCTTCGAAATGGTTGTTCTGTTAGGGTTGTTATTCAAATTCTTATCAACAAATGAAAAGAGAAATGAAAGACATCTTTCATCACTGAACTTTAGGGAAGCAAGACTGTACTACGAAGTTTAAGCCTCAAGATTTTGTCTTTTTTTTTTTCTTTTTTTCAGTGAGATTTATGAAAGACATCTTTCAAATAATGATAGATCGTTTCAAGGTTGTCTTGTTTATCAGGATTCTGACATGCTTCTAAGTGTCTTTAAAAATAGGTTGCCGTTCAAATCGGAAGATATATTGTGACCATGATGAGCACGGGAGTTATACTAGCAATTGGGTTTCAGTTGTCAGGTTAGAAGAATGTTACTATTTAGTTTCATATTATCTGTCCGAAATGTAATGTTCCATATGTAGACCTCTAATTTATTGGATGTTTTTTGAAGGTGGAGACAGTGATTTGAATGAGCTAGTTTGGTATAGCTGGCTTGGTGGAATTATTATCGGAACCATGGTTGGATCTAACATGGTTTTAGAGGATCACTGTCGAGCAGGTCCACGAAATGTTGTCATCAGTGGAAGGTAGATAGTCTCTCTCGCTTGCTCTGCTTCTTAATAAATTGTGTAAGGAGTTGTGGGACTGGTGGAGGAGGCTTTTTAATTCTGTAGTATCACGAAGATTGATCTAGTATAATATTTTCATATATAATGACTTCAAGAGAGCATAAAAGTATGATTTACATGTTTTTTGCATCTTTTGATTGGCTGGTACAGCACAAGGGGACTTGGAAAAGCACTTGCTCGTGAATTTCTTCTTTCTGGAGATCGTGTGGTTGTCGCTTCTCGAAGGTGATACTTAGATTTTGAATTTATGATATGTGTTTGTGTATAAACTTGTGTACAGGTTTATGCCATGGTTATGGTGTTATAAATAGTACTACTGCCACTGATTACTGAATCATGTCAAGGCAGCCCCGAGTCTGTACAAGCAACTGTCAGAGAGCTTGAGGAAAACCTAAAGGAAGGTTTAAACAGTGCAGGCGGGTTATCCAAGAACCTGAAACATGCAAAAGTAGTTGGCATAGCTTGTGATGTTTGTGAAGCCAGCGATGTGCAGAAACTGGCAAATTTTGCTGTTAGTGAACTCGGTCATATTGACATTTGGGTAATCATTTGAAACCATCGAGTGGATGCTTATCACTTTGAAACTATCTAATTGGTAACCTCTTTCACAGATAAACAATGCTGGGGCTAATAAGGGATTTAGACCCTTGCTTCAGTTTACAGATGAAGACATTAAGCAGGTATTTGCAAAAACAATGGCTCTATGTTGTGGTTGTTATGTGAAGAGAGGGCAATAGACCACACACACACACAATGGCTCTATGTTGTGGTTGTTATGTGAAGAGAGGGCAATAGACCACACACACGCTCTCTCTCTCTCTATCTCTCTCTCTCTTCTCCTAACTCCAGGCACACCCTAGCACCCATGTGCACGAGTTTGGAATAAAAACATGATCACATTCATGTGACTAGAAATTTGTTCTTCTGAATATTGACAATGCATAATCATTTCAAAATGGTTCACTGATTTAGCTTAAACCTTCTAATTTTATGTCAGATTGTCTCGACAAACCTGGTTGGATCTATACTTTGCACTCAAGAAGCGATGCGTATAATGATGAATCAGGCCAAAGGTGGGCATATATTTAATATGGATGGAGCAGGTTCTGGGGGATCAAGTACCCCTTTGACAGCTGTGTGAGTGCCTTGCCTTGTTGATGGATAATAGCCTTTTCTTTTGTGGGAAGAGGTTGAACTGTCACCTATTTTTCGCAATTGTGATTTCTGATCGGTGACAATTATACGTTGATACCAATGCTATTTTATCTTCTCAAACTTTAGCTATGGATCAACGAAGTGTGGTCTTAGACAATTTCAATCATCACTTTTAAAGGAGTGCAAGCGGTCCAAAGTAGGATTGCACACAGCATCTCCAGGCATGGTTCTTACAGATCTGCTTCTGAGGTACACTTGATGAATTTTTACTTTCAGGATGTAATCTTGTTAAACAGATTGTTCACCTCATGAGCTGAATATTGAAGTTCTGAATCTTCTTTGAAAAAGGTTTTGTTCGTGCTAGGATCTGATGAATTGTCTATTGCTTGTTTTCAGTGGCTCTTCTTTGAAGAATAAACAAATGTTTAACTTCATATGCGAGCTTCCTGAAACAGTAGCTAGAACTTTAGTTCCACGGATGCGAGTTGTGAAGGGAACAGGAAAGGTCATCAATTACTTGACACCTCCTAGGATCTTACTTGCTTTAGTAACAGCATGGCTGCGACGTGGTCGCTGGTTTGATGAACAGGTAATTATTTGACTTTTGTTGTTAAGTGTAAGATGTGCGATGTTACGGCACTTGTATGCATTGTGACAAATCGAGTTCTTCAGATACTTAAATGGTTAAATTAGTGATTCTTTAGGTTCGTATAATCTGGTACTTATGGTCATGCCAACAGTGCAGTGCCATGATTGCTATATATCCGTAGTTGCAAACAAGTGAAAACTGATTCTGGTATAACTTGCAGGGCAGGGCACTGTACGCAGCAGAAGCAGATCGGCTTCGGAACTGGGCAGAAAACCGCACCCGTTTTTACTTCACTGATGCAATGGAGATGTACACAGAGAACACTTGGTTTTCCGTCTTCTCACTCTCTGTTGTCTGTGCCTTCATCATCCTCTCTAGCACCAGCAGCAACTTGCCTGGTACTTGATTTTCGCACAAACTCAAAACCAAAACCACTAGGAATTACCTCAGGCAGATGCTATTTGTGAAGGACCAGACCAGATACATTGCTCAGAACAACGTATGCGACCGAAGATGCAGGGTACCATTTTTCTACCCTGCATCGATCGGATACTAATCATTTTAAAGCATTCATTGTGGATCGTCGTAAATCGATTTGACTGCTACGCATCGTTAACAAATCCGAGCTTTTGTGGGGGGTTCTATTTGCAAAATCATGTAAAAACTTGAGTAGTTCATAGTAATGTTTGATTCCAATTTGTACATGGTAAGAGTAGCAATGCTTCCAAGGCGTAAATCGAAAAGATGCACCGAAAAATCAGCTCTGCCATTGTCTCTCTTCCTTCTTTTTGTACGGTGTTCATGTTTTCGATGAACATCTACTCACCTTCTCCGCTTAGGCTAATCTTAAACACTTACGATAAATGTTTTTATCATTTTTTGCAAAATTGAACTTAGTCAAGTTAACCAAATACATAAATTATTTTGTTAGTGATGTTAAATAAGCAAGTAAGGCTTTAAAGCATATTTAAAAGCCTGTTGGCTAAGAGCATCTTTTGAGAAACGTCAAAAATATTACGTGAACTGTTTAATAAAAAAATGATTTCCTAATTTCAAAAATAATGTTAAAGTCCTATGTGAAATGATATTCTTCACTTAGCTACTAAATATAAAGATAATGTCAATTTTGTTTTAGTTTATTTTAATATCAGGCCTACGTGTTTCTTTTATATATTTTTTTCACTTAATTGATTATTTTACTCCTAAATTATGGACGCACTCAATTCTCTCAAATAACTAAAAAAATATTTTAATTTGACATATATCTTTATATTTCTTCCACTTTGGTCAAAATAAAATAAAGGTCAATGTCATGGCTCTAATTATTAGAAGTTGATTAGAATGAACCATCCTCATGCGAGGCCAGGGCAATTTCAACCTTCCTCATATTCAACCTATGAAATTGTCAGGTAAAATGTCGACTGTCTTGACAATATACATGTTTGAAAACCGAACATATATCTTTCACCAGGTCATCACTATATTTTCAAGCAATTTGTCAACAGCTTTGCTTCCCGTCCCACTCAATTTTCTTTTACTATCAAATTACGTGTGTTATCATTGTCCTACCTTTTGTCCTATTCAAACACCCTTCTTTCTCTTAATTAATATAAGTTTCCTTGTGCCCTAATAAAATTTAGAATTTTCATTTAAACACGATGCGTTGCATAATTTAAAATCTGTATAATTATAAAACTCAATTCGTATACGAATAACATATAAATGGACAAACTCATACGTGAATTATTGCTCACATTATGTGGGAAAGTTGAACACAATAATCGCGGTGGATCCAACCAGGTGAGAATGACATTTTCTAACACAAATTGTAAGGCATCATTTGGTTTAAGGTACAATTTTGACCTGGGCTTTGAACTGAAAGCTTAAAACAAAGTTCGGTTTATGATTGTATGTTTGGTGTGACAGAAAAATACAAACTCAGAGACTTAGGAAGCTTCCTGAACAACAGTTTCGCCGGCAAATCCACTAATTGCAGACGTAAAGGGATGTGACATTTGATTCGACCGAGTGCTGCTGCTCATTTTTGTGGAATTGACTTGCCGTCTGCAATGTTGCACGCCATATGAATATCGGACCAGTTCTTCCTGCCACGGTCCGTGCATGGATATATACATGGACAACTAGCTAGGGTTTTGCATGCCACTTGGCTCCTCATATTTAAACCGTTCAAGTTATTCCACGACTTGAACATTTACAACTGAGAAAGTTAATTAGTTAATCAAAGCATATAGGTTTTAGGATAATAATCTTGTATTGTTATCATTGTACAAGATAACTGTTCAAGAAATGACCGTAAGTGAATTTTTTAAAAATGCACTGATAATCTACTTAATGCAACTCAAACATACTAAAAACTTATAGTTTTAGTAAAGCATTTCATCGTATATATTTATGGAAAATAATTCAACTATCAATTTTTTTTATATAAGAGATAACGTAAACATGGATTCAAATACGGACGCATAGAAGGGAGGAGTACATCCAGTCTACTACATATAATAACCAACGTTGCTACCTCCATGTTTGCGATTTCAACTCTCGATTCTTCAAGTATCAAAGCAAGAAAAACATATTCTTAAAGAGAATTATAAAATGTAGATTAATAATTTAATACAATTCAATGAGAATTCAACTGCTCAATTTAGAAGACGATATCCCTCTTTTCTGTAGGAAGCAAGCAGTTGTCAACTTCGCTGAGTTTGGGTTTAGGTGTCGGTGTCCAGCTGGTGAGGTTACTTAGAGTTACAGCTACCTCTATTTATATGCCATAAAAGGATTAAAAGTTCAAATCATATAAATTAGGAACACCTAATCCTTGACTAATTCACAACTTATTGCCTTCTTTTATGCTATTTGGGTATTGTTAAAGTTAATTTGTACAACTCACTTTCATGTCGGTATTCTATGCCCTGACGCCATATATGATTATATATATTTTTAATATATAAAGGGAAAGACATTAGAAATATAGGAAAACTAATGAAAATGGTTTAAAAACTTTGAGTTTTAATGATAAGGACAAAATAAAGGGTAAAGTGAATAGTACTATAATCGACTTTTTAGTGTAAAAATATGATTTTTCGTTAAAGTGAACAATACCGCGAGCTTTTCGTTAAAGTTCCCTAAAAATATTGCATGCTTGCCTTGAATCTTGTTTCTATAAAAGAAATAGGTTATGGACACTCGTTTTGTTTACAAAAGATAATGATTTTTGGGTTCAAAAACACTGTAATGTTTTTTTCAGGATTCATTATTTTTATAAAGTATTGGCTTCAAAAACACTTTGAACTAGTTTGATTCCGTCCTTGGATGTGTGGAGGCAAATTTTAAAATGCAATGATCCGCATGTGCATGGGTTATCTTGGAATCTTGTTTTTTAGTAGCCTTATGGTTCATTTGGAAGTGGAGGTGTTGTGCTATTTTTTGTCCTAATTTTATTAAACCTCCTAATCCAAATAAATGCATCTTGGAGTATTCTTCTGAATGGCTCAAAGCTAACGTTAGCATCTCTAGTAAACACAACCATGTATAGGTTCTCTTGGCTTGGGTTCCCCCTCCGTCTGGGACTTTTATGTTAAATGTGGATGGTGCTAGGCTTGGTTCTAATGGGGTGATTGGAATTGGAGGACTAATTAGAGACTGGCACGGTAACTAGATCATTGGTTTTATTGCTAAAAAAGGAATTGGGGATGTTTCTCCATGCTGAACTTTGGGCTTTGTTTTACGGGTTGAAGATAGCTAAAGTTAGAAATTTATCTCACCTTATTGTGGAGGTTGATTCTGCCTTGGTGGTCTCTCCCATTCATGATTCATCTAGTCTTATTAATCATCCTCTCTATGGTCTAGTATCAGAGTGCAGAAGTTTGATTATAGAGAATTGGTGTTGTAATGTGCAACATGTACATAGAGAGCGTAATTTTGTAGCTAACGGGTTAGCCAAGTTGGGTTTAAATAACGAGATGGAGTTTCAAGAGCTTGTGGAGCCTCCTTCTTGCTTACTTCAAACTATTTCGGATGACTGCTCTGGAGTTATTACAGCTGGATTAGATGTTTCTTAGTGTTTTTTTGCTTTTCTTCTTCCTTGCCACTGAAAAAAAGAAGAAGAAGTATTGGTTTCAAAAAACATTTTCACCATAAAACACTTTTGGTCATTTTAAAAACACTTATAAACGAGCCAATATTGTGTTGTTTGATATTGCAATAGTTGTATTATTAATTCATGTATTTATAATACGAGTGAATGATAAGTTTATACTTTAGATTACTCATGTATTGCTCATAAGTATTCGAATAGAAGAAAAATAGATTATTGAAATTACAAGTGATTGAGTGCTGATATTATGATCAAATCCTGCTTATCACTTTATACCTAAATAATCGAAAACCCTAACACGATGTAAGATCGATGATAGGATACTTTTCAATTTTAATGACAACTAATTATATAGCTTAAGTTGTTAATCCCATATTTAATTCTTCATGTTCCTTTTCCCCTCGAGGCAGTGTTACAAAATGCGACCTCTATTTTGTTGACATAACCTAAACATCAACCACTGTACTGTATATAAATGCATGCATGCACCAGTTGCTCCTTATAACAAATAAAAATAATAATTAGGTTAAAAATGATGGAACGACACTCAACAATTGTGACAGGGGAAGCAGCTGCAAATATATCAAAGTCCAAACCAAACCAGTAGTTTTGTCTCTCTTGTTCCCTTCTTGTTTGGAATTTTCATGGTCTAGAACTTCTGTCTGGAAACTAGTTAAGTGAACAGAATCAATCACACTTTGGCAGAACTGCCCTAATGTATTATAAACTACTCTCTCTCTCTCTCTCTCTCTCTCTCTCTCTCTCTAAAAAGTATGGTTAGGGAATCATATGACATTTCCAAGGGAAAAAGTTCATGGTAGATAATCTTAGGTTTTGCTACATTTCCTTTAGTTTTTGGGTGTAATTACTTACCATACAGGTGTGTTCTGTAAAATAACTTTAATAGTATATCAAAATTGTATATAGCTTACGAATTTCAACATCAATGAATATGCAAAATGGGCACAAATTGCTAAAAATCTAGTATGACATACAAGGTTAGAGAAAAAAAAAAAATTCCGAATTGGGTAAGAACATTATCACCCTTCCTAATTTGTATTTGGTACAAAAATTTCAATGGGAATTGGGTGGCCATGTGGTGTGATTAGATAGCAAAATACCTCACTCATATTTTTTTTTCTTTTTTCCACATTTTCATATGTGACGTATAATATCATGGTGTTCACACTTGGTATAAATTAAATCAATATAGTCTACTAACAAGTGCATAATATATAATTGAAAATGGGTAAATTACATAAAAACTCTTCAGGTTTGAGATGTATTACAACCCCATACAACATCTTTAAAACATTTCACTTTCATACCTCACGTACTATTTTATTTCAAAATAATACATCTGTTACATTTTCTATCCATTAATCCGTTAAGCGCTGATGTGGCTGTCAAATGTGCGCCACATGGCAATTTTTTTTAAAAATAAACCTAAATCTTCTTATAAAAAAATAAAAAATAAAAAATAAAAAAAAGCTTAAAGAAAACCCACCCCCGTGAACTCCCCAAACCAAAAACCCAGTAAGAACAAACCCCCCTCCCCCCCCATACCATCGACACTCCCCCGGAGACAGTCCCTCCCAAACCCCCCTCTCCCACGACCCACCTCACCCCGGAAACCTACATCCCTCCCTCTGCACCCACCCTCTTCCCTCCTCTACACACCCCCATTCCTCCCACTTCACGAACCCAGTGATGGCGAAACAGGATCTTGGTTTTTTTTTGGGTTGCAGTAGGGGGTCGCGGGAAGGAGATGAAGATGGGGGAGAAGAGAGGAGGGAAGACGAATTGAAGGGGTTTTTTTTTTTCTTGGTTGCAGGGAAAAAGATGAAGATGGGAGAGATGGGTTTGGGGGTTGCGGGGAGAAGAGAGGAGGATGAGGGGGGATACAGTTTCAGGTTTTTTTTTTTATAAATTTTTTTAAAATTTTAAGATTTAGGTTTTTTTTAAATTAATTTTTTTTGGCCACGCGGTGCACATTTGGCAGCCACGTTAGTGCTTAACGGATCAATGGATGAAAAATGTAACAGATGTATTATTTTGAAATAAAATAGTACGTGAGGTATGAAAGTGAAATATTTTAAAGATGTTGTATGAGATTATAATAGATCTCGAACATGAGGTGTTTATATGTAATTTATCCTTGAAAAATATATGTAGACAACCAAATATTTTATTTCAAAAATGAACTTTTATACTAAAAGTTCGGAAATGCTAAAGAGATTAAAATTTTAAAACAAAATTCTCAAACAAATGATATAGTATAATAAAAAATAAACACATTAATCAATAATTTATCACCAATAACTATATCATTTGATGCATTTGATTTACAAAATTACATTACCCAAAAAATATTGTGTAAATTAATTTCAAATACTA
The DNA here is from genome assembly GCA_963580275.1 of Crataegus laevigata. Lineage (NCBI taxonomy): Eukaryota > Viridiplantae > Streptophyta > Magnoliopsida > Rosales > Rosaceae > Crataegus > Crataegus laevigata. Next base: position 25,336,952 of record OY756944.1, read on the forward strand.
ATATCGTGCAAGTACGGCGAAGAAAAACAAAAAAAACAAAAAAAATCATTAAAGAAATAAAAAAACGCGGTCCCATTTCACCACCAACCCAAACAAAAGAGAATAAAAATCCAAAAAAATGTATAATCCAGGCCGAGTAAAAGACGGAGAAACGCGCGGGCCAGTCGTGTAGGGCCCACTGCATAAGTCCACAAGACCAACCTCCCCACTCGGTGTCCCCATTCTCTCTCTCTCTCTCTCTCTCTCTCTCGTCACCCACAAAACCCCAGCTGCTCACTCCCTCCCTCCTCCCTCCCCCTCACCTCCCAGCGCAGTAACAGCAAAGCACAGACCTCTCTCTCTCCAAACCATTTTACCGAGGAATTCTTATTGCTCTTAATTTATGAAGTATTAAATTTGAAAAAAAACGCAGAAGAAAAAAAAAGCAACAAAAATACCTTCTTTTAATTCCCCAAAACAAAAAAAGCAAACGCTATCTGTCTGTGTTTGTCTCCCTCTCTCTCTCTCTACTTTTTCTAGAGAGAGAAAGTGGAAAAAGATCGAAGCTTTTGATTCGGCGGTGGCCGAGAGGACCATTTCCCAGCTATCCATTTTCTTAGATTTTATTTTACAAGTACCCATTTCATTAGATTTGTCTGAATTTTACATCTAACAATGTCGGCTCCGGCGCCCTCGACCAACACAACCTCGCCGCCACCACTTACAGCTCCGGCGCCTTCTGCGCCTACGCCGCCATCCTCCACCGCACCGCCTCCATCGACTCCGAGCGCACCGCCACCAGCGACCCCGAGCGCACCGCCACCAGCGACCCCGAGCGCGCCACCACCAGCCACTCCGTCGTCACCACCGCCACCATCTTCGACCACACCCACACCACCATCGACGACTCCACCTCCGGCTTCTTCTGCATCTCCGCCGCCGCCGACATCAACGACTCCCTCTCCTCCGCCGCCGAAATCAACCACTCCATCTCCTCCGCCGCCGACTGGTTCGGGTTCTACGCCTTCTACGCCGTCAAAGAGTCCTCCGCCTCCGCCACAATCGTCTTCGTCCCCGTCACCGCCATCTTCAGGCGTGGACACGGGGGTTATAGTCGGGATTGCCGTCGGAGCTGTGGCGATCTTACTGGTGCTGAGTCTTCTTTGCATTTGTTGCAGTAAGAAGAAGAAAAGGAGAAGAAGTGATGAAGAGTATTATATGCCTCCGCCGCCGCCTGGGCCCAAAGGTATCAAATTTCCTTTGTTTCTTTTTGCATTTTCTATCCGGGTTTGTTGCTTCTTTTGAGTTGGGTCTAAATTTGATTTCATTTAGAACATTTGATTGCTCTGCATGTGGAATTTGATGGAAATGATCCAACTTTTTGAGTTTTTGGAGTTCGATTGTGTGAAAACTAAAATCTAAAAACAAAATGTTAATCAAACGGCACCTTCGTGAAGTGGGTTTTGACTACGATTTTTTGGGATATTGGATCTGGTCGTTGTATTAGAAAATGTTCCTCCGAAGCTGTTATTGATTTGCATTGTTGTTGATGTTATTCGTCGAATATCTGAATTCGTGCCATCTGCATGTCTGATTTTAAGAACTTGTATGTCGTACTGGGGAATCTGGTATAGCATGATATGTTCAGGGGTTATGGTTGTGTCATATTTTATCTTCGTTACCGTATCGTGTTAAGCATCAATTAGAAACATTTCGAGCCTCTAATACTCTGACTTGAGTTATGAATTTTAGTCTCAAAATTTATAATATGTTGTGTTCGTTTATGGTTTTTCTTTCGTGGTTTGTCTTGTTATTTTTGTTTCTGGCACTCATTAATTTATTCGAGTTTGAAAGAATGTGTTTCTGAGGAAGGTTTTGCCTTTGACTGCCGATGAATCCTTCGTATATTATTATTTCGTGCAAACACGTATTATTGCTGTGAATTATCCAGCTCGAATTAATACTGATATCTGAGTGTCTGTTGGTATTTTCCAGTTGACCCATACGGTGGTCCGCCGCATGAGTGGCAACAAAATGCTCCTCCGCCTGGTAATCATGCAGTCACAATGATGCCAAAGCCATCTCCACCACCACCAGTAGCATCACGGCCACCACAATCACCACAGTATAATCCAAGTCCAGGGGCACCACCACCACCACCTTTCACAAGCAGCAGTGGAGGTTCTGGTTCCAATTATTCAGGGGGTGATCTACCCCCACCACCACCTCCACCAGGCTATACCTTGGGATTTTCTAAAAGCACATTCACATATGAGGAACTAGCATTGGCAACTGAAGGCTTCTCGGATTCCAATCTTCTTGGTCAAGGTGGATTTGGATACGTACACAAAGGAGTCCTTCCAAATGGGAAGGAAGTAGCAGTCAAGCAGCTGAAAGCTGGAAGTGGGCAAGGGGAACGTGAATTCCAAGCAGAAGTGGACATTATTAGCCGTGTACATCATAGGCATCTTGTTTCACTGGTTGGATATTGCATGACTGGGTCCGAGAGACTACTGGTTTATGAGTTTGTTCCCAATAATACTATGGAGTTTCACTTACATGGTAAGTTTGTTTTCGCAGCACATAATATTGAATTAGTGATTGTAAACAATTAAACACCTTTATAATCAAAATTAAAACTGAATTTATAATGTCTTTGTAGTTAGGGTGTACACACACACACACACACACATAATATTGAATTTATGTGGTCCATTACCCTAATGGATAGGATGTTGGGTTTCCACCCATGTGTCCCGGGTCCGAAACTCCCCCCTGCCCTTAATAGTAAAAAAAATAAAAAAAGGGTAGTTGATAGACCGTTGCTTGATTGTTTTTACCACTGCGATGTTGGTGCATACTTGTGGTTACAAGGATCTGATAAAATATTCATATTGCAGGAAAAGGGCGACCTACCATGGATTGGTCAACAAGACTAAAGATTGCTTTAGGATCTGCGAAAGGACTAGCATATCTTCACGAGGATTGTAAGTTATCCATGTCCATGCACACACGCACAAGTGCACTTGAAAATAATTACTTTAAATTGGTCCTTGACATAGGAACTTTGGATTTTACATTGTAATAATCTGTAAATGTTATACAGGTCATCCAAAAATCATCCATCGTGATATTAAAGCAGCTAATATACTTTTGGATTTCAAGTTTGAGGCAAAGGTATGGACTGTGCATCAGTAAGGGACCACCATTACTGTGCCTTGTCAATTTGACGGTTAAATTATTTTGACTGAGATATATCATGCTCAGATTTGATCTGTACTATATGATTTATTTTAAGATGTATTGGGTGATCATGTCAAGGAATTTTTAGTTTCTGTATAAACTAAGATTCGCCGTCTTTGGCTCAGGTTGCGGATTTTGGACTTGCCAAGCTTTCGTCCGATGTTAACACTCACATTTCCACCCGAGTGATGGGAACTTTTGGGTAAGAGTTGTGAAACCCATTCCTTTCATATTGCAATTGCCAATGGACTTGGCTATCATAATGATTTTAGTTTAAGATTGACGAACCAAAATATGACCAGGATTTTATCAAGATTGAGAGGTCTCAGGTTGAAAATTTTGTAAAAGTTGTTTGGTGTCATAACCAGATATATTATATTCATGTTCTTATATGCTCTCTACCTTCAGTTATCTAGCTCCGGAATATGCTTCAAGTGGAAAACTCACAGACAAGTCAGATGTTTTCTCCTTTGGGGTTATGCTTTTGGAGTTGATTACTGGACGCCGGCCAGTTGATGCATCTCAAACTTACGTGGAGGATAGTTTGGTAGACTGGGTGAGTAACAAGTCACTTTGTCTGTGAACAACTTGTGAACTCTGGTTGGTTTTTTTTCAGAGAATGACGACTAATGAGAGAGTTGTGGAATTGCAGGCAAGGCCTGTGCTAACTCGAGCATTGGAAGAAAGAAACTTTGATGAACTGGTTGACCCTAAGCTTCAGAACAGTTATGACCCCAATGAGATGGCTCGCATGGTTGCTTGTGCTGCAGCTTGCGTCCGTCATTCTGCACGGCGTCGACCTCGAATGAGTCAGGTAAATTTTCTCAAGCAAGAGCTTAATCTTTCATGTTCCACGAATGAATCTTCTAGTTGTCATGGATCTTAGTTGATCTGCATCCATTGGACAAGCAAGATTTTCAAGGCCTACCAGGGTTCTGTAATGTGTCCTCTGACTATATTTACTCGATACACTCAGGTTGTCCGTGCTTTAGAGGGAGACGTTTCTCTTTCTGATCTCAACGAAGGAATCCGGCCTGGGCAGAGCAATGTCTATAGCTCTTACGGGAGCTCAGACTATGACACAAGCCATTACAAAGAGGACATGAAAAAGTTCAGGAAGATGGCATTGGGAAGCCAGGAGTACGGTGCTAGTAGCGAGTATAGCGCGCCCACAAGCGATTACGGTTTGTATCCATCCGGCTCAAGCAGCGGGGAAGGCCAAAGCCGCCAAACCACCCGAGAAATGGAGTTGGGAAGGATAAAGAAAAACAACCACGGTTTTAGCAGCGGAACCTCTTAACGGCCAGTGCACAATTTTTTTTCCCTGTAAAGAGTTACCCCCTCCCATATTCTTAACACCTCTCTTTATCAACATTGATTTCAAGAACACAGCGTGTTTTAGCAGCAGTTCAATCTATTTTTTCCCCTCTTCGAAATAATCGAGTTTTCGGTTTTACAGTGTATATAGCAGCGCTTATGCAACAGTCAACAAAAGATTCTTTACCAATTCTTTTATTTGTGGTTAATCTTTCTTCTTTCACATATTGTTCCCAAACATCTCTTATAATAGTTTCTTAGTGTGGGAGGATAAAATCCGGTTTTTCGACTCATGGGCCAATACCAATCGCCCAAGGAGAAAGAGTTGTGCAAGGTAAAAAGCCCACGAGATATATGCAAGGGAACGTGCCTAGATAACTACCCACTACGGAGGAGAAGTAGGAGAGGGTGATAGGTCGTGGCATTTGTTCCCAAAGCATGCGGTCATATGACGAATGACCGCTAAGGAATTGGGAAAAGAGGGCTGGACGTGGTGCTTGATCTTCAAGCATGCAATCCTATAAATAGGGAGATAAGCCAAAGAACAGGGTGGGGGGGAATGGAGAGAATAAAAAACACTCGACTGACTTGAGCGTCGGAGTGTCTTTTGCAGGTATCCGCCCAGGCAAGTTACGAAGGAAGATTATTTTGGATCACCTCAAAGGAAGGATTCAGCAAACGTGTGGATTGCAGTCAACAAATCTGTAGAGGTATTTCTTCTCGTGAGAAATCTCGCTCCAACAGTTGGCGCCGTCTGTGGGAAATGAAACAAAATCAAGTTACAAACATGACTGGATCTGCACAAGAAGTTCCGAATCCCTCCGAGGACACGGGGACTCGACCAGTACATGCGAGGTCCCAGTCTCGCTATGGAACAATTAAGAAGGCTAACGAGGGAATTGCGTGAAACGAAAAAGACAGCAGATGAGGCGTTGAAGAAGGCTGAAGCGAAAAACGCAGTAGAAAGTGCAATCGGCACCAAGAGACAGCGTGCGGAAGAGGAAGATAAGGAGGGCAGTTCTAGTAGCGCGCCATCCAGTAACTGTGTAGAAGTGATGAAGAATCATGATGAAGGGAGTCATAGGAGAAAAGGATTAAAAAAGGTAACTGATGTTGATTTGCAAGAACAAATTGAGAATATTGTAAAGGGATACAAGCCACAGACCCCAGCGGAACTTGCCTTGGAAGTAGCAAGAGGGATTCGCAGATCGCCGTTCACAGAGGACATCCTGAAAGCTAAAAAACCCGCCAAGTTCACCCAACCAAAGTTTAGGTTATTTGAAGGCGTAACTAATCCCGTCGAACACATTTACCACTTTCAACAGCAGATGGCGCTTGAAGGAGACGACGAGGCCCTCATGTGCAAGTTGTTCCCCTCAAGCCTTTCAGGATCATCGTTAACTTGGTTCAGACAACTGAAACCGAAGTCTATCGAAAGTTTCATGGAGCTTCGTGAAGCATTTATATCCCAATATGTCTGCAATCAGAGGCCAAGAAAAGATGTTACGATCTTGTTCAGCACTAAACAAAATGTTGGCGAGAGCCTCAAAATCTACATGACTAGGTTCACTGAAGAGATGTCCACCCTAGAAGAATGTGATTCCTATATTGCGTCTTTGGCATTCCGAGAAGGGGTGTTACCTGGAACGAAGATGCGTAGGTCATTAATCGAAACACCACCGCTGGACATGAGGGAAGTGATGGCCCGAGCTGATGGAATCATCCGATTAGAGGAAGAGGAACTTATCCAATCAAAGCAAGCCACCGCGATTATTGGTGCGTCTCCAGCGGGCACTGTTGCGCCTACCTTGAAACCCATTGCTCAACTGAGGCAGAGAAGCTTGGACAAGTATGGGAAGGGCCATATGAGGTGACCGAAGCCTTCGGAAATAGAGCTTATAAACTCAGGCACGTTGAAACAGATCAATCTGTGCCGCGTCCATGGAACGCAATTCATTCGAGAAAGTACCAAGCTCTTGTTTATATTTTCTATATTTAAAATTTCTGTTTCCAGCAATGTTGAAAGGTAAATTCCTTCTTATCTTCCTTGCATATCAAAGGGTGTATCCCTGGATGTCTGTTGACATCTCCTTATTGTATCATAAATAAAGTTGCACTTCGTTCAAATCTTAGACTAAAGACTAAAGTTAAAGAGTATAAACCAAGGAATGAGGATCGAATCAAGATTGGAAATCTAAGATCGAGTGGGAAAAGACAACCCAAGATCGAATGGGCAGAGACCCAATCAAGATCAGAAACTTAAGATCGAGTGGGAAAAGACAACCCAAGATCGGATGGGCAGAGATCCAATCAAGATCGGAAGTCTAAGATTGAGTGGCAAAAGATAACCCAAGATCGAATGGACAAAGATCCAGCCAAGATCGAAAATCTAAGACCGAATAGGTGAAAATTGATAAAGAGTCGTTAGTGCAATGGTTAGTTTATTTTGACAATCCCATAATAAGTCTGATTTTGTAGACTCAAGATGAACGGTTTTGAGATCGATGACGAGATGGCGAAATTAGTAAGTCTGATTTTCCTCCTCGAACACATCGTGTGTTTGCAAAGGAAAATAAGGCGTTACGTGTGCAAAGGTAAAAGCTCAAATAGTGGGACATTGTTTTCTTGCCGTAAAACAGAGTATCTTTTATTTAAAAGAGGAAAACCTCTTAGATGTTGGATACATAGTACGATAAAAGATAAGAATGAAGAAATAAACCTGCTAGTAGAAGGGAAAACAAGGACGACAACACTACGAGATATCTTAGTAGTGGTTGGACCTAAGGGTCCAACTTATAAGCAAAATGACATCTAGTCTAACGGGGTGGAGAGACTATCCCAGTTTACAAAGGGGAAGGCCGTTTTCGCCTTGGAGCGAAAATATTGAATGCCCTATTTAAAACCATCATGAACTCCATCTAAATGAGCAACAGACACAGCGCGGTCAGCAGCCATCAAATCCCCCCTGAGGCGATCCACTTGATGTTCAGCGCGTTGCAAATACCCTTTCAGAGTTTCACGCTCGTCCAAAAGCAGGGATGGAGAAACACAAAGTAATGACACACACACACACACACACACACACACACACACACACACACACACACACACACACACACACATGTGTGTGCATAGGGATGTACACGAATACATGAACAATATGCAAAGAGATCCGCATGTCGGTATGCAGAGATATGCACATATATGTTGCTCATAGGTCTGCCTATATATGCCTATGGATCCAGACGTGTGTATATATATATATTGAGATGGCCATGTGTGATGATATATATATATATATATATATATATATATATATATATATATATATTTAGATGGCGATTTTGATGAATCATGATTGCATGTGTGCATGCTTGTGCATGCGTATGCATATATATATTTGGAAGTTTGTCGGCTGTTAGTGTGTCTATATATATATATATATTATGTATATGTTATGTATATGTCCGTTGAGCTGGCGACTTTGATGAATCATGACTGCGTGTGTGTAAGTATGTGCGTGCAGACCCTCTTTTCACTGTCAGTCTTCGCAAGTCTTCTTTCGTCACTCAGTCCTAAGTGTAAATCCTCTTCTTACGTAAATCATCTTCGTAAATCCTCTTTCATAAGTCCTCTTACGTAAATCCTCTTTCGTAAGTTCGTACGTAAATCTTCCTTCGTAAATCTTCGTTCGTCAAGTTCAAAATGTGACAGTCCTCGAAATCCAGTGTATTTTTGTGGAAACTTTTGTGGCATACAAAGTATGATTTTGAGGCCATACGATAGAAAAACTTTAGTTTTCCCCTATTTTACATACGTAAAAAAGGAGAAAAAGGGGCATTGTGGGAGGATAAAATCCGATTTTTTGACTCATGGGCCAATACCAATCGCCCAAGGAGAAAGAGTTGTGCAAGGTAAAAAGCCCACAAGAGATATATGCAAGGGAACATGCCTAGATAACTACCCACTACGGAGGAGAAGTGGGAGAGGGCGACAGGTCGTGGCATTTGTTCCCAAAGCATGCGGTCATATGACGAATGACCACTAAGAAAGTGGGAAAATAGGGCTGGACGTGGTGCTTGATCCTCAAGCATGCAATCCTATAAATAGGGAGATAAGCCAAAGAACAGGGGGGAATGGAGAGAATAGAAAACACTCGACTGACTTGAGCGTCGGAGTGTCTTTTGCAGGTATCCGCCTAGGCAAGTTACGAAGGAAGATTATTTTGGATCACCTCAAAGGAAGGATTCGGCGAACGTGTGGATTGTAGTCAACAAATCTGTGGAGGTATTTCTTCTCGTGAGAAATCTCGCTCCAACACTTAGCATTACAAGTTATCCATACACCAATGGTTTCAAGTTGTGTTCCGAATTTTTCTTGATTACCTTTGTATACTCAATGTCGATGCATATTTAACTGTTGAATTTGATCTAACGGTTTTCCGCCTGTTTCTGTTGGATAAAATTCAATTGTCGAACACTGAGTTTTGTTGTTCTTCAAGATAATTGGAACCATAAAAACCCTACCACTAACATGCGTGCAAGGTTTAAATGATGGGTTTGGTTTGCTGAATGCTATTCATCATGAAAATTGAAAGCCAAACCCTAACCCTAAACCCTAGTGGAATCTCGCAGCCCACGCTGTCCAACAAAGCAAAAAGTTGATCATCTGAACCCATTCAGCCTGGTTGGACTGACTAGGTTGTAGGGTCTCCCTACTTGCATTCCTATAAAGGGAAAGGAATACTCTTCGGATTCCCTACCCCATTCCTCTGATTTTCACGTTCACCCCGCCCCACTTTTTGTCATCGCCCTCTCACACCACACCCATAGCCCACCACATTTCGGTGGCCTCACACAAGAACCTATGTAGCTGTACAGACGTGTTCCAAAGGTCACACGTATAGTTTCTGCATTTGAAAGGCAGCTTTCACAAGTTTGGGGTTGGTGTGACCCAAATGCAAGAAATCCCAACAAGAAAGGTTATCAAAAATCTTGCCTAATACTCTTGATTAGCATAAATACAGTCGATTAAAGGAAAGCAAAATTTGTTGTATCAAATTCCTTACAAATACAAAATCATTTCCTGTGATCCGACAAGACTCTTGTATTACTGAATCCATGTCACAAAGAAATTCTTTTGGTAGTGTGACACTATTACAAGAACAACGCCATTAGAGATTCATGGCCTCCGAAATAAGGGATATCGGAAAAGAAAAATCATCTGGAACTACAAATTAGAATACCGACCGGAACCAGATCCTTTCCTTCGCCGCCGTCGTCTCTGTCGGATTCTCCAAAAGCTCAAAAATACCAGAAGACCTATAAATAGCAGCCAAGTAATTTAAAAGTACATGACTATCCGAAAACAAAAAGAAAAAACATGTATATGCTTCTTTTCCGGAATTGGAGGACTAAATGATCACTTACCAGTTACAAGAATGATCGCAGGAACAAGCCAATGAGTAGGAACTAACACGGGCATGTCCAGCTGCAGGAAGGATTACAGGAAACTTTCAGCATCATGTAACCGTGTGATAGTATGTCAGTATGTTGTGACAGTAAAAGGAATAGCGGAAAATATCGTTTTCTAACCATTCTGGCTTACCTCATCCCCATAGAACAGGCCCAAGTATCCTAAAGGATCACTTCTACTTTCCACACTCAATTTGGTACGTTTCGAATTGGAAGTATCGGCTGTGGAATTTAAACCTCTGTCCAAGTCAACCACGGAATAACCCGGTAATCTTCTGTTTGTTCCCCTGACCTGTGAACTGTAACCTTTAGTCCCCCAGATTTCAAACACGGAGTCACTCCCACACATCAATTCCTTTCCCACAACAGAAGAATATGTCGAGAAATTCACATCAGTTCTACGAGATGGTAATTGGTTGTCTTCTATATGTAAAGGTGAACTTTGTTTAACCGAGTTTGAGAAAAGCACGGGGTCTTTGATGTTTCCACCAGTGAAATCTAATATTTTCCTCAAGAGCCAATAACAATTTGTCACCATATGACTGCTGTCCAAACAGTTAGAGTCTCCATAGACTACAACACGACCTTCACCCGCCTCAACAAGACCAAGAATGGGAGAATCTGCCTGCATTGATCAACAGGCATCATAATCACTATCACATATGAATCATGATTGACTTCAATTATTAAAAAAGCAGGGAAAACATGAATTAAGTAGCCTTTGAGCTCACCGTGGTCATCTCAGGAGTCCGAAGTACATTTTGAGTGGCCCCACTCTCAGAGCTATCCATGAAAGGGAACTTGTGCACATAACCACCTCGTGGAAACCTCACAATATTCGTTCCAGATGCATATCGACTATGCTCACCATTAATAGAAAAATCACCATTCAGAATCTTATCTCCAAATGCAATCCCAAATGGAGCTAAAAGGTCATTCAATGCTGGAACATTTGCGCCACCAGTGACTGGAGTCCACCAGCTCCGTGTGTTATCATCAAAGAATCTCATCTTCACCATTGTGTCCACATTATACCATTCAGAAAACACCACTAATCCCAGTCCAGAATTAAGAACATCATCTCGCAGCTTTTCAATCTCCTCCTGAAAGTACTCTTCTTCAAGATCTACAAGAAGAAGTGTCCCATACCGGAGAGCATCAAAGCAAGTAAATGGCGAACCTAATGTTTCGACATAATACCCAGCATCTCGTAACATGTTGAACATAATGTGAAAATTCGTATGCAGGTGATCCCCATGCCAGTCAAGAATGTCATTACGAACATCCAAAGAATCTCTAGGGATATAACCTGGAGGGTATTTAATGTTGTGAAACTGATCCCACAAAACTCGTTTCGATCTTGGCGGAGTTGGGACAATATTCAATTTCAACTGAAGCACACAAGTACTAATCCGAATATCTGTCTCTCCAAGAGCTGGAGGACTGTACACCCTAAGAGTAACATTGCCTCCAATCTCTCCGGAAAATTGTGCACCTTCTTCCTTAATTTGCATGTGAAGAGCTAAATAACCAGTCCAAGGCCAAATAACTTCAGAATAAGTAAAGTGAATGCTTAAAAGATTCCCTACATCATCTGAAGGATGCCATGTGGGTGGACTTTCAACGTAGCCTATTACATCCATTCCATTTAGAATGGTAGCATTAAAGATAACAGGCATGGCACCTGCGTAAAGGGGCTGACGACAGAAGGGCCAAGAGTAAGGGCAATCTGTATAATCAAGAGTGCTTGGGAAGATGCTGGCACGAGGTTGGTAGCTCTTGAGGATTTCATATGATTCTAACCTGACCAAAAAGTAAAAAAGTAGATTAAAAAACCATAAATGTCAATGCTGGATATTAAGGCAAAAAGCAAGGGGACTATAATTCAGGAGAACTTACAGATCAACCCTGCCTGCACCCTGCTCATACATATTCGGACCAGAAAGCTTCGCAGCACCCTCAACCAGTGCTTGTTTCATGCTTGCTGGATTTAAAATATCCTTCCTATTGCTCACAGGGATAACACTGACAAGAAGACATACCATACCAGCAACCACAGGACTTGCCACACTTGTGCCCGATAAGCTTTTACAGCCAGTACTGATCTTGGAACCCATGATGTCCCGTCCATATGCAACAACATCTGGCTTCACCCGACCATAACTGTATGAAGAAAACTCAAATAGTTCATGCTTTGCACATTCAGTGTTATAACAAAGATAGCTTGTACAGCTAAAAGAATAACAAAGGATTGCATATGTCTCAAGATCAGTTAAAAACCTTGGGGAAGGAAAAAATAAAGCAATCACAATACGCAGTACGGAAGAAAAGATTAGATTACCCATGAGGCATCTCCCATGTACTCATGCCACGTGACGAGAAAGAAGCAATGTGATCACTGTAGTCAATGCCACCAACGCCAATGACATCACTTTGGTCTGCTGGATTGTTTAGAGTTCCGTAAAGCGGTCCGTCATTTCCAATTGCCGAAACCATAATTATGTTGTTTGCCGTTATTTCCCAAACCTGGTGAGCAAATCAGCAGCAAAAAGCTAAGCAAAATATCATGATTCAAAAGCAAAAGTATAGCATATGCCCACAATTGTCTGAATGCAATCATTGATGAAGATCAAAAGCCACCACACTAAAGTTCTTTACGCAATATGGAAAACAACAAAGAAGCCTTACCTTCTCTACAAATGGGAGGTCCAAGTAATCAGGTCCACCTATACTCAGATTTAGCACATCCATATTGGTCGCAATTGCATAGTTGAATGCGTCAAGGAACCATGATGTGTATGATACCTGCAATAAGCTGAATACAAGCTTCTCATAATTTTTCTAAATTTGATTAACCCAATGAAGCACCATGAAGCCAAGTATTTCAAATTATAGCTTGGCTTATATATCATGGGCCGAATACAAAGTTTACTAAATCTCGCCTCCAAATCACTTCATCCAAAACGATATCTTATAAAGTAATATTAATGAATCAACAATGCATATGTGCAACGCAAAAACACACCATGAAATATGAATGTTACTTTGTATTTTTCCCTTGGTATGCTAGTCTATTCTAGTAATAATGTCATGCCAATAATTCTTCCATTGTCCGATGTCATTACCTGTGCATCTGTAAACACACGAAAAGCATAAATCTCCGTGTCAGGTGCAAAACCGAGACACTCGGCATCTACACCAGCAATAACACCAGCAACAAATGTCCCATGCCCAAGGTTGTCATTCAAAGTATCTTCATTTGTCCAGTTTGTGCGCTCCTGCATAATTGCTCAAAATTTAAAACCAGTATAACACCGCAAAATTTTATTGGAATCAAACAAACATGTATTAGGGTTAATAATGCCGATTAACCGACTGAAAAAACACACAAGGGAAAAAGACTCCCAACTCTTTTCCCCTAGAAAATTACCTTGATATTACGAAAATGCGGGTGATCTGCTCGAATTCCAGTGTCAAAGATGGCCATTTTAACTTTTGCACCAGCATATCCTTTTTCCCAAAGGGACTCCGCCCCAAACATTGAAGTAACTTGAGATCTCTGCAAGAATAAAATTGACCTAAGAGGGTGAGTTTAGGATAAAACACTAGGGAACTATCCAAGAATCAAGCAAACGAGCAACACTGCTGGAACTTTCTCAAAACTTAATTCCAAAACTGCCTGTTTTCGAGACACATAGAGAATGGTGTCTCCATGTCAATATACAAGTTTCATTGAAAAAAAAAAACAAAATAATGCATTCAATATGTCCCGCAATTATCGAGTTAGAAATCGAAATATGTGCTTTTGGTAGTTTAAGAAATTGGCGCTCTGCATTGTAAGCTTCCACTGCAACACTAACTACAGAACAAAAACACACCAAAACTCCATTTCGTTTTCGGAATCTTTAACAACCACGAAAACCCAATTAGGAAACACTTCTAACTTACTCAAACTAACACGATAATACGATAAACAATCATTAATAAACATCAAATTCCAACTTCAAGTTTCTTACTTTTTCCTAAATTAACACAAAATGACCAAAACCCACCTGAGACATGAGCTGCCTTCTCCAGCCAACCGAAGAATTACTTGCGGCCGAGTTATATGCACCGCCGCCGGCTTCACTGAACGACATCGCCGTCAAAATCTTCCCCGGTTTCTTCTTCCCATCGACAAATGATCCAGCTCTATCCCTCTTCCCCTCAGCAAGCAAACCCCTTCCGTACCTCACATCCGCATTCACATCCTTCACCATTCCCAAGTTCCCAATTTCAGAGACCACCGTCACTCTCGACGATTCTTCAATCCAAACCAACCCGAAATCCGTGGGGTACTTCTTCGCCGGGTTGTTCCTCTCGATCCAACCCCACCCATCGGATCGCACACTCGATTTCAAATACTCTCGGAGCTCCTCCGCCCTCCTGTATTCCACGAATCGAACGACGTAGTTTTGGCGGTTGGTCTCGGGACGCGACGAATTTGGGGGAAGGTTTACGTTTAGGGTTTGGGAATTTTGGGGTTTGAAGCGGAGGAAAGAGATGGAGATGGAAATGGAAACGGCGATGACGACGAAGACAAGAGAGAGTGATGACGTAGCGGCGCGAGGAGGACCGGTCATGGTGACGGCGGTGCTATGGAGATTGGCGGAGCTGAGGATTCCTTGATTTGGCGGGAAAGGTCCCGCATCGGAGAAAGAGAATGCTGGTCGGTCCGGAGAGTCTCAGTTTTTTGGTCAAACCGGAGAGTGTCTGTTAATCTTCGGTTTAACTTGTCTCGTTCTTTTGTACTTTGTCTGCATACGTAAATAATAAAATAATAAAGATTTTGCTGCCAATAATTTAATTTCTTTCATACCACATCTGGCCACCAAATTCTACTATTTGTTGAACGGCCCATCAAAAATTTTTTTGGTCGAATGGCCATTCACTTTTGATCCTTATAGTTTGGTATTCACTTGTAATTCAAGGACACATTCAAATTTTCGTCTAATTGTTTAATTTAAAGAATATGTGTGTTTTTACAATTTAGTATTACGATTTAGTGGTATTCTTATTTACTTGTAAGTGAGAGGTTTTAAGTTCGATTCTTGTCTTTTATTTTCACATTAGACTTTAACTCGTTTTGAAGACTATCACTTGTCTAAAATTGAGTTTCAGTTTTTTTAAAGTTTTAAATACGCTAAATAAAATTTGATAAAAGAATTTGCAATTTTAGATGGAGAGATTATATTCACACACCTCAAATTACTTCTCCCACACCCTTTTAATTTTTTAATATTTTCTACACAACACTAACACTTAATAGAAAAATATTAAAAAATTAAAAGGGTGTGAGAGAAGTAATTTGGGGTGTGTGAATATAATTTCCCTTTTAGATGTGCCCTAGTCCCAATCTAGTCTAATGTAGATAGCTCAAAAAGAAATAAGTAGCCTTCCACATGAAGTGCGTCAGTTATGCGTCAAGCATTTGGATGAAAAATTTGAATGTGGTGTAGAGTTGCAAGAGAACCAAACTACAAGAGTAAAATCACCAAAATTGAAACCACATCGACCAAATTGGAAAATAGGGAAATCGACAAGGACTAAAGTGAAATTTAGCCTATTTATTTTCTGTTGTTCGTTTAAACGCTGCGTTTCGACGACTATGGCTCCGCATGCTGCTGCATCCATCTCCAAACGCTATCTGTAAAAAGAGCAAAATCCACTCATAAGCTTGAAGGTTTGTAAATGGCGCGAGCGTTAATCCTACCCTCGCAAACCAGTACCCAGACCTTACTTTTTGCCATTCCGCAAATACCCCTAACGACATGGAAACTTCCGTTCATGTCCCGCCAAGTTCTCTGCAAGTGCTCGTCCGTCCAAGCAGCCCCGGCTGCCGCAGTCGTCGACATGGCCAAGTACAAGGAAGCTTTCATCAAACGAATGGCCATGGCCGGCCTCAAACCCCACCACTGCCTTGGTCTGTATTACTTTTCTCTCCCTGTTTTCTGCAAATTATTACCTTGCTTTTTTTTTCATTTAATGGGCTCGATGTCGCTTGTTTTGCTCTCCAAATTTCGGTGTTATCTGAGATTGCTTTTGTATGAAGCACTTCTACTTATAAGTTCTGGCACTAGAAGTTCTTTTGTTATAAACATGTAGAGATTTGTGTTCAAAATCAAAGTGCTTTTTGGCATTTGGCACAAAGCAGGTGCTTCTCCCGAAGCTGCGTCTATGACCGAGAAGCGCTTTTGAGCTTTCCTGTCAAACGTAATTAGAAGTGCTTTTGGCCACTAGAAATCACTTTTATCCATTTCAGAAGTAATCGCAAATTGGCCCCTTGATTGCTTTTGGAAATAATAGGGGTCTTAATTTGCTTGTTTTGTTGCTTTTAATATGTAGCTATTGGAGTTTCTGGAGGTCCAGACAGCATGGCCTTATGCGTTTTATCTGCCCACTGGAAAGCTCAAGACTTTAGTGCGAAATGTGACAATGGCGGCTTCATTGACGGGCTTTTAGCAATAATTGTGGATCATGGGCTGCGCGCTGAGAGCAAAGAGGAGGCCAACACTGTCTCCGATCGGGTCTCGAAAATGGGTACTTTTGGTTGTTGCTGCTGATATGCTGTTTTAGTGCCTTCGGGTTTAACACAGTGAATTCTGTTTAAGATTTTCGGTACAAGAAAGATAAGCCAATTTGAACTTTGTGTAGGAATCAGAAGTTGCATTGCCTGCTGTGATTGGCCAGATGGTCACCCAAAACAAGGTCACTTGCAAGAAGCAGCCCGTGACATGAGGTGTCTTACGGTTCATTACATTTGTGGTTTAACTGGAAGATGGAAAATAGTTCATTTACGATTTTGTTAAAATCGGGTTTTGAATGTCAGGTACGAAATGTTTCAGAACATCTGCATCCAGAATCGGATTGGTGTGTTACTTATTGCACATCATGCTGATGACCAGGTTTGTCCAACAACCGTTTAGTCTACCTTTCTATCTGTTGCAGTATCTGTGTTTGCACACGTGTGTGAGGCATTTACAAGTTACTTGTCTTAAAAAAGAGGTTAAAACTAGTAGTTTCAAAACTGAAAGTATCTATCAGCTTACGCTATAGTGGTTATGGTATTATTCCTCGTCCGTATTGATTTCGACTTTCCAGGCTTGTTCCAGGCTGAGTTATTTGTTCTCAGACTATCTCGCAATAGCGGTGTTCTTGGACTTGCTGGTATGCCTTTCACATCTCAAATTTTCTCTACGCATACCCATTCTTGTGCCGAAGTTTCCAGAAACCATGGTATTCTCGTTGTACGTCCACTCTTGGATCTTGTGAAAGAAGATATGTACAAGGTTGGTGCGATAGAGCTAGGCATGTATCTATTAATTATACATTTTTCTCGAATTTGTATTTTGAACCAATTTGACTTGTTTTCTTGCACAATTTCTGAAGATATGTGAAGGAAGTAATCAGGTCTGGGTGGAAGATCCAACCAATCAAAGCCAGTTATATGCTCGTAACAGAATTCGATTGTTCTTAAAGGACTCAACATGTGAGTCATATAATAATTCTCAATCGTTTCTCCGTGCAAAAGTTCTGTGGCCACATTTCTTGTTTGCAAACACATGTTCATACTACTAATGTCTTTTCCTTTTCCTTTTCCTTCCAGGTGCATTCAGGTCGGAGCTACAAGCACTTATTGCTGCCTGTCGCAAAATACGCAGATACGTTGATCATATTTGCAGTAATTTGATAAGTCAAGCAGTGACTTTTACGGATGTAAGCATCATTTGAGTGTTAATAGGTTTAACTGTTTCTACCTTCTGATAACTGATAGCTATTGTAGCCAACTTTTCGTTTGACAATGGTGTAAAGATTTTGGAATATGTTTAAGAAATTTATTTGATACTGCTGCCTGCAGCTCGGATATGCTGTTATTGATTTGGAGATTCTTAACCAATCAGAAATCGAGGACATATGCATGACAAAGTTTATTGCTTTGGTTTTGAAGGTACATCAGATATTACCATACAAGTTGTTCGTTGTTATTGTTAGAAACATATATCCTTTTGACGAATTTATATTCATGCCGTTTCCAGTTCATCTCACAAAGGAACAGGCCAATTAGAGGTAGCACTTCAAAATTGCTTTTGAATTACATGCGTACTTTACCATGCAAGGTACGTCTGCTTTCTCATTGATACTTACCAACTTGATGTGCATCACAATTCACGGATGTAAAAATACTTCAGTCAGTTTGCAAATGAGTTAATGTTATATAGTAACATGAGAGTTAGCTTTTATAATATGTTTCAACGGCTGTATCTGCTATTACTTTTGGTCTCATTGAAATATCATTCTGTTTTACCTCTTCTGCAGACCTCCTTTACTGCAGCTGGCTGCTACATTTCTCCAGCTCCTGGTTCTAGAGGCATGAAAGCTCTAGTTTGTGTTTCTGTCGATAGTCCTCTACCTTTAAAAATGGGACTATCCCGCTTACACTTTCAGGTTGAACAGGAACACAGTACTCCGGATGAGATAGAGCAAATTATATCAGATAGCAAATCGTATGCAGATTCTTTGGTTCCAAATAAATCAGATGTACATTTCTTGGATGGAAATCCTGAATCAATTCTAACCGGAGCCAGGAAACTCGGTATGATTAGCGAGTCAACCCATACAAATATCCTTTTATTGCACCAGGAAGAGATTAAGAATTTCAAGTCTAGTAAAGTCGCAGCTGACTACAAGTCAGAGCATGGAGTCAAATCTGCTAGTACATCACGGAGCGAACAACTTCAACCTGGGCAAATATGTTGCTTCATGGACCGATTCTTTGTCACGTGGAATTGGAGTGAGGAAGATACTGACGATGCAACTTCCGAGGAAGCAAATCTTGGCGGGGTTTTGGAGGCAGAAAATCGCTACTGCTGTTGCAGATCTTGTGGTTTTGGTCATGACACTGTAGTTGAGGTGCGCAACATGATTGAACCTGATTGGCTGTATCTTGCCAACTTGTCAAAGTGTCAGACCTCGGAAAACTTTCAAGAACAAAGACATTCTCTCGATAACAGGCTAGAGCAAACAGAAGAGAAGACGAACAAGTGTCTAGATTATGCAAGGTTCTCGGCACAAAGAGCTCTTGTATCCCTGAGGTTCATCCCTCTCGCTGCAAGAAGAGGCTTGCCTGTCCTAGTCAACGGTGAAGGACTACTGCTAAGCATCCCAGTAAGTTTTCGTATATCCAAGTTGTAAAAGGATAGCCTCTTAGTTTTCGTATATTGATTATGGCGGTCTGTAGTTGCGTAACCTGTTTCCTAATAAGTCACAACCTTTATTTTGCTTTCAGAGCATTAGCTTCAAACACTGCCCACGCTTAGCAACATCTGCAACATTCAAGCCGAAAGTACCACTTGGCGGAGGTCATACTTCGTTCATCTAGTCAGCTAGTCGCTCTACTTTCCAATTCAGCGGGGATGTTGAAGTCAATATATGACCCCAGCAAGCTTCAAACCCCAAATTTTGTACTGCATTTAGATTATGTTGCAATTTTGCGTAGTTGGGTTACATGTAT
Organism: Crataegus laevigata; assembly: GCA_963580275.1. Lineage (NCBI taxonomy): Eukaryota > Viridiplantae > Streptophyta > Magnoliopsida > Rosales > Rosaceae > Crataegus > Crataegus laevigata. The sequence continues at coordinate 25,356,515 of OY756944.1, forward strand.
TTTACCCCAGCAAGCTTCAAACCCAAAATTTCCATTGGGGAAACATTTTGTACGCTAAAAAATGTATTTCTTGAGTCAATGTACGATGCGTAAATCTACTTATGAAGAAGAATGCAGAGAAAAATGCAGGAAATTGAAAAAATTAAACTGTTTACATTTCATTGTAAAAGTGTTATTGAACACATACAACTTGAATACAATTACATCACACTCCCACAACCCCAACGTCGAAAACCAGCAGTTGATAGTCTCAGGAGGGTACATGATGCTTTCTGTCTTAAGCACATACTTTTCTCCATCTTGCACTACTCTAAACCAAAGAAGTGAAGGAAAGGAACAGAAAATTGGTGGACATCATAATTTCCCCTGACCTCCTCGTTCCTTAAACGAAGTAAAAGATGTGAACCACTGCTTCCAAGCAGCATCCTTTTGCTGCTCGACCCATGACAAAAAGGCGCTGTCTAACAGGCAAAAGATGTTTACATAGAGGAGTTGGTACCTCACAGGAACATATCGGAAATTTGCAATCTGAACAATTGGCCACACACCACCCTCCAAAGCAAGGGCTGGAAGGAAATCTCTCTTCAAATCTTCCTTCACTTGAACAGAATTCTTGCCCATGGAAAATCCCATGTAAGTGAAAAACACCAACAAATCCAAGGGGCCAAAGATAAGGCCATCCATTGCCACTTTAGCAGCAACAAACCGCGCTGACTTAGGTTGTAGGTGAAGCTTCAGCTTTATAAACTTGTCCAAGCCTTCGTACCTAAAAGCAAGCAACGTTATACCTTTTCTTTTTATTTTTATATGTCATACAGTTGGCAGACAGATCAGATCAGGTGACCTGGAGGGAAAAGACACGATTAGGTAAAACAAACCAGAAATGCCCCACTGGTCCAACAAAGGCAAACCCAAATGTGCTTGTGATGGCTACGCGTTTCCAATTAACTTTGAAGTCTGCGTCATTATCCTGAGACATGAAATATAGATTTTCATCGTATGTGCAGAGAAATTAGTTGATGGATAAAATACTAATATACTGCTTCACCACAAACAATGACTTGAACTTAAGTGAACAATAAACACCAAAAACGGCTAGAATTGAAAATCAATCAGGTTTCACTCCATAATTCAGCTTCATCCTTTGATTTTAAGTCCAACAGTTAACAAAGTTGGGAACAAGTAAGTGGATAGAAAAAGGGCATCAAGGGTTAGTTAGATACACTCTACGTTATAAAACCATATAAAAGGAGCCACACTGGAAACCCATACTCATGTTCACACATGCAGAGGCATTACCACGCACGCATAGAAGGACCTACTTCAGGGTTACGTGAACTCCTCAGTAAATTTTTCATTTTGAAAGACTTGGTTAGTGAAACTGAAATATATCTTTCCTGCACATGATAAAAGTAGTTTCTTGACTTCCATCAACGCAGAGACAAATGTATAAAGGAGCATGTACATTATGCACTGAGCAAGAGAACTCTATCAAATAGTAATACAATGCCTCATTCTGTAATGAAGCAAGGTTCCACTGCGGCTGAAAAGCAAAATAAAGAAGAAGAAAAATGAATCAAGCAAGGTTCCTCTATGTAGTTATAACTCAAACAAGGTGTGAGCAAATACCACGAGTTAAATTATGATGCATTTCTATTACATAAATTTGTCAAGGACACGGTCATAGCTAAAAATATGAAGCTTATTTGCAAATGGTAGAAGATAATCATAGAGTATAATGTCATGAAACAATCAGCTCCTGTTGTGATGACATCCGTTTTTCTGTAACGGCATTCATCTATTGGAGTAACATACAATTTGGCCATTACAGAAAATCCACCACAATTTGATAGCCAGTCAATCATTCTATTATCTATACTCTTTATTCTCCTTATTCGGGGTGAGAAGTGATACCTTCTAAAACTGGTGAAAGTATCGAGTTCTATCAGACATCGAAACAGATCCATAATCAATGTGGTCTAATTCTGAAGAACAGATTCACGAGTTCAAACATACAATTAATCTACTTCTGAGAAAACAGTTAATGATTTCGAGCAGATAACATGAAACTACACTTCCGTGGAAGCTAAAACAAGTAAATAACTATTCAACAAAGCAAAATTACACAGCTTTTTCTGAAAAACCCAACTCAAATGGAGAAATTTACAGCTACCCAGTTCCCGAAAACAAGCAATTGAATCGAAGAAATGAAATTACAGGTTCCGGTTGCAAAATTAGGAAGAAAAAAAAAAAACCAACTCACAGAAAGTTGAAGGCGCTTTCTTGCGTTGGAGTGAGTGACGTACTGGGCGGCAACGTCGCCGACGCCCCAGAGGACGCCGGAGCTGATGACCTGGGTTTTGAGTGGGTGGAAGGAGAGGCAGTTCTGGTACCATTTCCAGAGCTTCAACATCATTTGTGGTGGCTGCGACTATGTGCTCTGTGTCCGTGGGAGTGAGGAGAGGCAGCAAACGGTGGTGGTGTTGGTGGGCTTCTTTTATATGAAGGTGGAATCTTTAGTTGGCAAGCCTGATTAATAATCTAAATTGTCGCTATTTAGTACGATTTAGTAATATTTTAAAAAAAAAACTTTATGTTTGATTTTTGATAAATTTTTTTTTAATTACTGTTATAGAATATGTGGGTGAATGTCCACTCAAAAGAATGCCTAAAGACTTAGGGGTGTAGTCAAATTAAGATTTTAAAGGATTTTAAAAGTGATAGATTTTATAAGATTAAAGAGGATTAAGATTCCTTCAAAATTCATTTGGATTTTATAAAGAATTTGAATGGATTGTGGTGGAAGGATTTGAAATCCTAGGGGGTGAGTTTGGATTTGAAATCCTAGGGAGTGAGGTTGGTTATATATATTTTTGGGAACTTTAACGAAAAGCTCCCTGTACTGTTCACTTTAACGAAAAACCACATTTTTACACTAAAAAGTCAATCCTGGCACTATTCACTTTACCCTTTATTTTGTCCTTATCATTAAAACTCAAAGTTTTCAAGCCCTTTTCATTAGTTTTCCTTATATTTTTTGCTTTGAAATCCCACAAAATCCACAACTTATTGAAATCCTCCAAAATCTTAATTTTTTTTAATATACTTAGATTTGTATGGATTTTAAAATATTTTAAAATCTTTTAATTGACTACACCTAGATTTTAATAGATTCTAAAATCCTTTAATTGACTACACCTAGATTTGAATGGATTTTGAAATCTTTTAAATTCTTTTAATTGACTACACTAGGATTTTAAAGTCTTTTAAAATCCTCTCAAATCCAAGTTTGACTACTAGGGAGTGAGTAATAGTGTTTGATACTTTCAAAAGTATCATCATTGTATTTTGATGGTTATAGTTACGGGAGTCACTATATAAATAGAGCACTCCGTCTGTTATCAAATACATTGCGAAAAAAAGCAAGAGAAATAATATCAATATTCTTCTCTCTCTTTATCTGCCATCCTTTTGTGTTAAAGCTACTAAAGTTATAGTGTGATATTTTGCACTTACTTCACTCTTGTTCTTAGAAAGGTTATCTATCTAACTTTTACCTATTTATAACACGTTATCAGCACGACTCTCTAACCTTAAATAGTTCCCATTTCCCTTCACTGAAAGAAAGAAGAAAAAAAAGCTTCCTTCAAGGTTTTTCTTGTTTTTCTTCTTCCTCTGCCTCATTTGCATGATGCACCCTTGTGATGAACTGCTAGCACCATGTCTGCTTCTCGTTCTAAATTTAACAGTTACTTATATCTTTGATTTCTTGTTTGGTGTAGTTCCTAATTACTAACCCAGTGTTTATTTATATTAATTTTATTGTAATCAAAGATGGTGCGGTACAATTGCTCATCTTGAACTGCAAATTTAATTTTCATTGATTGATGGTGCGGTACAATCGCCCATCTTGAGCTGTAGATTTAATTTTATTGCAATTTTAGGTGGTGTGGTATAATCGTTCACTCTGCTTTGCATATTTAAATTTTATTGCAATTTTAGGTGGTGCGGTATATTCGCCTACCCTGTCTTGCATATTTAAACTGCTCTGCATATTTAAATTTTCTTATTGTTTAAGTGGTGTGGAATAATCGCACATCCTATACTTGTTTCGATGAGAATGATGCGGTACAATCGCCCTTCTCATTAATCATGAAAATCTCAAGCCTGAAATTTCGAGTGCTTATCATTTTTGGCCTGAATGTCAAAATGAAAAGTTTGTAAGAACCAGAAGTTCTAAAGTTATATTCCTCTAGGAATACATATTATTGCAAGTTCTTACACATCTTATTTTTCTTTCAGAAAAGAAAATGACGAACTTGGCAAAGATTGATTTTGCTACCTTGGACATTACTGAAAAGAATTACCTTACTTGGGTACTGGATACCAGATCCATTTGGAAGTAGGGAATCTTGTAGATACCATTGGGGAAGAAAACATCTCATCCTCTCAAGATCGGGAGAAAGCCATGATCTTTATTCGTCGCCACCTTGATGAGGGACTAAAGAGCGAGTACCTAATGATTGAAGATCTGTTAGCTCTTTGGAAGACATTGAGAAATAGATACAATCACCAGACAACGGTGATTCTTCCAAAGGCTCGTTATGAGTGGACTCACCTAAGGATTCAGGATTTCAAGTCAGTGGTTGAATACAATTCTGCGATGTTGAAAATTACCTCTCAGATGAAGCTCTGTGGGGATTAGGGGTGGGCAAGGTCCGGTTCGGTCCGGTTTCGCTTAAATTTTTACTAAAACCGTACGGTTCGGTTCATAACGGTTCTGATTCGGTTCATGCCGGTTTACGGTTCTAACCAAAATTATATATATATATATTTATTTATTTATTTATTTCTAATATTTTTTTACTTATAATATCAAACACATATTTCAACCACAAATTTTTCACTACTAAATCTACAAGATTTGTGACCAGTTGATAGTAAGTGTGCATATAAATGTAAATCAAAAGATAAAAAGGCTCATATCACGACCAAAGTATAGATTTTTTAAACTAAAACTAAAGTGTACATAATGCATAACATACTGGAAAAGAATGGAGAAAAATAATGGAGGTGAAGAAAAGTGATAAAACAGCAAAGGAGGGGAAGAGAGGTAAAGAAAAATATTAGGCTTATGCACATGATTTTCTTGAAAAAATGTCTTATTTATATAAAAATAATAATAAAACAATAATTTATATTAAAAGCGGTTTGGTTCGGTTCCTCCAGTTCTTAATATTTCCAAACCGAAACCGGAACCATTTGAAACGGTTTTGTTCGGTTTTTGTACCGATTTTGACTTTTTTGTCAACGCGGTTTTTTACGGTTTTTTTTGTCACGGTTCGATTCGATTTTCCGGTTCGGCGGTTTTTATGCCCACCCCTAGTGGGGATATCATTACTGAGGAAGCTATGCTGGAAAAGACTTTCAGCACATTTCATGCCTCTAACGTGCTCATGCAGCAACAGTATAGAGAGCGAGGCTTCATTGAATACAATCAGCTGATATTTGTGCTCTTGGTAACTGAACAAAATAATGAGCTCTTGATGAAAAATCATTAGTCATGACCTACTGGATCTGCATCATTCCCATAAATGAATGATACTTCCCTCGAAGTGAACACCATATCCTCTGGTGGTGATAATCATAAATGAAGATGCGGCCACAAACGAGGCTGGTGGAACAGGAAAAGTAAGAATCATAGTGGTCAGTTTCACAACCAAGTTCCAAGGCAAAATTTAGGCCCGAGCTTTAAAAATAGAAATTGCCACAAATGCAAAGCTCATATGAACAATGCTCCTAGAAACTCTAATAGAGCCTGCCATAAGTGTGGTAGCGATGGGCACTGGGCGCGTACCTGTTGTGCCCCAAAACATCTAGTGGATCTATATCAAGCATCCCTCAAGGAAAAGGTTATCGAGACTAATTTCCTCGACCAGGCTAGACCAATGGATATAGCTTATCTAATGTGCGACTTATCAGGACAGTTGAATACAACCCACCTAGATGTCTCAGGCTTCATTATGGAAAGGGAGAATGAAGTGTATCAGTTCGACTGAATCATTTATGTTTGATGTAATGTTATTATTCTGAACTTGTAGTTTAAAACTAGCATTTCAATTCAATAAAAGTGGCATTTAAATTTCCTGTTATAAGTTGTTTTTAATCGTGATCCCTTTTACTCAAAAAGCATGGATAAAATCTATTATTATTCTCAAAACATGAGAAATGATGGAGATATTTATCTTGCAGACAGCGCAATCACACATACAATACTTCGTGATCGAAAGTATTTCTTAAGCTTGATGCTTACAAGAGTAATGGTAACAACAATACCAGGCCAATCAGATGTAATTGAAGGCTCAGGGAAAACCCAAATTTGTTGAGTTTCAAAGACATACGTTTAAATGGATACCATATTGAAACGAAAAGTACAGAAAATATGGAGTATTTATGCATTACCTCCAATGATACCCAGAAGCGTATATTGGAGAAGTTGCGTGGTTTGTTGAGTGGATTGTATTATACATACATAAGGACAATTGAATCACATACTGTCATGAACCAGAAGTTCATTAATTCAAAAGTTTACATGCTTTGGCATCTGGGTCATTCAGGATCCACCATGATGCGTAGGATCATTACCAACTATAATGGACATCCATTATTGAGCAGAGACATTGCTATCTCAAATGTTAACCCTTGCAAGACTTGTTCTCAAGGGAAGTTGGTAATTATACCATCACAACTAAAGGTTGATGCTGAATCCCTATCATTTTTGCAAAGAATTTAAGGGGATATTTGTGGACCTATTCAACCATCTTGTGGATCATTTCGATTTTTATGATTTTAGTTGATGCATCTACCCGATGGTCACATGTTTGTTTCTTGTCTACTTGGAATATAGCTTTTGTGAGACTTCTTACTCAGATAATTAAGTTGCAAGCACAATTCCTAGATTACCCTATTAAGTCAATCCAACTTGATAACGCTGGTGAATTTACATTTCAAACCTTTGATGATTATTGCATGACATTGGGCATTGATGTTGAACACCCTGTTCTTCATGTTCATACTCAAAATGGTTTAGTAGAAGTATTGATCAAGCGGCTTCAATTAATAGCTCGCACTCTGCTTATGAAATCAAAATTGCCAGTTTCTGCATGGGGACATCCCATCTTACATGCTGCATCATTGTTTCGATTGAGACCTATAACCAACCACCAATATTCCTCAGTACAACTCGTGTTTGGGCATCAGCCAAACATTTCACATTTATAAGTTTTTAGTTGTGCTGTTTATGTGCCTATTACACCGCCGCGACGCACTAAAATAGGACCTCAGCGTAGACTGAGGATTTATGTGGGTTTTGATTCACCATCTATCATTAGATATTTGGAACCCCTGACAGGTGATATGTTTACAGCTTGTTTTGCTGATTGTCACTTTGATAAGACAATCTTCTCGTCGTTACGGGGAGAAAAGACTGTTCCAGAAGAACTACAAGAGCTAACATGGGTTGTACCCACCTTGTCTCATTATGATCCACGTAGCACTCAATGTGAAAATGAAGAGAAAAAGATCGTTCATCTTCAAAGTATTGCTAATCAAATGCCAGATGCATTTAATGATGTTATGAAAGTGACAAAATCACATATACCAGCTGTAAATGCACCTGCAAGAATTGATGTCTATGTTGGACAAAATAAAGTGGCAGAGAATGATTCATCTAGTGCACGCCTGAAGCGTGGTAGACCCCCAGGTTCAAAAGATTCAACTCCTCGAAAGAGAAAGACAAGGGCACAGCTGAATCCAAATGAAATCATTCAGGAAGAGAAAATGAATGACAAATCCACAATTCATGATTATGTACTTCCAGAAAAAGAAAATGTCCTAGATGAGACAAATGTCCCTGAAGAGACAACACTACATGAAAGCAAAGAAATATTCATAAATTATGCATGTACAAATAAATTGTGGGATCAGAATGAAATAATCATTGATGATATGTTCGCATTTGCAGTAGCCACTGAAATCATATTAAGTGATGGTATTAAGCCCCGCTCTATTGATGGATGCAAACAAAGACAAGATTGCCTTAAGTGGAACGATGCAATCCATGCAAAATTAAATTCCTTGGAAAGGTTAAGTGTTTTTGGGCTGATAGTCCAAACTCCGCCTAATGTAAATCCCATGGGTTACAAATGGGTATTAATAAGAAAATGCAATGAAAAAAGCGAGATTGCAAGATACAAAGCATGACTCGTTGCACAAGATTTTTCACAAAGACATAGAATTGATTATGAGGAGACATACTCTCCTGTAATGGACGCAATTACGTTCCGTTACTTAATAAGTTTAGTGGTTTCAGAAAAGCTTGACATGCGACTTATGGATGTCATCACTGCGTATCTATACAGAGAATTAGATACTGACATATACATAAAGGTCTCAGAATGACTTAAGTTGCCTGAAACAACTAACAAACCACAAGGTATGTTCTCGATCAAATTAAGGCAATCATTGTATGGGTTGAAACAATCTGGACGAATGTGGTATAATCGTCTCAGTGAATATTTGATCAAAGAAGAGTATATCAACAATGTTATTTGCCTTTGTGTGTTCATTAAGAAATCCAATTCTAGATTTGCTATAGTGGCAGTATATGTTGATGATATGAACCTAGTTGGAACTCCTGAAGAGCTTAATAAAACTGCTGAATATCTGAAAAGCGAATCTAAAATGAAAGACCTTAGGAAAACAAAGTATTGTCTCGGCCTGCAGATCGAGTATTGTGCTAATGAAATTTTGGTCAACCAATCAGCTTACATTGAAAAAATCCTGAAGCGATTTGGTATGGACAAGGCTTATCCACTCAGCAGGCCAATGGTCGTTCGTTCTTTGGATATTAAGAAAGATTTATTCTGTCCAAAAGAAGATGATGAAATGGTCTTTGGTCCAGAAGTACCATATCTGATCGCAATATGTACTTTATTGTATTTAGCACAATGTACTAGACTAGATATAGCTTTTTCAATTAATTTGTTAGCAAGGTATAGTTCTGCTCCAACAATTCGTCATTGGAAATGAGTCAAAGATGTTTTGAGATACCTTCGTGGGACAACATACATGGGTCTCTTCTACTCAGAGAAACCCATAAATGACTAGATCCTTGCTGGATATGCAGATGATGGTTTCCTCTCTGATCTGCATAAAGTCCGATCACAAACTGGATATGTGTTCACTAATGGAGATACATCAATCTCATGGCGCTCAACAAAGCAAACATTAGTCGCTACATCTTCAAATCACTCAGAAATACTTGCTTTACATAAAGCAAGTCATGAATGTTCTTGGTTAAGATCAATGAACCATCATATTTGGAATTCATGTGGTCTACCTTCGAAGACAGACAATCCAACTATCATCCATGAAGATAATGCATCTTGTGTTGCCCAAATGAATGAATGATTCATTAAGGGCGATAAGACTAAACACATATCTCCAAAAAAATTCAGTGCACATGAGCTTCAAAATGCTAAAGTTATTGAAGTTAGACAAATCCATTCCAATGAAAATCTGGCAGACCGGTTCACCAAGTCTCTACCAAAGTGCACGTTTTAGAAGTTAGTGCATAGTATCGAACTACGTCGACTTACCAATCAGCTAAATTTGAATAGTGCGGAATCAGGGGGAGATAAAATATCAAGGGGAGCATCCATAAAACATGCTTGTTGTACTCTTTTTCCTTCGACTACGATTTTTCCCATTGGGTTTTTCCTATCAAGGTTTTAACGAGGCAACATGTAATACTCTGAAAATTTTAAATATATGAATATGTGAAAAGAATTGAGAATTTATATTACTTCATTTGAGTTTAGTTTTAAATTGAACCAATTTCGAAGGTTAAAGTTTGGAAATTAATTATTTAAAAATACATAGACCTTTTGAGGTCACAGTTTATAGTTTTGGATAGAGCTCGAACTTACAAACGCGCAGGCGCAAACCATTCGTGAAACGGAGTTATAGTGAAAAAGTTATTAACGTTTAAAGTTAAGGACTTTTTTGTAATTTTGGCTTGAATTAGAAGGCTCTAGATTTCTGAAGCCATTATTTGTGATGCCACATATGTGGCTAAGATGAAGAGGAAAGGAGAGAAAAGAATGGAAATGAGGAGAAATGAAGGGATGAGGGAGAACGGAAATGAGGGAAATAAGGAAAAAGAGAAATAAGGGAAAACCGGGTTCCCTCGACCCGTGACCTGACCCGATGAGATCTCTCAACTTTGGTCACTATGGACGAAAAGGTTGGTGTCAAAATGACTCTTGCCTCGAGGCCAATCAATCTCTCTTCCATTTTGTTCAAAAATTGGTGAATTTTGGGTGAAAACTCCAAAGAGGGCAGCACGGGTTAGGCTTAGATTCTCCTTAATCTGAATCTAACTCCTCCAATTACCATTGCCAAAACACTCATCTCAACTCCATAAACAAAGCCCATGCATTGGTTGGGGCGTCGGAGTGGTTTTAGAGGCGAATCAAGAACACCAAAAATCAAGGGTTTCCGGTGGTTTTGTGGCCAATTTGAGGTGTTTCCCGGCTAAATTGGACTTGGCCGCAGGTATAAAAGTTACTCTACTCATTGAGATCTACTTGCCTGTAAAATGTGGTACTTTTTGGACATAGTTGAATTTTTTCAGCGAGTTGGGGCAGCCGATTGCCACCAGCGGCGGCGGGTGCGGCGGCGCACAACCAGTGAGCCGACGCCATATTTTTAAGCCAATTTTGATGTTCTGAAGTCAAATTTGATAAGCCCTTGGTGTGATTTACATTGTTAAGGATAATTGGTGATTGTTAGTTAGCTATAAAAATATTGAGATTTAATTGAAATTGAATTTGTGAACTACGATTGGTTTGATCTCTGTTTAGGGTACGTAGGTAGTCTAACAATACGTTAGATGCAGACATAAAATAAGTGTGATTAAATACTTCGAGAAGAAAATGTTTTGTTGAACTATTGTATTAGGAGAATGGAATTTTGGGCAATGACTTGCGTTCTATCCTTATATTTTGAAAATACAACGATAATTACAAATTTATTTTGAGGCTTTATGAAATTAAAGTGTTTAATTGGGATTAATGGTAGCTAACTAAACAAGAGTTTAGTTTGGGCCTATTACCAATAACAATTAATTCCTGAAAATAAGTATTTTGGGGTCAGGCCGTTACACAACATAAGCATGCTTAACACTATATTAACAATCTAGGTAAAATTGTACTTTTTTCCTGCGCTGTGGTTTTTTCCCATTAGGTTTTTCCGAGTAAGGTTTTAACGAGGCAACTGATGTTAATATGTGGGCATCCAAGGGGAGTGTTATAGAATTTGTGGGTGAATGCCCACTCAAAAGAATGCCCAAAGACTTAGTAATAGTGAGTAATAGTGTTTGATACTTTTAAAAGTATTATCATTGTATTTTGATGGTTGTAGTTACGGTAATCACTCTATAAATAGAGCACTCCATCTGTTATCAAATACACTGAGAAAAAAAGCAAGAGAAATAATATCAGTATCCCTCGCTCTCTTTATCTGCCATCCTTTTGTATTAAAGTTACTAAAGTTATAGTGTGATATCCCTCTCTCTCTTTATCTGCCATCTTTTTGTATTAAAGCTACTAAAGTTATAGTGTGATATTTTACACCTGCTTCGCTCCTGTTCTTAGAAAGGTTATATTTCTAACTTTTGCCTATTTATAACAATTACATTGTTATTATTCATTGTGAGATGATATTTTTTGTTTCAAAAAAAATATTTATAATCTAATCTTGTCTTCTTGACTTTGTAAACCTTGGAGCGAGGGAGAATCTTTTGGGGAGATTATATTCACACACCCCAAATTACTTCTCTCACACCTTTTTAATTTTTTTAATATTTTCTAGGGCCACCACCACACCCCGGACTCGACTCCACTGTAGCACGATATTACCCGCTTTGGGCCCTGACCATGCCCTCACAGTTTTGTTTCTGAGAACTCACACGAGAACTTCCCAGTGGGTGAATAAAACACACCTCACAATTAAATCTTTCTCTCTTCTCTCTAAAGTGGCCGGCCTCCCTCTCCCTCTCTAACCCTAGATCGCTCAATCAAATAGGCCTACAACACGTTATCAGCACGCTCTTGACGCTACGCTAAAGAGAGTTTATTCTTCAATCAGGGGAGTATTATGTTTTAATTATTCTTTTTGAGATTAATTTATTATTATTTTGAATTAATCTACATGATATTGATTCAATTTAATTTTTCTTTGTTGAACATGATACACCGCATTGGAGATGCAATTTTGGCTTTCTGAGGAGGATCTTCTACAAATTCAAAGGCTTTTGTAAGTTTTCTACTAATCAGGTACGCTTAAAATAAAGTAAGATATTTGAAACGACCTTGAAGCTTGAAAACATTCACCATGATGCATGAACCCCTACATTTATATTTACCTTCCGATATATATATATTGTATATGTTCATATATTTGTCAATATATATATTTGTTTCATGCATTACGCAATTATAAATCACTATGTGGAATTTGTGAGTCAAAGAATCGAAATAAATTAAAAGCATATTAGGGTTTGTAGAACCCTAACAATTTCGAAAATATTGGGCAAATTGACACTACCCTTGCGGCACAAGATGGGCAATTTGCCCTCTGGACCTCGACAGCAACTTTGCTGCTAGGACACCACAGGCTTTTAGCCTGATTTGGTTGACCACGGGCCTGCAGCCCTAATCCCTTTGGTCCACTACTCGCAAACCCGGCTCCCTGGGCCTCCCCTGTGTCACGGCTTGCACCTGGGCTTAGCCCCTGCGGCCTGCATGACGTCAGCCTGGCGGCTTGGCTTTTCCCGCGCAAACCATGAAGGCCAGCCTTCGCTGGGCCTTCTCCCGTACGCCTTTTCAACTCAACCCAGCTGCGGCTGGGGGCTTTCCTCCCTACCCGTGGCCTGCAGCCACCATCCAAAGTTTTCGGGGACTTGTCTTATACTTAAGACACCCAAACCCATGCCTAAATTATTTTGGGGCTATATTTTTCGACCCATAATATTATTTTAATATTATTTAGCTTCTACAATCGACCCTGCATGACCCGACTTATTGAATTAATTAAAAGTGACCTGCAGTCCATTAATCTGATAATGAATCCAAAATTATTGACCTGAAGATCACTTTTGGACATTAACGATTCAATAATTTATTTCTCTTCTTTGAACCGTTGACTCACTTTCGTAGTCCCGAAGCACTCACACTTGAGTTCCCGAAGAACCTCAAAATCCACTACACTTAGTTGTATATTGCATTCTGTGTTCTTACAGGAACCTCTCTTTTATGAACTAAACATTCATAAACTAAATCGAACCTGTAGTTTCGAATTTAGTGCCTTTGAAACCTGAAGTTTTCATAAAACAATACACCAATGAAAACCTAACGTTTTTCATGAAAATCATGTCTTAGAACGCGAATGTTCTAACTTTGATGCTTATGGATGATTCATTCCCATAGCACCAATCACAATCTTGTTCCCTCCAAATTCAGTGGATTATCGAACCGTCACAAGTTTGATTTTCCTGATTTGGACGTTTCTAATAGAAACCACTTTATGTGGGGTACAAGACGTGAATCTCCACTTGACTATCACGAAGTTGAGCAACCATTGAAGCCAACAATGGCATGGAAGAGCTGAATAAGCCTCCGCCATGATCTTCATTCGAAGACTTATGCCCGAAGCATTACCAATGGAAATACCTCCCGAACGAGGATTCCATGGCTTTTTGGCTCGCTTCTACGGACTGTTTAATCATGACAGATATTGCCCGAAGCATACCATGATTACGTCCATGAATGAGTACAATTTTGAAGTTTATAAATCCGATTGAATTTTGACTAGAGAATACTTTTCTCGTCATTCCTTGTTTCTAACTTGCTCTTAAAGCAGCAGTGTAGAAAGTGGAAGTCTACCAAATTCTCGGATCTGATTACTACCACAAACGTGAGAGAAAGGTATAGACCCAATTCGGCTGGAGTCTACCGAATGGTATAAACTCAGTTCGGCTGGAGTCTACCAAATGGCTCGACCCAGTTAGGTCAAAGACTACCAAACGGTGATGCACTGCTTCGGCAGAGATACACCGAATGGCATACCTTCTCACAATCCAATTTCGAGTTTATTTTTACAACATATGGTAGAATCAGGGCCTGCCAAGGTGTGGCATCATGCCCGAGGCGTGATCCTTGGCACCTAAGACCTAAAACTTCAAGAATAAGGGATAGTATTCCCGAACCTTAACCCTGCAGAATCTACTTCATTCTCGATGGAATAGATCATTGGTTATGCACTTGTTCGTGCCCCTACCAATGTTGTTAAGGAGTACCATTCTCGTAGTCAATATGTGAGATTAATTTTGCTTCACCAAACACCGTTGGGAGAGCATAATTTTGACATGGATGACCTTGTTGGTCGAATCCCATTAGTAAACCATTTACTTTGTGAACATTTTTCCATGTTCTTGGATTCAAGTTTGGTGTATGTTTTACTTATGGATAATCTTATTGATATTGTCCTCGAATATGAGTTAATTGAATCATGTTTCTTAGTACATGTGACCGATCCAATTAAACACGTGATTAGGTAGGAATGTGGGGAAGTTAGTTGTCTGGACGAATGCGTACTACGCACACTAACTTTACGCCTAAATCACATATCTAACAACGACTTCAGGTCTATCCAACCTGATTAAGAGCATTGGCACGCTCCTCGTTGTATGAATGGTACTGCATCACCATTTAAGGGACCTTAAATTCTCCCTGACGTTGAGTTTTTAAGGATATTCGAGATGACAATGATCATAAATGAAACCACTAAAGAAAATAGAATGAAATATCTTTGCACCACCTCCAAAAATGAGCCTGAAGCTTTGATTTGGGGCCAATGGGTTGTCTCCCAACTGGGAACACGCCACATGTGGCCGGCCTAGTGCTGGGTGATTGAGTAGTTTCCTTACTTTGACATGACCTTTTTGGGACACTTAGGTCGAACAATGATGCTACGACACATCTCCTTACTCGAAGTAAGGATCTTGTGCCTACAAGCACACTTCGCCAAGCCTGCTCATTAAGGAAATTGATTTTCTATATCATTCCTCGCAAAGATACGAAATCACCTCATTTCCACAGTGGATTCAAGGGAATATATGTGGACTAATCCAATCAAAATGCGGACCATATAAAGACTTATGGTTTTGATTGATGAATCGACAAACTGGTCACATGTTTGTCCACACACATTACTGCTAAACCTCTTGGCCGATTATGGGTTCACCAACCTACTTATCCCTTACGGTCCTGGAGACTGGATAATGCCGAAGAGTTTATATCGACAGTTTTCGATAAAGTATTGCATGTTGTTTTGGGTTTCTAATTGAACATTTAGTTCCCATGTTCACCCCAAATAGCCTCGCCTATTGATCATAAAGCGCAATTTAAATGATCGTCTAAATTTTGGTAACAGTGCCAAGTTTTCGGTTTTCTGCCTAGGGCTATGCAATCCTTGTACGTAGTTATGTTGGTTCGCCTTGAGGCCCATTGCCACCCAACCTATATGACGTTACAGTTGGTTACTAGGTACGAACCTGACGATTTTCGTATTTACGCATTTGGGTGAGCATTCCATGTGCCAAGTTGCGCCGCTGCAACGTACCACCATGGGTCCTCAAAGAAGGATGTGTATCTTTTGTCAATCATGATTCTCCTTCACATTAGCTCTCTTCGAGCCCTTGCATGCGATCTCTTTACCGCTTATTTGCGGGTTGTCACTTTAATGAGACAATCTTCCCACCGTTAGGGGGAGATAAGAACGTCAACGTTCCTGTAAAACGGCGCGAAGTTGCGTGGACGTTGCCCACTATGTCTCATCTCGATCCCCATACCGCACAAGTGTGATAAGCAAGTGCGATGAATTCTAGATTTCAGAATGTTGCGCCAGACGCATTCCTCTGATCTAGCTAAAGTGACGAGATCATATACCAGCTGCAAATATGTCTGCAAGGATAGACGTACTTAACGGACGTCGAGTCAACATCCCTGGAGGATGTGCCGCCCCTATTGGACGGTTTGGACGCCACTGTTGGACGGTCCGGTACAACGGCGGATAGCTAATCAATCTGTTTTGGCCTGGAGCACGACAGATCATTCGGTTCGTAGGATTCACTTCCCTAGAAGAGGAAGACACGGCACAACTATGAATCTAAACTCGATCGTTGTCTCAAATCATTTCCATCTCATGAGATTAATCCGGATTACTCCCGAGACATGAAGTTCTTGGTCCAGTATACTAGTTTGGATGAGAAAAATGGAATTGAAATGAGATTATCATCGATGATGTTTTCACTTATATGGTAGCTACCGACATAAATGAAAAACGACGATATCGAACCGTGTTCCGTTGATTAAGTGACAACGTAGAACTGATTGGACAACTGAGATTACAATCTAGGTCAAATTCCTTACCAAAGTGAGTATTGGACCTGTCGTTCCTACACTGCCAAGGTAACCCTATTGTGTTACAAGTGGGAAAGGAAACGTTATGAGATGAATGAAATAGTGCGACGTGATGCACGCCTTATGGCGCAAGGTTTCTCTCAAACGTCCTGTGATTGATAGCAGCACTATGAAATGTGGTTAGTGTTTTCTCCATGGGGATATAAATACGGAGATTGACATGTAAGTTCCTGAAGAATTACATGGACTGGTTCAAAAAGTTCCAAAACCACGGAACACCCTCTTAACTTGCTTTGAGGCGTTCACTTAAATCCAACGGATGTGGTATACCCGTTTAAGTGATTGTTTAATTAGTCAGGGATATGAATGATGCCCTTACGTGTTAAACTATGAAGTCTTATTCCAAATTGCTAGAGTTATAGTTTATGTCGTTAACACAAATCTCACTAAGACTCTTGAAGAGCTTGAGAAAACTGCCTCGCACCCGAAGATGGAATTTGAGATGAAGGATCTTAGGAAAACTCGTTTATGCATTGACCTGAAGTTCAAAGCGTTGTTCTGACGGTATCTTGGTCTACCAGTCAAACTACACTTCAAATGTGTTACCTTTGAGTATACCTTTGATCGTCCATACGTTATATGCAAATGAGACCCTTGAAGAGGTTATGGAATCCGAAATTCCATATCTAAGTTCAACTTTGTGCTTCGTTGTACTTAGCTCATTGTATTTAGACAGGACATCTCCTTCGCTGTTGATCTTGGTAAAGATGCAGTACCGCGCCTACACGCAACCACTGAATTGGTATTAAAAGACGTACCCTGAAGGTATTACGAGGGCAAATCCCAAGGCATCTTAGCGGATCCGACCCCCCTGATCCTCGAAATGATGCTTGCCTTGTTGTTATGCTGATGCTGGTTACTTATCAAACCCGCACAAGGCAAAATCCCTAAATGGTTATGTCTTTACCGTTAGGGACATCGCAATATCTTGGAGGTCCATGATATGACCTTAGTTGTGAAATCTTCGAATCGTTCCAAGACTCACCTCACTTTACTACGCCACAAGTGAGACATGGTTAGGAGTTCTTGTTAAGCATGTTCCTAGTACTTGTTGTGTTTTCATCCCTCATTGAGTCCCGACAAAGATCCATGAAGACTATGCCGCATGTATCAACCCGACCAAGCCATGATACATCAACAAAGTCAACGCCAAGACATATTGCGACTACATCTACATCAGCAAAGCATCAGGAGATTGAAGTCATGCAAGCCGATCCCAAACAACATTGCCGACCTCTACACAACGTCACTGTCGAAGTCAACCTTCCAGAAGCTTGTCCGAGGAATTGGTATGCCTAACTATCATATGCAATGCTTGTAGTTCTCATTTGGAAGTTATGTCAAACTCAGGGGGAGTATCCAGAAGTATACTCACTTGATCTTAATGTACTCTTTTTCCCTACGATTAGGAGCATTTTTCCCACTGGGTTTTTGCTACCTAACTAGGTTTTAACGAGGCACCCATCCTGGGCTGATCATACCCCTGTGAGCTCTTCTACTTGCGTCCAAAAGACGTATAGTTTTGACTTAATGCAACTTCTCACTTTTCTCCTTAGATTATGGGTTTTCCCCACCTTGGGTTTTACCATAGCGAGGTTTTGTGAGTTTTACTTTTTATGCATTCTTCCGTTGATTTGAGACTCACATTCGCCCATTATGCCGACGACTTCATCAACTGTACCTGCTTCATCATTGAAGACCTGATGCGCCATTTACTTGAGTATTTACACACTCAAGGGGGAGTGTTGCAGTCCTATTTAGAATAGGAATGTGATTGTGTAAATCCTAGTAGATTAGGAATGTATCTTATTTCCTATTAGGAGTACATTACTTATTAAGTATTGTAATCCTTATGGGAAAGAGTTTGCCCTTTCTACTACTATAAATAGAGGCACAATGGGGTGAATAAAACACACCTCACAATTAAATCTTTCTCTCTTCTCTCTAAAGTGGCCGGCCTCCCTCTCCCTCTCCCTCTCTAACCCTAGATCGCTCAATCAAATAGGCCTACAACACCCCCTTAGGGGCCCACTGTTCTCGTCGTCACACTTCTGGCCAGGGATTGGCTCTGATACCAAATTGTCACATCCCGGCCCGGGCCACCACCACACCCCGGGCTCGACTCCAACACACCCCAGGCTCGACTCCACCGTAGCACGATATTGTCAGCTTTGGGCCCTGACCACGCCCTCACGGTTTTGTTTCTGGGAACTCACACGAGAACTTCCCAGTGGGTCACCCATCTCGGAAGTGCTCTCGCGCGCTACTCGCTTAACTTCAGAGTTCCAATGGAACCCGAAGCCAGTGAGCTCCCAAAATGCCTTGTGCTAGGTAGAGATGAGAATATACATATAAGGCTTACATGATCCTCTCCCTTGAGCGATGTGGGATGTTACAAGTGATTTCTTTGACTTGCCAATATTAAAATCAAACTTTGATAAAAATTGAAGGGAAAAATATATAAATATACTACCATTAAATCAACATACCTTTTTACGAGAGCAATATATATAAACAAGAGTATACGAGTACTTTTGACACGGAACGCCGAGAAAAATAATATATGTTGTTAAAAGTTTGATACTCTACTCTAACTTCACATTTTTGTCTAAATTACTATAAGCCATTTTAATAGTAATGAACAATAATATGATACTCTAAACTACTCCAATTAACGAGAAAAAATACACACAACCTAGATAAGTAAGGGCTTGTTTGGTAGTATACTTGAATCCAACTTTTTAAACTCAAAAACAATTTTCAAGTTTTAGGTCTTAAAAACTTGTTTGGTATGGCTATTTTTAAAAACTGAACTCAAGACTAACTCAAAAATATAGTCTATTTCTTAAAAACATAAAAAGTGAGTTTTTAAAGTTTTTAAACTTAAACTCACTCATTTCTTTTCTCTCTCACCTCCTCTCTCACTCCAAATATATCTCTCTCTTTTCTTCTTTCTTTCTCCTCTTTTTTTTTTTTACTTTTTTCATCTCTACTCCAATCCAATCAAGTTTAAGTCGTAAGATTTAAAATTTTTAAATTGCAAACCAATCAGGTTTTTGAGTCTTAAAGAAAATTGTTTTCAAGAAATGTTCTTAAGAAATGTTTTGAGAAATGATAAAAATTTTCAAATAAGATACCAAACAGGCCCTAAGCTTTCACCTTTTTCTCTTTGGTTATAGGTATTGATTTTGATTTTATATGGGGATACTTGAGTTAATTGTGAATCAATCTCTCTTCCCCTAAAAATCTTGCAGACAAGAAGGAGTTCTTAGAAAATAGACAATGAGAAATGACCACGTAGGTTTGAACTCAAGTGGTACAAAATAATGTCCAAAAAGAAAAAGAACAAAAATATTGTGGTCCTTGTAATTTTCAACCACTAAATAAATAAATTATAAATTTCTAACATATTTGTCCATGCTTTAACATCCTCAAAATTTATCCAGAATTTCTCACTAATATTTGTGGATAAGAATCTGCAGTGGATGCCACAACACACACACCGCTAGACTACAATTCCAGCCCTTTCACTTTTACACAGGCTTACATTCACATATAGCAGCCAACCATGCAGCTCCACCTCCCTCTCCAACCTCTGCCACTGTCAGCTCAATAGGTAAATGCTTAATTATTTAAGTTAATTGGATTTCTCATATGTTTAATTTTTGGTTTTAAAGTTTGTAGCTTTGAGTTTTACTTAATTGCTGTGTGGAGAGCTCAAATTGTACTATTAATGTCCTTAAGCATTGGTTATGATAACTATGATGGTTTTCAGAAATCCTTTTAATTGCATGAATATTTGATTTTTGAAAGATGTGGGTTTGGATGTTTGGGCTGGATTCTTTTCCTCATTTTTGTTTTTCTTTTGTAGGATTGATTGGGTTTATTTTATTTTATGTATAAGCGTTATTGGGAGCGGAAATTGAACTTGAGACCTCGGTACATAAATGAATGTTCTTAATCTACAAGTATGTTGCCTCTGCGATTTCGAATTTCGGACTTTCATTTCATGAAAATGGTTCTTGTTGCCTGGATTTTTGGTTACTGTTCCCTCTTCCCTGCCAGCAGTGGTAGACCGGTGGTATATGGATTAGATAGTGGATGCCTCAAAATCTATGGAAATTTCTGATACAGTGAATGTACATGCCTTAAACTTGGCCTTTACAGGTATGGACTGGAAGTCAAAGTCTGAACTTTATCAAGGAAGTTACTTGCGAAATTGAGGAAGCAGTGGTGAAAAGAACTGGGAGAGTTTGGTGCTGTTAGGGGCTCAGCTCATGGGTAGACGGCAAGAGGTAATGATTCTGTTGGAGGCAACGAACCATCTTTACTCGCAGTATCATATCGTATTAGCTTAGTAGTCAGTTTGCCTGAATGTTTTATGTTTGCTTGATATGTTGCAGCTTATGTAAGTTTATGGTTCAATCAATGTGCATTCTGTTTCTTCCTTAATCTGCACTACTAATTAGGCTGACAATGCGTTGTTCTTTCGTAAACCTTTGTTGATGTACATTAGTTGTAGTTTATGCGTGTGTGTGGTTAATTAAACATGGTAAATGGTCTAATTCTGATCAATGTGAACTACCTAGGAGCCACAGTCGCGCAAGAAGGGATCAACTCCAGTAGATTCAGGGATCCAATCCCGCTGCCTTGTGTGTTTGGGCAAGAGTAGTTGCCAAGTTGTTCGTTCAAGAACGAAATTGATGAATGCTTTGATTGCAAAAAGGAAGCCTCATGAGGCCCATTCCGTTTTCAAGAGTTTAGCAGAAGAACATAGGCCGACTCTTATAACATACACAACTCTTGTAGCTGCCTTGACGCGCCTGAGGCGTTTCAAGTCTATTCCCTTGCTCCTCTCTCAAGTGGAGGAGAATGGTATGAAGCCCGATTCAATACTTTTTAATGCCATGATCAATGCTTCCTCTGAGTCTGGAAATATCGACGATGCCATGAAAATCTTTCAGAAAATGGAGGAGAGTGGATGTAAGCCCACAACCAGCACTTATAACACTCTTATCAAAGGGTATGGAATTGTCGGTAAGCCTGAAGAAGCTTTAAAACTGCTAGAGCTTATGTTGCAGGATGAGAATACAAAACCGAATGACAGGACGTATAATATTATTGTTAGAGCCTGGTGTAGCGAGGGAAAAATGAATCAAGCCTGGAATGTGGTGTATAAGATGGTTGCATCTGGTATTCAACCCGATGTAGTCACTTACAACACGTTGGCAAGGGCTTATGCCGAGAATGGAGAGACATATATGGCTGAAAGGCTGATGTTCGAGATGGAGAACAACAAAGTTAGCCCCAATGAGCGAACTTGTGGCATCATTGTAAATGGCTACTGTAAAGAAGGTAGCATGACAGATGCCTTGAGGTTTGTATACAGAATGAAGGATCTTGGCGTGCAGCCGAATCTTGTTGTTTTTAACTCTCTTATCAAGGGATTTCTGAACATTACCGACACTGATGGAGTTGACGAGGTGAATTTTTACCTTTGATGCTTTAGCACTCATATCCTCACTTTTTCACAGAAATTTTACTTACAAAAAGAGCTTAACTTCACAGGTACTAACGTCGATGGAAGAATTTGGAATAAAACCAGATGTAATAACATTTAGCACCATAATGGATGGATGGAGCTCAGCAGGACTCATGGAAAAATGCCAGGAGGTCTTCAATGACATGATAAAATCCGACATAGAACCTGACATCCATGCATTCAGCATTCTTGCAAAAGGCTATGTGCGTGCTGGTGAGCCTGAGAAGGCCGAGTCACTTATGACATCCATGGGAAAATATGGCGTGCACCCAAATGTTGTAATCTTCACGACCATCATAAGCGGGTGGTGCACCGCTGGAAAAATGGAGCATGCTTGGAGTGTCTATGAGAAAATGTGCGAAATGGGAATCACCCCGAATTTGAAAACTTTTGAGACCCTTATATGGGGATATGGAGAGGCTAGGCAACCATGGCTAGCAGAAGATTTACTCAATATAATGGAAGAGAAGGGAGTTCATCCCACTAAGAGGACTATCCAGCTCGTGGCTGAAGCTTGGCGTGCGATAGGTTTAGTGACCGAAGCCATGAGAGTCTTAAATGATTCGGACAAAGAAAATAGGAGGGACAAGATACCTGATCAGAGCTTGGAGATCATTAGTAGGAAACAAAACTCAAGTACTTCTTATCCTAATGTTTTGCAGATACCTGGAGTAGTAGTTTCTGATAACAGCGGTTCGGCTGCCAACATACGAGGTCAAATGCTTGTGAGAGGGTTTGAGTTTTCAGCTGAAAGTATGCAGCACAGTGCTACCAAAACCATGTGTCTTACGCATACTACATCGTCCGCACTTAGAGTCCAGCAGCCACTGAATATATGTAGAAGGCAGTTTCAGTGTCAAGTTGGGATGTTCAGGCATTTCGTACATACATGTCTGGTGGTGTAAATATATAAACGAGGAAACAAGGGCGGTCGCGGTGATCGGTGATCGGGAGGATTCATTAGTTCTGATTCTTGAATTCAAGAGTGGGGATGATTCTTTTGCTAATCAGAGCTGCTGATTGTGTATACTTCCATTCCTACTGGTGTTGCTGATGAATTTGTTCTGAAATTGTGTAATTTGCTACATGAAATGTGTAACATATACCTTATGTGTTCATAATTCAAGGCAAAAAAATCTACATCTGGATAACTAAATGCAACCAAGGTCTAAAATATCCATAATATCCCGATATTTTCATCAAAATTTCCGTGTTTTTGGACTACTGATATTTCCGATGTCATCGATATTTCCATCGAAATTTTTGTGTTTTTTAAATTTCTATATTTAAAAAAAAAACCAAGAGGATTCGAACCCATCCTATTTTACTCATTCAACACCTTGACCACCATATCACTTATGTTTTTGTGCAAATATGCTAAAATATTTACATATTTTATACACTCACAATGTTAGCCATCTCGCTATATAATCAACTTAAATCAATTAAATTCATCATGCAATGCATTTCCTTCCAATTTTTTGTGATAAACTAATAGATAATTGACTAAATAAACATCCTGCAAAGTTTCAATAAAAATTTTCAAGTTTTTCTTACAATTTCCGTAGTTTTTATTCAATTTTTATCGATATCGATAATATCCCGATATTTCCATCAAAATTTACGTGTTTTTAAACTACCGATATTTCTGATATCATCGATATTTAATACCTTGAATGCAACCAGTAACATACTACACAGACAGAAGCTACTACAAAAAACAAATTAACCTATGTAACAAATAAAAAGACAACAGGTACGGCTTAGGGCATCTCCAACAATAACAGTTGGGGATCAAAAGCTCGTTTTACACCGCCGTAGGACCCACAAACAAGAAAGGAGCCGATTACGTAATTTTCCACACCCAAAACAAAAAAGAAAAGAAAAAAGAAGATTACCCAAAAGCTACGAAATCTGCAGAGATTGGTTTGAATGAGTAATTTCAACCCTAC
The DNA here is from genome assembly GCA_963580275.1 of Crataegus laevigata. Classification (NCBI taxonomy): domain Eukaryota; kingdom Viridiplantae; phylum Streptophyta; class Magnoliopsida; order Rosales; family Rosaceae; genus Crataegus; species Crataegus laevigata. Next base: position 25,380,613 of record OY756944.1, read on the forward strand.
CCGTTCATCCACCCCAATTCAAATCCCTTATTTCACAGTCCTCAATCTCCACCCAATTCCAAAAACCAACTTGAAAGCCCTTAACTTTCTACGATTTAAGCTCCCAAATTGTAAAACCCACGTCAGAAAACTTGCTCGCAATGCTCTAAAGGACTCCGGCGACGAAACGAAGGTGGTTTTGGGCAGTGGGGAAGGTGATGGTGGCGGAGGAGGCGGTGGTGATGGCGGAGGGGATGATGAGCAGGGGGAGAAGAAGAGTGGGCCTTTTCCGGAATGGGTCAGTATCACTACCGGCGATGCAAAAACGGTGTTTGCGGCGATTGCAGTGTCCCTGGCGTTTCGGAGTTTCATAGCTGAGCCGAGGTTCATTCCTTCGTTGTCAATGTATCCTACTTTGGATGTGGGAGATCGAATTGTAGCAGAAAAGGTCAGATTTTCATTTATTTTTCTGGTAAATGTATTGCTTATGCTCTATGGTTTCTTTTTGCTGAGGTTTTAAACCTATTGGTTTCGCTTTAGAAGTCTGAATTGTAATGGCAACATTGCTGCTTAGCTACATTTTTAGATGAAGCTTGTATATGAACTTAATTAGTGATCGGATTTCGGAAATTAGAATTTGGATGACCAGTTTATGCATCGGTCTTGTACTACCCGGGGAAAAAGGGAGTTACCATTTTCTTGAAATGCAATGTTTGAGAGGGTGAGGTTACATAAGAAGGATGATAAAGAAGGGGATGACAGATGACGGTTAAACTTTCAAGGGCGTGAGGTTTAGCAAGAAAAAATGCTTCCGGGGCACATAGGCAATTGAGAAGATAGTGGAAATGCATTTTATACAGTGACCGATTTCTCATTAAGCTAATTTCAAACTAGATTGATCAGATTTTTTGGTCGACGGGCTGAGGGGCCCACTCAAACAACACCGATATTGTCCCCAACTTGATAATTACCACTTGCCCAATCCATCAGGTGTGGGGTTTTATCACAAAAGGCCTCGGTATTAGTAACAGTGGGGTGATCATATTTAAGCTCTTTCTTTCTTCTTTCACTCACCAATGTGGGATATCCAACATGTATGCGATTTTGTTTGATCATCAATGATAACGTATCTTCTGCTTAACATTGTCAGGTTTCATATTATCTCAGAAAGCCATGTGCCAATGATGTAGTTATCTTTAAAAGTCCACCAGTTCTCCAGCAAGTAGGATATACTGAAGACGATGTGTTCATTAAACGAATTGTTGCCAAGGAAGGTGATACTGTAGAGGTGAGACTAGATTTTCGCATGTCATAATATGGTGGTGGTACTCTCTGTTTTCTTGCTATTTAATTACATCCCTATGTCAACCAAGAGGTTTATGAGACTGGTATACTTTATCATCTCTACTGTATGACGAGAAATCTAAATTAAGATTTTGTTCAGAACAAGTGCTATGACAATCTAGATATGCAAATTTAATTCCGATTTGCTTTGAAAGTTAGTAGATTTATAATAACACAGTGACGTTTCTGTATGTCTGTCTAGAAAGTTGTCTTTTATCTGTCGTCATTGATATCTAAATTTTGGGAACCGAACTACAAAAAACGATGACTGATTGCAGGTGCGCAATGGGAAGCTCATAGTAAATGGAGTGGAGAGAAATGAAAAATTCATCCTTGAACCACCTGCATATAATATGACTCCTATTGTAAGAAATATGCTATGACATTTTATCTACCCGTACCCTTTTTTCTTATTTATTTGAGGTGATATGGTGGTTTCCATGTTTTAGATCTTTTATAAAAGAATGTAACCTTTGCATCTTTTTCTTCGTGTTTATGTTGCACAGCGTGTGCCAGAGAACTCAGTTTTCGTGATGGGTGACAATCGAAACAACAGCTACGACTCACACGTATGGTAATGTTTCTAAAACCCAAGTGCAGAAATGCGAGATATGTTAGTTTTAAGACCCTTGATTTACCTCTTATCTTTTAGTTCCTCCTGTTGATTGCTGCTTCAAGTTTTGAAAATGTTTAGGGGTCCATTGCCAACCAAGAATATTTTAGGAAGATCCCTGTTTCGGTATTGGCCGCCAAAGAGGATCGGTGCCACAGTTCATGAGACTGGCTGTGCTGCTGATAAGCCGGAGAGTATTCCAACTTCTCAGCTAAAGCAAGGTCAGGAAGGCATTCCAGCGTCTCAGCTAAAGGAAGGTGTATCATTGAATTAGTAACCGCACGAAGTTTCTTCTGGCTCGTCACTTGAAATTGTTTCATTTTTTGCTTTGGATCTCATGTAGCATCTCTGTTCTAAAGAAACACGAATACGGGCAAATTTTTGGAAGGCCCTAGTTCATTATAACTAGTGTACGTTGTAAATCGACGCTTGATTTACGTAACTTATTCCCATTTCAAAATCTGCTGTCACTCCAGCTTTACTTTCAAAATGCATAAACTAATAACTTGGACACAAAAAGTAAAATTCTTTAACTTATCAACTGTCATATAAGATGGATATCGTCGATCCAACTGACATAATTTAACTTGCATCGCACACCGATAACCATTATAACTGTAATAAAAATGTGCTCGTTCCATGAAGAAACTGCGCAAACAAGATGGAGAGGTTCGCCTTCAGTGCTCATTTATAAGTACATGAACTGGTTTTTAACTTGACGGGTGTGCTAGTATGAGAGCCGACTTCCATGGTGCAAGATACGTGCCTTCGGTGCTTTGATCTCACCAGCTTCCCCACCACATTCCCTCGCGACCGGACTTCAAACACCAGCATCATGGGAACTCCTCCGTTGTTATCAGATACTGCTAAGCTTGCCCCAGCCCCGTATAAAGGAACCTTGATCCCTTGGAGGTTCACAGTCACGTTCCGGTAGCTCTTTCTTGGTTGGTAGTATTTCTTCAACTGCATCGAATTTGCAACCAATAAGCACAAGGTGAAGAAATTAGCGCAGGTTCTCAAATCACACCCCAAAGGTATGAATTCTTACCTGACCAGTTGCAACTGCAATCTCTGAATACATTAGTTTAACCGGCGTGGAGCTGACATGGATACCGAAGAATGTAGCAGGGTTGTACACAGTCATCCTCACTGAACAGTTCATTGTCAGCATCTTTGTAGGCACACCAGTCATGTCTGATCCTTCCCCGAAATAAAAATTATGGACAGCCAAGCTCTGTAGGAAAAGGGTTTTGAAAACACTTAAATTGAAGATTATTTGAAACATAAGTAGTTACCATTAGACAGTAAAAACAGCAAAAGAAAAATAAAAGTGATCTCGGTACATCTCTTTTCTCTTCATGCCCGCCCCTATTTGATTTTGACCGCTGGATTAAATAAATCAAGGTACAAAAAAACAGTTGTGCACACGAGAACTTTGGTTACCTCTCTAAATCGAAAGAATATTTTCCGTTGTGTCTGTATCTCTAAATCTATTCCTATCTTAATCGTCTCCCGTCGAATGTAAAATAACAAGAAAATATACAATGTAAAATAACCCCAACGGGGAGAGTTCACTAGTTCTTGCCAGGTCCAAGTTCACTAACCTAAATAATAACACACATTCCCAAAAGATTACTTCAACAAAAACAAAAAAATCATTAAAATAATCCAAAAGACATTACCAGACCCACCAAACAATAAAGAATCAGCAAAACAAAATTCAAATTTGCTGTAAGTTAATCAACCGAACATACCTTAACAGCAACCCTTGCTCTGTACGGCCTGCTGGCTCCCCAAAGAATCAAGCAAAACACAGAGAAAACCACAACAAATCCGAACAGAGCAACACAAATCTGGCACCTTCTCGGAATCCCTTTATTCCCATAAAGCCCTCCATAATCTCCATCCTCCTCGATCACATTGCACTCCGGCCACCCCTTGTCGTTGCGCTTCCGGGTACCCTTCTGGCCCGAATTGGAGGACCGGAAAGTGCCCGAGACCCGACTGGCGGAGGAGGCCCGGGAGTGGCGGCCGTAGGAGGGGTGGGAGGGGGACTCCATGGGGCTGTCGAAGGCGGGGGTGGCTTGCATTCTGGAGGATTTATCGCCATCGTTGGAGTCCCTGGAGGGGCTTTGAACGTAGTACACCGGGCGCTTGGGTGATCTGGGTGATGATGGGGATAGACTCGTCACGTCTGAGTCGGATTTCGCGTGCATCATAATTACTGTGGGGGTGTGCAGTATTTAATGTGTGAAGATGCTGATTTTGCTTAGAACGCAGTTGGAAACTTTGAAGCTTTTTTGGTAATTTGATTTGGGTTTTGTGAGATTGCTTGGATTTTGATTAAACAGATGAAAATGCCAGAACTGGTGAAAGATGATGAATCAGACCCAGCTGGGGATTTTGAATATTTATTGGAAATTAGATTTGGGTTTTGTGAATTGACTGGGTTAATTAAACGACACTTGTAAAGCTGAGAAAATTGCCAGAATTGGTAAGAAGATGAAGAACAACAGAGCAAATGGAACAGAAAAAACAGAAATTTTGGTGGAAAATGTTAAATTTGATTAGACCCTGGTGGAAATTTGAAAGCTAATCGGAAATTTGATTTGGGTTTTAATTAAAACAAAAAGAAATTACCAGAATTGGAAAGAAGACGAATAGCAAACTGATCAAACTAAACAGAAAACTATTATCTTTCGGCTCAGAAACTGAATTGGATTAGGCCCAGATGGAAATTCAAAACCTTTTAATGAAATTTGATCTGGGTTTTCGTCAGGTTGCGCGGAATTCAACTGGGTTGGTGGAAAACAGACAGAAATGGCAGAATTAGAAAGAAGACGAAAGAGCAAAAACATGAACAGAAAAGTTTGTGCCTTTGAGGGGTTCAGAAACTGAGGAGGGATCTCAAGGGACTTTCGGTGTATTTCTCTCTCTCTCTCTCTCTCTCTCTAGAGAGTGGCTTTTTAGTGAAGTGGGCACACCGAGTAAAGCAGAGCACTACCACTACCGCAGAATAAATTGAATAACACCGTATTTTTGTTGGTCAGAGAGTGAGAGACACAGACGGGGTTGGAGTGGAGGGAGTCAGAGGAACGTTAGCTTAGATATAGCGAGGTTTGGATTTAGGTTCAGAGGTGCCGAAGCTGCAGGTTCGGGAATCAAGTGTCGGCCGTTTTTTAGTCGTCGGTTACTCTAGTTACCCGCGTTAACCATGTGAATTTTTGACGGGGTTAGTATTGTGACAGTGTTACGGTTGGCGCGCTCGAAGTGACGCTGTCCGGGTGGCTAGCACTGATTGACGCCGTTAATATGCAATGTCTCTATCAGATGATCCCCATTTTGTTACGCTCCTAAAGGCTAATATTTATGAGGTTCAAAAAGACTAAATGCGTGGCATACCTCATCTCAAAATTTTACCCCAAAAGATCATTCGTGATTTTGTAAATTGACTTGAAATTTCAAGTTATATGAAGACCACTTGCCGTGATTGATGATCCTCACTAGTCATTGTGTTACAATTTTTGTTAAAGATTTTACAAATTCATACATCGTAACGTTTTCACCACTCCGAAATATGCATTAGATAAGTTTGGTTTAAAATTTGTTATAATTGACTTTGAACTTACGCGAGAGAGATGATGACTTGCATGAATAAGCCTTAGTAACATTTCATGTCTATAAAACGTATTACTTTTTTATCCACCGTTGATTGCGTAGCTATGCATCAATAGCATTACGTGCCAATAACACGTGTAAATTTTTTATCCACATATGGTTGTGTAACTGTGTATGCAAGTTGCTCAAAGAGGGGGAGAAAAGTCCATACTGTTACTACAAGTACATCATGAAATTCCATCAATGATAAAATATTTTGGTAGATGGATAAAATATTAGGATATTTTGGTTCTAAGTTTTAGCTTATTAATTGAAATGTTCCCTAAAATTGTTAGTTTGTCTTAATTTATCTCTTGAAATTGATTTTGTCTAACTTTGTTCTTTAAAACTAACATTTTCAACTCTTTTGGTTCCATTTCACCTCATTTCGTTAAAGAATTGTTAAATTCAAAGATATTTTAGACTTTTACTTTTTGTATATTTTTTATCCTCTAGCCTAGACACATGAGTTAGGACAATTGTTTAAAATAAATTATTCAATCAATAGAAAAAATTCAAACAACAATGTGAAACTTTTGGTTGCAAACTGTGAACATTTGTTTTAGATGATTATTATTTTTTTTTTTGTTGAGGAAGTATTTTGGACAAGATAGCTTAATGATTTTTTTTTAGATTATATTTTGTGCAACTAAACTGAATTTATTTTTTACTGGGTGAAACTTGTGGTTAGGCAAATTTCGATTAGAAAGATATCTTGAAATAGGTTGATCATGTTTCCTTCTATTGTAATGAGTATATTTCAAGTGCAAAGTTTCGAACCAGAAGTCTAACCAAGTTTCCTTCCTATTGTAATGAGTATTTTTCAAGTGCAAAGTTTCAAGCCAGTACATGGATACCTTGCAAGTTAAATGACTCTAAGAGTTCTTTAACGAAATGAGATACCAAAAGAATTGAAAATGTCAGTTTCAGAGAGCATAGTGAGACAAAACTAATTTGAGGAGCAAATCGTTAAAATCAAAACAAAGACTTGTCACTTTGAAACACAAATAACACTATAATGTAGTGCTACCAGCGGCGGCCAGTTACACGTGCAAAAGCCAACTTTATTAACCATTAATTTCAATTTTGGTGGACAATAAGCCTACAATCGTGAGCACTATCAACGAATACCATCTATGCTACTCAGCCTAATAAAATGGCATGTCCAGCTACAAACTCGTGTGATTCGTTGCTGCATGTCCTTTCGAATGCCCGGAGTGCCCCGATCACCACCAGACTCGTTCAACAAACGTCACAACAACTAGCCATACTTACGTGACACCTGCAAGCACTGGCGGATCCATTAAGGGGTAAGGGTTGGATGAACGTCTATAGATACCTTAGGTACTGATCATTTGAACTTCGGTGAATGTCCATGGATACCTTGAGTGTTGCCCGTTTGAAGATTAGAGCTGGCTTCATACATGCCCTCTAACTGACTTCAGGCCTACCAAAACCCGATGAATGTCCATGAATACCTTGGGTGCTGCCCCTTGCATACAGTAATAGGTGTGTAGTATGCATTTTCAAATGACTTCAGGTCAACCAAGACTCGATGAAATGACGATATGCATGTTATTTCTGATATTAAAAAAAATTGAGCGCGCATTTCCTGGATCCACCACTGCGTGCAAGCAGCAAAATACAAAAATGCCAAAACCACAAAAATCCGCATAAACAGCTCATCATAAAAAATTTCTCACCACTTCTATATAAACACGTGTTGTATCACCTGTGTTCCTGTCACAATAAAAAAATTCTCCTCTATTAGATGATCCTCATTTGTCTTTTTATTTCGAAGTCTGAAGTATCTTACACTCCCAAAAACTAATCTATGTGGGGTTCAAAAAGACTAAATGCATGGCACACCTCATCTCAAAACTTTACACCAAAAGATCATCTGTGATTGATGATCCTCACTAGTCATTGTGTTACAATTTTGGTTAAAGATTTTACAAATTCATACATTGTAACGTTTTCACCACTCCGAAATATGCATTAGATGAGTTTAGTTTAAAATTCATTACAATTGACTTTGAACTTACGTGAGAAAGAGAGGACGACTTGTATGAATAAGCCCTCAGTAACATTTCATTTCTATAAAACGTAATAATTGGGTATCAGTAATATTACGTGCCAATAAAACGTGTAAAACTTCTATCCACATATGGTTGTGTAACTGTGTATGCAAGTTGCTCAAAGAGGGGGAGAAACTTCCGAACTGTTATTATTACATGTCCATGGATAAAATATTAGCATATTTTTGTTTTAAGTTTTAAATTTTGGCTTATTAATTGAAATGCCCAATGAAACTGTTAGTTTGAAATTAATATTTTCAATTATTTTGATTCTGTTGCAGTCCTATTTAGAATAGGAATGTAATTGTGTAAATCCTAGTAGATTAGGAATGTATCTTATATTCCTATTAGAAGTACATTACTTATTAAGTATTGTAATCCTTATGGGAAAGGGTTTGCCCTTTCTACTACTATAAATAGAGGCACAATGGGGTGAATAAAATACATCTCACAATTACATCTCTCTCTTCTCCTCTCTATGTGCCGCACCTCTCTCTCTCTCTCTCTAGGCCTCCATAATTGTCCAATAAATTATACCTACAACACGTTATCAGCACGCTCTTGACGCTACGCTAACAAGAGAGTTTATTCTTCAATTAGGGAAGTATTACGTTTTAATTATTCTTTTTGAGATTAATTTATTATTATTTTGAATTAATCTACATGATATTGATTCAATTTAATTTTTCTTTGTTGAACGTGATACATCGCATTGGAGACGCAATTTCGGCTTTCTGAGAAGGATCTTCTACAAATTCAAAGGCTTTTATTTGTTTTCTGCCAATCAGGTACGCTTAAAATAAAGTAAGATATTTGAAACGACTCTGAAGCATGAAAACATTCCCCATGATGCATGAACCCCCTACATTTATATTTACCTTCCGATATATATATTGTATATGTTCATATATTTGTCAATATATATATTTGTTTCATGCATTACGCAATTATAAATCGCTATGTGAAATTTGTGAGTCAAAGAATCGAAAGAAATTAGAAGCAATTAGGGTTTTTCAAACCTTAATATTGTCGAAAAAAAAAAATTTGGGAAATTTTTTTGTGGATGAACCCAGACTCGAAACACACCAAGCCTGAAGCTTGGGTGTGCGACTGGATTGTTTTTTTTAGGGCTTAAATTGGACCAAGCCTGCTGCTTGGGTCCACTGGTGCATGGGCTTCAAGCCCCCTGTCAGTTCCAGAAGCCAGCAAATGTGCTAGGCTTTTCGCACCTCAGCCCATCGCCAGTAGCCTTTGCGCTACTAGGCCTTCCTCCAGCTCGGCCCGCTTTCAACTGCAAGCTTGCAGCTTGCTTTGTACGCTGGGCAGCCTTGCCCAAGCCCACAAGCAGCCAAGTTTTTTGTCTCTGCTTTGATGGGCTGTTCATCTCAGTCGTGGCCCACCCTTGCAGCCTATATGGGCTGCTTTGCAGCAATGATCCGAAATTAAAAGCCTGCAATTTTTTTGCAGGGCCGTGTTTTGCAGCCAACCAAAGTGTGTTGGGCTGCATCCCTTTTTCGACATAATGCTAATTTTTAGCATTCTAACTAATTTTAACTCGAATGTTATAATTATTTTTGCTTCTACAATCGACCACGTTTGGTCCCGATTTATTGAATTAATTAAAAGTGACATGCAGTCCATTAATCTGATAATGAATCCAAAATTCTTGGCCTGAAGCTCACTTTTGGACATTAACGATTCAATAATTTATTTCTCTTCTTTAAACCGTTGACTCACTTTCGTAGTCCCGAAGCACTCACACTTGAGTTCCCGAAGAACCTCAAAATCCACTACACTTAGTTGTATATTGCATTCTGTGTTCTTGCAGGAACCTCTCTTTTATGAACTAAACGTTCATAAACTAAATCGAACCTGTAGTTTCGAATTTAGTGCCTTTGAAACCCGAAGTTTTTCATAAAACAATACACCCATGAAAACCCGACATTTTCATGACACCATGTCTTAGAACTCGAATGTTCTAACTTTGATGCTTATGGATGATTCCTTCCCATAACACCAATCACAATCTTGTTCCCTCCAAATTCAGTGGATTGTCGAACCGTCACAAGTTTGATTTTCCTGATTTGGACGTTTCTAATAGAAACCACTTTATGTGGGGTACAAGACGTGAATCTCTACTTGACTATCAAGAAGTTGAGCAACCAGTGAAGCCAACAATGGCATGGAAGAGCTGAATAAGCCTCCGCCATGATCTTCATTCGAAGACTTATGCCCGAAGCATTACAAATGGAAATACCTCCGACGGAGGATTCCATGGCTTTTTGGCTCGCTTCTACGGACTGTTTAATCATGAAAGATATCGCCCGAAGCATACCATGATTACGTCCATGAATGAGTACAATTCTGAAGTTTATAAATCCGATTGAATTTTGACTAGAGAATACTTTTCTCGTCATTCCTTGTTTCTAACCTGCTCTTGAAGCAGCAGTGTAGAAAGTGGAAGTCTACCAAATTCTCGAATCTGATTACTACCACAAACGTGAGAGAAAGGTATAGACCCAGTTCGGCTGGAGTCTACCGAATGGTATAGACTCAGTTCGGCTGGAGTCTACCAAATGGCTCGACCCAGTTAGGTCAAAGACTACCAAATGGTGATGCACTGCTTCGGCAGAGATACACCGAATGGCATACCTTCTCACAATCCAATTTTGAGTTTGTTTTTACAACATATGGTAGAATTAGGGCCTGCCAAGGTGTGGCATCATGCCCGAAGCGTGATCCTTGGCACCTAAGACCTAAAACTTCAAGAATAAGGTATAGTATTCCCGAACCTTAACCCTGCAAAATCTACTTTCGTCTCGATGGAATAGATCATTGGTTATGCACCTGTTCGTGCCCCTACCAATGTTATTAAGGCGTACCATTCTCGTAGTCAATATGTGAGATTAATTTTGCTCCACCAAACTCCGTTGGAAGAGCATAATTTTGACATGGATGGCCTTATTGGCCGAATCCCCTTAGTAAACTATTTACTTTGTGAACATTTTTCCATGTTCTTGGATTCAAGTTTGGTGTATGTTTTACTTATGGATAATCTTATTGATATTGTCCTCGAATATGAGTTAATTGAATCATGTTTCTTAGTACATGTGACCGATTCAATTAAACACGTGATTAGGTAGGAATGTGGGAAAGTTAGTTGTCTGGATGAATGCGTACTACGCACACTAACTTTACACCTAAATCACATCTCTAACAACGACTTCAGGTCTATCCAACCTGATTAAGAGCATTGGCACGCTCCTCGTTGTATGAATGGTACTGCATCACCATTTAAGGGACCTTGAATTCTCCCTGACGTTGAGTTTTTAAGGATATTCGAGATGACAATGATCATAAATGAAACCACTGAAGAAAATAGAGTGAAATATCTTTGCACCACCTCCAAAAATGAGCATGAAGCTTTAATTTGGGGCCAATGGGTTGTCTCCCAACTGGGAATACACCACATGTGGCCGGCCTAGAGCTGGGTAATTGAGCAGTTTCCTTACTTTGGCATGACCTTTTGGGACACTTAGGTCGAACAATGATGCTACGACGCATCTCCTTACCCGAAGTAAGGATCTTGTGCCTACAAGCACACTTTGCCAAGCCTGCTCATTAAGGAAATTGATTTTCTATATCATTCCTCGCAAAGATACGAAATCACCTCTTTTCCATAAGTGGATTCAAGGGAATATATGTGGACTAATCCAATCAAAATGCGGACCATATAAAGACTTATGGTTTTGATTGATGAATCGACAAACTGGTCACATGTTTGTCCACACACATTACTGCTAAACCTCTTGGCCGATTATGGGTTCACCACCCTACTTATCCCTTAAGGTCCTGGAGACTGGATAATGCCAGAGAGTTTATATCGACAGTTTTCGATAAAGTATTGCATGTTGTTTTGGGTTTCAAATTGAACATTGAATTCCCATGTTCACCCCAAAATAGCCTCGCCTAGTGATCATAAAGCGTAAATTTAAATGATCACCCGAATTTTGGTAAAAGTACCAAGTTTTCGGTTTTTCTGCCTAGGGCTATGCAATCTTGTACGCAGTTATGTTGGTCCGCCTTGAGGCCCATTGCCACCCAACCTATATGACGTTACAGTTGGTTACTGGGTACGAACCTGACGATTTTCGTATTTACGCATTTGGGTGAGCATTCCATGTGCCCAGTTGCGCCGCCGCAACGTACCACCATGGGTCCTCAAAGAAGGATGTGTATCTTTTGTCGATCATGATTCTCCTTCACACTAGCTCTCTTCGAGCCCTTGTATGCGATCTCTTTACCGCTTATTTGCGGGTTGTCACTTTAATGAGACAATCTTCCCACCGTTAGGGGGAGATAAGAACGTCAACGTTCCTGTAGAACGGCGCGAAGTTGCGTGGACGTTGCCCACTATGTCTCATCTCGATCCCCATACCGCACAAGTGTGATAAGCAAGTGCGATGAATTCTAGATTTCAGAATGTTGCTCCAGACGCATTCCTCTGATCTAGCTAAAGTGACGAGATCATATACCAGCTGCAAACATGCCTGCAAGGATAGACGTACTTAACGGACGTCGAGTCAACATCCCTGAAGGGTGTGCCGCCCCTGTTGGACGGTTTGGACACCCCTGTTGGACGGTCCGGTACAATGGCGGATAGCCAATCAATCTGTCTTGGCCTGGAGCACGACAGATCATTCGGTTCGTAGGATTCACTTCCCTAGAAGAGGAAGACACGGCACAACTATGAATCTAAACTCGATCGCTGTCTCAAATCATTTCCATCTCATGAGATTAATCCAGATTACTCCCGAGACATGAAGTTCTTGGTCCAGTATACTAGTTTGGATGAGAAAAATGGAATTGAAATGAGATTATCATCGATGATGTTTTCACTTATATGGTAGCTACCGACATAAATGAAAAGCGACGATATTGAACTGTGTTCCGTTGATTAAGTGACAACGTAGAACTGATTGGACAACTGAGATTACAATCTAGGTCAAATTCATTACCAAAGTGTGTATTAGTCCTGTCGTTCCTACACTGCCTAAGGTAACCCTATTGTGTTACAAGTGGGAAAGGAAGCGTTATGAGATGAATGAAATAGTGCGACGTGATGCACGCCTTACGGCGCAAGGTTTCTCTCAAACGTCCTGTGATTGATAGCAGCATTATGAAATGTGGTTAGTGTTTTCTCCATGGGGATATAGATACGGAGATTTACATGTAAGTTCCCGAAGAATTACATGGACTGGTTTAAAAAGTTCCAAAACCACGGAACACCCTCTTAACTTGTTTTGAGGCGTTCACTTAAATCCAACGGATGTGGTATACCCGTTTAAGTGATTGTTTGATCAGTCAGGGATATGAATTATGCCTTGCGTGTTAAACTATGAAGTCTTATTCCAAATTGCTAGAGTTCCAGTTTATGTCGTTAACACGAATCTCACTAAGACTCTTGAAGAGCTTGAGAAAACTACCTCGCACCCGAAGATGGAATTTGAGATGAAAGATATTAGGAAAACTCGTTTATGCATTGACCTGAAGTTCAAAGCGTTCTGACGGTACCTTGGTCTACCAGTCAAACTACACTTCAAATGTGTTACCTTTGAGTATACCTTTGATCGTCCATACCTTATATGCAAATGAGACCCTTGAAGAGGTTATGGAATCCGAAATTCCATATCTAAGTTCAACTTTGCGCTTCGTTGTACTTAGCTCATTGTATTTAGACAGGACATCTCCTTCGCTGTTGATCTTGGTAAAGATGCAGCACCGCGCCTACACGCAACCACTGAATTGGTATTAAAGACATACCCTGAAGGTATTATGAGGGCAAATCCCAACACATCTTAGCGGATCCGACCCCCTAATCCTCGAAATGATGCTTGCCTTGTTGTTTTGCTGACGCAGGTTACTTATCAAACCCGCACAAGGCAAAATCCCCAAATGGTTATGTCTTTACCGTTAGGGACATCGCAATATCTTGGAGGTCCATGATATGACCTTAGTTGCGAAATCTTCGAATCGTTCCAAGACTCACCTCACTTCACTACGCCACAAGTGAGACATGGTTAAGAGTTCTTGTTGAGCATGTTCGTAGTACTTGCTGTGTTTTCATCCATCGTTGAGTCCCGACAATGATCCATGAAGACTATGCCGCATGTATCCACCCGACCAAGCCATGATACATCAACAAAGTCAACGCCAAGACATATTGTGACTACATCTACATCAGCAAAGCATCAGGAGATTGAAGTCATGCAAGCCGATCCCAGACAACCTTGCCGACCTCTACACAACGTCACTGCCGAGGTCAACCTTCCAGAAGCTTGTCCGAGGAATTGGTATGCCTAACTATTATATGCAATGTTTGTAGTTCTCATTTGGAAGTTATGTCAAACTCAGGGGGAGTATCCAGAAGTATACTCACTTGATCTTAATGTACTCTTTTTCCCTACGATTAGGAGCATTTTTCCCACTGGATTTTTGCTACCTAACTAGGTTTTAACGAGGCACCCATCCTGGGCTAATCATACCCTTGAGAGCTCTTCTACTTGCGTCCAAAAGACGTATAGTTTTGACTTAATGCAACTTCTCACTTTTCTCCTTAGACTATGGGTTTTCCCCACCTTGGGTTTTACCATAGCGAGGTTTTGTGAGTTTTACTTTTTATGCATTCTTCCATTGATTTGAGACTCGCATTCGCCCATTATGCCGACGACTTCATCAACTGTACCTGCTTCATCACTGAAGACTTGATGCGCCATTTACTTGAGTATTTACACACTCAAGGGGGAGTGTTGCAGTCCTATTTAGAATAGGAATGTGATTGTGTAAATCCTAGTAGATTAGGAATGTATCTTATATTCCTATTAGGAGTATATTACTTATTAAGTATTGTAATCCTTATGGGAAAAAATTTGCCCTTTCTACTACTATAAATAGAGGCAGGGACATCTCTCTCTCTCTCTCTCTCTCTCTCCATAATTGTCCAGTAAATTATACCTACAACAGATTCCACTTTATTCTATTTCGTTGAAGAATTGTTAGATTCAAGAATATTTAGTTGTATATTTTTTTCCCCCTAGCCTAGACAGAAGTGCGGACAATTTTTTTAAAATAAATTATTCAATCAATAAAAATATTCCAAACCACAATATGAAACTTTTGGTTGCAAACTATGCACATTTACTTTAGACGATTTTATTTTTGTTGAAGTATTTTGGACAAGAAGCTTAATGATTTTTTTTTTGAGATTATATTTTATGCAACTAATTTGAATTTATTTTTTTGATGGGTGAAACTTGTGGTTAGGCCAATTTCAAAGATATCTTGAAATAGACCGATCATGTTTTCTTTTTGTTGCAACGAGTATTTTCAAGTGCAAAGTTTCGAGCCAATGCTGCAAGCAGCAGCCAACTTATTTACCGTAAGTTTCAATTTTAATGGACAATAAGCCTACAATCGTGAGCACTATCAACAAATACCATCTAAGCTACTCAGCCTAATACAATGGCATATCCAGCTACATACTCATGTGAGCTTCTTGCTGCAAGTCCCTTCGAATGCCCGGAGTGACCCGATCACCACGAGACGCGTTCAACAAACGTCACAACAATTAGCCATACTTACGTAACACCTGCAAGAAACGAAATACAAAAATACCAAAACCAAACTACTAAGCAATGTTGATGCTGCCATAGCTTGTGTGAGATACTCGAGAAAACAAATTCCAAACCACTAAGCAATGTTGAAGCTGCAAGATATAGTATCAATCTTACTGACATAGGCCAACCCAGTTCGGCCTTGGGAGGGATCAGATGAGCATTCTACACAGAAGAAATGGACTGACATTTAGTAGTAAACAGTACCGGCAACAACAATCTCAGACTTGCTTGCATTCACAAATACAATTAAAAGAACCCAACAAACAATTGAGAGCACAGTGATGAAGGACAACAATGGCACTTGGTACCATGATAATCTCAGGGGTTTAACAAAATGTGGGATAGTTGCAGGAGGACGACAGGCGACGCACAATCAATAAATCAATGGCACTTGGTACCATGCCAAGCAATTTCTGAATGTTATTGATTAGAGAACACTTGCATAATCCGTATCCACACTCGGCAAACAGGGCAAAAACGAAGGGGAAAATTTGATTGGATGAAGAAAAAAAAGCACAACTTTGACACAAATAAAGCTTAAAATCAAAACTAGAGAAACAATCAAAAGGGTCGTCAGATAGGAGCGAAAGACATGAAATTTGCTTAATCACAGAGATTCAGTTGAACTATGCGTCAAATCATCACGCGACCCCACTACTCATAATTGACAAGCGATAAAATAATCTATGCTAAATTCATAAAAACGTATGTTATTGTTTTCGAAAAAGAGATCAGCCTCAGAAGGAAGGCAGTAGGTATATATGTAATCACAAATTGTCATAAATTACACGAAAACCGTACTATCATCATCGGCAGCCGCGCTCAAATCCCAAACCCTGTTCATTTCTTTTTTGGGAAATAATTTGATGGGTATTTTCATAAATCCAAAACCAACAAAGAAGATGCCCATAAAAAATCCAAACAAAATAAAAAGATCAAAATTTTCATCTTCCTAAACTTGGGAAAAAAAAAACTTTGATCAGCCTCATAGAGAAGATTAGGTTGTTCCACATAGAGAAATTCAGACATATGCTTGTCTAAATATTTAATTTAATCATCGGCTAACCCCGAAAAAAAAAACCCCCCAAAACACAGATTTTTTGTATAACTAAAAGAGATTAGCTATAATTAAACCCTAATTTGAAGAAAATCAAGAACAAAAGATTCTAATTTTTTAAGATTTGGAATGAAAGGGACTCAGAATATGGGTGGTGATATAGCAGGATGGTCGGCAAGGCCTTAACGGCCATTACGACGAACGAGACCTTATATCAATGAATCGTCATTGCCCCAAAAATTGAATTCAAAGCTACAAAAATTGGAAACAAAATAGAGAATAAATGGTGATGGAAATGGTTAAAAACCCTATTGCAGAAGTTGGAAACCTTAACTGCAGAGTAGCGGAAAACCCTAATCGGCCGAGTGGACATCTTTGTGTGTGCCTTCGAATGGAAGAGTTCGTGGGTTTATAAAGAGGTGTGGCGGAGGCTTTGGGGGCTAGGGTTTTGCATTTGGGTAGGGCTATTGAGTTGGGATTATTGTACGCTACAAGTGGGTGTATTGTTATAACATGCGCCTCATCCTCTGCCCGTTGAAGTTGGGCTCTAACATCAACTGACAAGGTCTAAGAAACACTTGTTAACAAACAAAAAAGGGCCCAGGACTAAAAACAAACAGAAAAAGAGCCCATGAAAGCCCAAAGAACTGCACAACGGCTGAGAAACCGAGAAGCTTCCACTATCATCTCCGCCATCAGTTATACCTCACCATCCGCCCAAGAACGAGTTATACCTCACCAAATGCCCCGAAAAGCTACATAAGCAGGGGATAGTAGACAATGGAGTGAGAGAAGCCAACTCCCAGTATGAAGCTTGTGTAAACATCGGAACTCTACACACGATCTCAATAGGAAACATGGCCGAAGATTGGACCAAGGGTTAGCCAGGATGAGGAATACCTTTGGGGATAGAGGAGTTGGACAGACCAGAGTTAAAATTTCAAGAGCTTGGGTGAATACAACCGCTCGAACCAGAAGCCCGTACAACAAAATTTTATTTGGGTTGGCTGAGTCCGTCCTGGATTATACGTACCGTGACCCGTTATATATATAGTAGCACAACAATTATCAAGTTTCCTTAACAAACCAAAGAACCTGCTGTTTTCAATCCACAACATTGCTTTAGTATGACAAGAATCAAAAGATTTAAATTAAAAACAACGTGGCTATAAATTAGCCTATAAACATGAAATAGAGAAATAAATAAAAGGCTATAATATGCCTCACTTCATCCATCAAGCTATATTTCAAGCAAACACTAAAAATTCTACATTTTAACATCACAACCGATGTTACAAATTTGACCGGAAAAAAACCGATGTTACAAGTGTCACCAGAATCTAACACCCGATAATCTATCACCACATTGATTGCAAGGCCAGTCTGATGACATTCAAGAACCAAACAAGGTAAATCAAATTAAAGAAGCAACTTAGCTAAATCTAATGCCTTCCCTCATCTTTCCACTGGCATGATCCGCGAATCAACTGTTGACAGGATCTGGGGCATTGACATGCCTCCAGACACAACGATTTCTGTATTCAAAGATAAACAAATAAGATACCGCATCGATGGTAAGTACAACTTCATGGAGATAAACGCAACTATTTTCCCTCTCTAGTTTAACCTTTCACTTTCCGGATGTGGTAGGTAAATTCAAGCTAAGGGCTCAAGTCTATTCATCCCTGCCGTTTTATTTCTATATGAAGTTGAACATATAAGCTTACTCACCAATTCCCTCCCGTACAGATAAATTTGGTCTGATAACATCCTTGGTGTTGACCAGGAACACATCGCCAATGTAAAGATGGTTCGTGGGAACATAAACACAGCACAACTCCTCATCTCCAGAATAACTCTGCAAAATAATTTTGGAGCCAAGGAGAAATAAAGTCACCGTTACAAACAGTCTGAAAAACCATTTATGTTTAAAAGCACAAGCTGCAAAACATCATTTCATCCATTATGTTCTCGTTTTTTACAATGAAAAATTATTCCCATACCTGTAGGACAACGGATGAAGTGATGAACCCGAATGCATATTCACCAATACGTGGATGCCTTATTATGGCCACTTCCTTGAAAGCTTGTGTGTTTTGATCTAAAATTATAGAGCTAAAGATTATAGATTGGCCCCACGTAATTCATTCATTCAAACAAAGAGGACGAAAATTTCTATAGAGCTCACCTGGGGATATGGCAGAACTAATCTGCTTGGAGGCATTGTAGATATGACGAACAAACGGCATCCTTTTGATAAACCACTCACCAAGGCCCAGGACAGATGCACCCAACCATGATGACATGAACACCCCAACGAGAAATATGAATGTTATGGAAGTTACAAATCCAAGACCTAACATGTATATGGAAGTTGAAAGGTCAATGATACATTGTAAAACCAAACCAAAACAGAATCACTGAAAAAGGATGTGTTGACTGTAAACTAGGCATTATATAATGAATCTGAAAAAAAGCGTGTTGTGTGTCATATGGTGCATCAACATTGACCATACCATATGCGATGCAGGAGCCAAGTTAACACATTAGAGTCCTAGTTTATGTAATAAATGCAGTTTACACGTACTCTGCGGGTTATAAGTTAGTCTTTACACATGTACTCTCTATGCTACAAGATTTTTACAATGTGTCATAAATTAGTCTTTAGAATTCCTAAAGTATATTCATGTGGATCTTTCTAAATTCATGTACCAATTAGCCTATAAAAGGATCTACTTTGAAAGCTTTTAAAATCAGATATAGTGAAAAGAAGTTCTGGAATTTCTGCTTGTGTGTGAAGCACATGTTGACTTGCAGTGAATCCAAGGAATATTCGGTGTGATGCCAGATTTTTCCTAACTTCTCTTCTGAGGTGATTCCAATACACCCTTGTTGTGATGCCAAAGGCCAGAATTAGTCTGGATTTCTCTTTTATTCCCATCTTTTCGTATTGTCCTACATCATATGGCAACATCCTTCGATTCCTTTGCTTACATACTCTAGATCATATATGATCACTAGGGCAATTAAGCACCTGTTTCTAAGAATAGGACAACAAAGCATGCAAGTTAAAGAAAGTCAAACTCTAGCTTCACAGCATCTTGTTTTCATTTATCTAAAGGATATGAACTGTCTTTCCTGAAGTCAGATTCTCACAATGAAATTTGTGTCTCTAAGGTTAGATTGAGAGAGAAAATAAACTAGATACTTAGCTCAGAAAGGTCAAATCCAATTACCAAATAACTAATGGAAGTTCGAATAATAACAACAAAATAATGGGGATAAAGGGAGTACATTTCTAACTACTACTTACCAAAAATGTTGATTCCAAGTTGAGCATAGATTGGAGAGAAGAAGCCATCCACAAAGTGAATGAACCACCATGTGATATAGAAAGTGATCGCTATTGGAAATAGGATCACACTGTAAAAGAACAAATAGTGAGCAGCCAATATAATATATATACGAACAAATAGTGAGCAGCCAATATAATATATATACGAACAAATAGTGAGCAGCCAATATAATATATATACGAGAAAAAAGCAATCTTGAACAAAGAAAATGTTGACATCAAAGCTAGTATGATATAATATATATGATCTCATTACTACTGCATCAAATGGATGCACCAAGCTAAATCAAAACATACATGATTAGCATAAATTTACATGAAATGGTCTCAGTCTAAAATTTATAAGAAGCTAAGTTGTGCATTTCTTGAATTCATGCGAGAGGGTAATTCTCTATCTTATCCAACCATTACTTTGCCTGTAACAAAACTCCTAGAGCTCAAACAAACGATATACTTCTAGTTTCAGAAAGAGGGGAAAAAAGATTATAGATACATGCCAACAATCTAAGTTTAAATTCGTATCACTACCAAAGCATTCCATCTTTCAGAATACCTCATCGCTCAAGCTAATAAACTTAAAAAGTACCCTGATATTTAAATCTTAACAGTAATCAGAAATCCAAGAACTTGTACAGGTGCAAAAAACCAACGTCACATTTTGACCATTAAAGAAATTTACCCTCCCCACAACAAAGAATTGATGGTTTACACACAGGTTCAAATGCAATAGCATATGCACGTGACTTGAACGAAAATAGGAGCCACAAGAAAGAAATATTCACCATCCTGTCATGAACTTTTTTGATGCCCAACTTCTAACAACTTTGGAAAACGTCTGCACAGACATAATTAGAAATCAGAACGATTTTACTTAAGATTAAGAAAAAACGCAGAAACGCACAAAACGTGGGCAACTTATGTGGCAACTTAGGCCATAAAAAATAACAAACTTCTGACTCACTAACCGGTTCTTGATAAATTACTGTGATACACCTTTAAACTAATTAAAATTAAATGCAACGATGTCACTCAATTTCTTATCGAAATGTCTAGATATACCCCAATCAATTACTTGGAAGCTGGAGGATAGAAATAAAGCCGTACTCGTACCAAAATTTCGAACCAATGAGCGGAAAGTAATACCGAAAGTTCGAATTAGCACATTCCGAGTCCAAATTAACTGATGAAAACTTGACAAACAAACCAAGACCCAAATCTGAGTTTGCTTCTGCATTAGCCTCATGAAACAGTACATCAAACTAAGTCAAACACAAAATTAGAAATTTAATCACAAGAATCAACCCATGAATCACAATTAACACAAACACACTAACTTTAATTCGCAACCTATGAAAGAATTTCAGATTTTCCATCGAATTTTCCTCCATTTTCTCAGCAACCAAACATAACATAAAGCAATGAAATTTGAAACAGAAAGCTAAACCCTAGGCCCATAAAACAGCAATCTAAAATCACCTCGCGGCCGGTGTGGTGGGAGGAGGAGGACGAAGAGGAGGGTTTGGACGATGCATCCTCGTCGCCGGAGTCCGCCACGGGAATGAGAAGCTCACGATCTCGCGGTTCTCTGTCTCTGCTCGCCATTATAATCGATGACGACGACTTCTCATCGCCCATCACCAGCAGACCCCAAATTGATATACGACGCCGTTCCAACGCCGCAACGCGGGGCCTTTTTTGCCAGTGAAATTCCAGAAGAGCAAAGGACTCTGATTAGAGAGAAGCTCCCCTGGTCCTCGTTTTGCTTCCTTTGTATTTTTGGCATTTCAAATATTTTGTTTTTATTAATTAATTAAATTAATTTTTAATTGGGTGAGGATTATGAAGGAATAAAATAGTTAATCCTTTTTTCTCTAATTAGGCGAGTACTTCGAGGAATTTGTTTGAACCGCTAATTAAAAAATGGGCGGATTAATTAATGCTTAATCTCACTTTGTTTCTCAAAATTTTCTGTATATTGATGTTTGATGGGCTGTGAATTCAGATGATTGGATGGCAGCATTTTTGCCCCTCAATTTGGTGTTCTTTTTTGGTAACGAAGTATTGAGATAAGAGAGTTGTTGAATCTCTACTATTTATACATACACAATTCCTAATTAGGAGTGTAATTTGGATGGTCTTTGAAATTAAATCTCAATTTGGACTCCTAAGCGGAGGGGGTGAGTAGATGACGAGTTTAAATTGAAAATTGATAAGTACTTAAAGAAGACGTTAAATTTATAGTGGTATTACTAGCGTCTAAAAACAATTGAAAATTCACTTTTGCACAAATAAAAAAAAATGTTGTAGTTCACGTGAAATGGCATATTCATTGTGTGTTGCCAATTTTGACATTAAGAAATTGACACTTCCGTTTTTACAATTAAATTAAAGTGGAGCTCAATGTAGATATATAAATAACTTTTCCAAATTAAAAGATCTTATCTTATAGAGGTTGTCATTAGTACAATAACAAAGGGAAGCAAAAATAAATGAACTTAAGTTGGTTTTTTTGGTGGAGTAGGGAAAGACATAAATTGGCTTGGGACTTGGACTTGGTCATCTTATTTTCTTGTGATTGCTACGTTTTTTTTAAAGTCTAAAGCAGTTGAAAAGTATGTTTGAAAGTTTGTGTGTTGAATTTTGAACATCATATAACATAATTGGGCATCATGAACTAAGCTAGCAATACTAACGCCAAACACTCTACCGAATATCAAAAGCATTTTTTACGGTGTAAAAGCATCTATAGTTGTGTCAAGCAACAAACCGTTTTTTAAGCAACAAACCGTTTTTTCGTAAAAGTGTTACGTAAACAAATACATTATACATATGTATTTTCAAATGATCCCTTATTCGTCTAGTTATACTTTTCTTCTTAGTATTGAAAATCCCTCCTCGTTGAGAGACTTTTCCAAGTGCTGAGTATTTAGTGGTACTCTACATGGCATACTACAAAAGTGAAGAAAATGATATATTTTACTGTATCCTTTAATTGTTTAATGACACGTAAAATATCCGTTTAAATATCGGACACTTAAAAAATTTCTCAAACAAAAAACGTGTTCAGAAATGAGGCCCAAAATAAAAGGCCAGAAAAGAGAAACCCTAGAAAGGAGGTTTTGCACATGAAACTAGCACCATTGGCCCAATAGAGATTTCATAATATTTAAGAGATGCAGGCTGCGGCTTGAAATGGATGTGGATGAAGTCAGAGTCCAAGGCGTATTCATGGCTAGTTTCCGCCGACTAGGTTGGCAGTGACCGCCCTTTCAACCAGAGCCATGCACGTAACGTAAGTGGTGCTAGATGACAGACCGTCCTGTAAAGTGTAAACTGTAGTTCTTCCACACATGACTACATAACATTACTTCACCTCTTAGAGGTGACTAATAATTGGCATTATTAGAAGGCGATCATACCGCCATGTTTAAATCATATAACAATTGATTTTGAGTGAAAATTCTAGAATGGACTGGCGACGAAATATGTAAATGAAAGATTGAATGTGCAGTAAAAAATTAATGGTTAAGCATCTAACATACAAAGATTTCAGTGCATACTTTTTAAGATGTTAGATAACTAAAAGAAGTACATAAGAATGCGTGATTAACATGTAATAATATTATCGTGACATCTAATGCGTAATTTATGTGTGATACTACTAGGGACAAGGTGGTAAGCTGACACTTCGAATTTCGGTGAATCTATATGGATGACTTGGATGCTGCTCTTTTGAAGGTTGGAGTTTCCATTCATATGTGTCCTCCAACTTGATAAAATGCCTCAAAGAGGAGTTGCCTTCTTATTGTGAAAAGTTCATTGCCTAACCAACTGTAACATCAGTGGTTGAATGAAAGCGTGGTGGTTTAATTGAGAGCAATATTTTTTTTATTGAAAATGAAGCTATAATGCAGCTTTTTCAAATATAATGAAAGCGCGTCGTGAACAATTATTATTTGTTCTATAAATTATAAACGATGGAACTATAGTTAATTTTTGAGTTATTATAATGTCTAGTTTGTAATTTATTTTTTTTACACATGATCCTCCAAATAATTTTTGTTGAATCCACCGCTGAATATTACCACGGACGTGATCGAAGGGCATAAAAGTATTTCTCTACATCCACGAGTCCATGATCAAGTAAGATTAGAGCCTAGAAGTTGTAAACTAATAATTGGAGGAACAATCAATCAAGAAAATTTAGATGGATTTGGACTGGGAAAGAACTGGAAACAAACAAAAACGTGTACAGAAAAGTTGAGCTACGTGCCGGCTTGAAACTTCTCCTGAGTTTGAGCACACAAAATTAGTCAACCTCGGACCCTCTATAACTTTGTGCTCCGCAATCGCATCCAGCCATAGACTCTTGAGTTCCGTATCATTAGTTTCTAACATTTGTGGAAGCACCAGCTTGCACAAAGGAATCTATATATCTATCTATCTGGGATTCTAAAGGAAGAGAGAAAGAAGCAGAAAAGGAAGAAGGATGTTGGAAGGGAAAGCTACGATAAGGGAAGCAGACATGCCAGAAAAGATGCAGATGCAAGCCATGGCTTGTGCTTCTCAAGCCCTTGATCTCCATGACGTTTTTGATTGCAAATCCATAGCCGCCCACATCAAGAAGGTATATACTTCGCGACTACTGATTTTTCTTAGGGCTGGTTCGATATCTATTTCGTTTTTCAATTTTACTTGAATATCAATTAAGGAAATATAGATAGAATAAGTCGAATTCATTTTACATTAGTAGTTAGTTTTTTCCTTTTTATTTAAGGGAAAACTCTTCACTTTAACAAAAAAAACTATATTTTTACAATAAAAAGTCAATCCTGATACTATTTATTTTACCATTTATTTATTCTGATACTATTCAATTTACTATTTATTATTGTTGTTGTATCATTAAAATTTAAAATTTTCAAATTATTTTTATTAGTTCCATTTCATTTAATGGGATTTGCGTTTCCAGGAGTTTGACAAGATGTATGGGAGTGGGTGGCAGTGTGTGGTGGGCTCTAACTTCGGTTGTTTCTTCACTCATGCACCTGGGACTTTCATATATTTTGCTCTGGAGACCCTCGATTTCCTTGTCTTCAAGGCTGCCTCTTCTTGAATTATTTCCACCACTTTCACTCTATAGGGAGAGAGGGGGAGAGAGGGGGAGAGAGAGAGAGAGAGAGAGAGAGGAGTTTTTGTATAAAATGGTAGTGAAGTAGTTGAAGAGTCCCTATCTCAATCAGTGGAGCCTCGTAGGCATGCTCCTCATATGCCTCTGTAATTCCTATCTCCTTTTTTTCTTTGTTAATACTCAATAGTTTGTTTTTTTAATCTGTGGTTGTATTAGTATATGCTTACAAATACCGACCCAAGTTTCATAATGCACTATTGACTTGAGAGTTGAATTATAGCTAGCTGTACCGCCAAGAAAGGCATTGGAATTTGCAGCCAGTCCAACTGGCCAAGTCATATAAAAAGACACTGTTGGATGTACATTATATGCCTCTGCTTGGTTGAGTCAAATATTGGACTAGAGAGAGGTTCACGATTTTAAAACTTCACTCATTTATTGAAGTGTTTTAGAGTGGTTAAAAGTGCTTTCAAATAATTAAAACTTGAAAATGTTTGTGGTGATCAAGGTATTAAATATCCATAATATCCTGATATTTTCATCGAAATTTTCGTGTTTTTTAAATTTCTATATTTAAAAAAATACCAAGGGGATTCGAACCCCTCCCATTTTACTCCTTCAATACCTTGACTACCATATCACTTATGTTTTTGTGAAAATATGCTAAAATATTTACATATTTTCTACACTCACAATGTTTGCCAGCTCGCTATATAATCAACTTAAATTAGTTAAATCCATCATGCAATGAATTTTCTTTCAATTTTTTGTGATAAACTAATAGATAATTGACTAAATAAACATCCTACAAAGTTTCAATAAAAATTTCCAAGTTTTTCTTATAATTTCCGTGGTTTTTATTCAATTATTATCGATATCGATAATATCCCGATATTTCCATCGAAATTTCCGTATTTTTAGACTACCGATATTTCCGATATTATCGATATTTAATACATTGGTGGTGATATTGGTAGAAAAAGTTATAAGCGTTTTTAAAGCATTTAAAATTTTACTAAAAAAATTGATTGGCTTCTAATTAATGAAGTGCTTTTCAAGTAAAACGCTTATAGAGAAAAGTGGCTTCTAGATAACAAAAGCGATAAATACTATAATAGTGGTTTCTAAAGTGCTTTTACATTGGAGACCGCTTTTATTTATTATATATATTGTATGGCACATGCATAGACTTTGGTGGCTTGTTTGTTGGAAATATTTTTACTTATCATTCTCAAGTGATGATAATACTCACCATTTTATTTTTCATCGTCATATGAGTTTAGATTTTAAAATTTGTGTTGTGAACAGACACAAATTTCAAAGTTTAAACTCATTCAATAATAATAAATAAGATAGTGACCATTATCAACACTTGAGGATGGTTAGAAGAATACACCCTACATTTAAGTATGTTTAAAATATTTGATTTGAGTGACTATTATTTCCGAGGCATGAGGGCCCCAAAAAAAGGCTAAGTGGAAGGCTACATTTGGCCAGCTTGAAGTCGATTTGGCCAAATAATGGTATGGTAAGCTCCATAAAATTATAGCACAATCATCGGTTGGAAACAAATTTTTCTACAAATCAAGACATTTTTTGACTTTTGGACATTTAGCCTTCTCAATTAAAGATGACCTTAAAGATAGTGAGCAAAAATGCGCCCCTGCTTGTATAGTTATTTTTACTAACTAGTGATGAATAGTACATAAGTTAAGGGCTCATCTTGTACGTTGCAACTTTTCTTTCTTCAAATACACTATATTTGTTTGATATTTGCTGAACAAATTATGCAAATGTATGCCTCCTCAATCAGTTCATCTAAAACCAATTTTCTCTATATCATTCACTACTTTCTCAGTTTCTCTGAACTATATCTCTCAAACATTGCATACGTACTATCTGGAAGAATCTTCTCACCTCGATCGCTAACAAACTTGTCGAAGCACAATTTATTAACAAATGATGAGTGTTACAAGAATATAGAGATTACAGTTGATTAAAGAGAGTAAGATACTAATCACAACTAATTAATTACAACTTGACTTCTAAACTAAAACAAAAATAGTTAATTACAACTGTATAACAAGATTGTTTTATTACATTAGTTAATTAGCTCCAGTAAGATTGGGTCGTTACTTATATTACATACATATATATTAATATTTTAAAAATTCCCGTCTAGAGCCGCATAGGCGCTACCATCACCCTGATTAATGTCTAGGCATTTGAAAATTAAGAAAGGTCGACTAGCTTGCCCAGACCCATCTAGTTCACCTAAGCACCCGTCTAGGCCCAAACTCGCCGCCCGACTATATATATATATTGGATAAGACTTATATATAATTAATATCAATTTTATAAGTGAAGATTGTTATTTTATTTATTCATTGTAATGGATACGCAGAGTCTAGAGTTTCCTGCTAGCTTCTTTCCTCTTTCCCCCCATACCGGCCGGGACTGTGTCGTTTACCAAGTTTAGACGTGAAGTTATTATATTATTATGGACGGCTTTCTGTTTTTGTGGACTGCAGAAAGGTTGACTTGGCTTGGGTATTTCAGATCATCCGTTCCGCAAGACAACCACGCCATTTTTATTTTGTGATCAGGACCACTGCATTGCCAAAAAGTCCATACCATGACAGCCAATCAAGCCTCCTCTTCATCCTCTTCAAAACTTTGGAAGTACGACGTGTTCTTGAGCTTCAGAGGCGAAGACACGCGCAAAGGCTTCACAAGCCACCTTTATGCTGCACTAAAAGACAGGGGATACCAAGCTTATATCGACGAGGAAGATCTAAAAAGAGGGGAACAAATAAAAGAGGAATTGTTCCGGGCAATCGAAGAGGCGAGAATCTCTATCATTGTCTTCTCAAAGAGGTATGCGGATTCGAGTTGGTGTCTTGACGAGCTAGTGAAGATCATGGAGTGTAGAGAAAAACTCGGGCGAGCGGTTTTGCCAATCTTCTATGACGTCGATCCTTCACTTGTGAGAAAGCAGGAGGGTTGTTTAGCCGAAGCATTTCAGAAGCACGAAGATGGCATCCGTGAAGAGAAAGATGACAAACAACGTGAAGCTAAGGAAGAAAGGGTAAAGCAGTGGAGAGAGGCTCTTACTCAAGCTGCAAATTTGTCTGGCCACCATTTTCAAAACTCGGCTAATGGGTAGGCTTATTTCATCAGACTATATATTTCCCTCTATATCATTGTTAGTTTGATCGGGTTCATATTATACAAGAAATAGATTATAATCCTTAAATAAGTTCGACTTTTCACAAAAGTTGGGTTTGAGATTAAATTTTGATTTTGGTTATAACCTCAACATTTTTTTTCATGGAGTATGATATCCACACACCTTTTTTTACTTCTTCCATATTTTTTTTGGCTTTCAGTCGTCAAATTAAATGAATTAAAGAAGATTAACGAATAGAAATTAACAAGAAATGTGTGAGAAATAAAAAAATGTGTGTGGATAGCACACCCTTTTTTTCATATATCATCTCAAAATCTAGCTAACAGTTATTTTGATTTGTTTTATTTTGAGTATGAAAAATATAATATTTTTAAGAGAACTTTAACGAAAAGTTTCCGGTACTACTTATTTTAATGAAAAATCACATTTTTACACTAAAAGATTAATCTCGGTACTATTCACTTCACCTTTTATTGTATCCTTATCGTTAAAACTCAAAATTTTCAAATCATTTTTATTAGTTTTTCTTATTTTTAATTTAATTTGTATTCAATACCGATAAATGATGACATTGTTCTATTAGTTAGTTTCACGTTTCAATTGATTGCATCTCATTCAGTGTAACACTTCCTTGCGTACATATATGTTTAGATGCGTGCGCACACACACACATATTTTGTGTACTTATACATATGAACCTATTGTATTAAAAGCGTGAAGCGTGAGTGAGGCGTCCGAGGAATAGCCCGGCTTAGGCGTGAGGTGAAGTATCACAAGATCTAATTTTTTTTAATATATACACTGAGCGTATACATATATTATATTAAAAAAGAAGAAAATTATTAATCAATAATCACTTTGAGCGCACACATATATATATACATATATATAATAGAAGATGAAAAGCACAATAAGCACACATATAGCAATGCATGCAGACAACACACACATCTATTATATAAATAAATAAAAATAGTATCCAGTCTCTAGTTATTGGAAGAGGATCCTCTCTTGAGCTCAGGATGGGGATCCTCCTAACCAGGCTATATCTAAGCCATTCAAATTTAATCTAACGCCTCCAAACAAGGGGACCCTCTAAAAATTATAATAATTGCAACCGTTAGATTAAATTTGAACGACCCAAATCACATGATCAGGAGGATCCCCATCCTGAGCTCAGGAGAGGATCCTCTTTCCTAATTACTAATGTTCATTGACTGAAACTTTATTAGTTTTCATATTTTGATCCAAATTCCTAGCATTAATTTAATAATAAATTTACATATCAGTTACATAATTTTTTTAAATAAAAATTAATAATTGATTTAGAATTTTAATACTCACACCTTTATTAAACTCCTAACTAATTTTTAATTCAAAATATTTCCAAAATAAATAAATAAATTAGAATAAATTTGTACCCATTAACTTTTTCAAAAAATACTTTCAATTTATTAAACTCCTAACTCATGCGTGTGCAAAATACATTTTTTATATCACGTCGCGCTACTTACGATATATAGAATTTTAGAAAGGTAAAATGGTAGTTATTTATGATAGCGGGGCATTGCATGGCCATTTGTATTTATCTCAAATCAACGTCATCACAAAATATATCATACTTGGAGGACATGGAAGAGGTAGAGAAATAAATTAGTATCGAATTCTTTATTCATGAGATTCAGACTTAAGACTTCTATTAACAAACAATAAGTTTAATCTAAATTAAATTAATCTAACCCATGAACATAGCTTCAGTTGAGCCTTCATTGAGTCCACTAATGATTATGAATTGAATTTTCAGGCATGAAGCAAAGCTTATTAGGAAAATTGTTGACGAGAATATTAGAGAATGGTTGCCCAGAATAACCCAATTAGATGTGGCCAAGCACCCGATTGGAATTGATTATCGCATTCAAGATATTATATGTAATCTTATTCATGGTGGTAGACCAGATGACGTTGTCATGATTGGAATTTGGGGGATGGGTGGATTGGGTAAAACAACAGCTGCCAACGCCATTTATAACAAAATTCATCAAAAGTTCCAGTTCAAAAGTTTCCTTGCTGACGTTCGCGATACTGCAAGTAAATATGGTTTGGTTGATGTGCAAGAAAAATTTGTTTTTGACATCTTGCAAGAACCCACCAAGTTCCAGATAAACAGTGTCAATGCAGGGATTAGTGTAATAAAACAACATCTTCGACATAGAAAGGTACTTCTTGTTATCGATAATATCGATAAAATGGACCAACTAAATGCAATAGCTGGAAATCATGATTGGTTTGGACCAGGAAGTAGAATTATCATAACAACAAGAGATGAACATTTGTTAAAGCGAGTAGACAAGACATTTTTGGCTCAGAAAATGAATGAAGAAGAAGCTCTCGAGCTCTTTAGTTGGCATGCCTTTGAAAATAGTTATCCTCACGAATGATATCTTAAACTCTCAAAAAAGGTTGTTTCTTACTGTGGAGGTTTGCCATTAGCACTTATAGTTTTAGGTTCTTTATTGATTGACAGGACCCAAGCACAGTGGGAAAGCCAATTGGAGAAATTGGAAAAAATACCTGAAGAAGAAATTCTAGAAAAGCTCAGAATAAGCTTTGATGGGTTAGATGTTACACAGAAAGCTATATTCCTTAATATATCTTGTTTCTTTATTGGAATGGACTTGATATATGTCACAAAAATATTAGATGGATGTGGCTATTTTGCAAGAATAGGAATCACTGTTCTTTGGGAACAGTGCCTTGTAACTGTTGAAGATAACAAATTGAAGATGCATGATTTGCTTCGAGAAATGGGCAGAAGAATAATTTCTGAAAAATTTCCTTGTCACCCTGAACAATGGAGTAGATTGTGGGATTTTGAACAAGTAACAGATGTATTGACAGACAAATCTGTAAGTACATTCCCAATAATACTATTTTATTGCATTACAATTTTTTTTTGGTCTGTCAATGCATACAATTGTTTTTTTTATTTATTTATATTTTAACAAAAACATTTATAAAAAAGAGTGTGATATTCACACATCCCATTTTACTTCTCACACACCTTTTTTATTTTTGACTGTCGAATTGGATGAATTGAAGAAGATCAATGAACAAAAATTATCAAGGGGTGTGTGAGAAGTAACACACCCCTATAAAAATTTGGCTAACAAATATGTCCTTCCATGTGTGTAATCATTTTTCACATGCAAATAAAATAACCTTCTTCACTGAATAACCTTTCGTTTAACAGGGAACCAGAGAAATTGAAGGACTTACTCTAGATTTGCGAAGTTCTGATAAGGCTAGTTTCAGTACAGAAGCATTTACCAATATGAAGAAACTGAGATTGCTCCAGCTCAATGAAGTAGAGCTTACTGGAGAGTACAAATGTTTTCCCAAAAAGTTGGTATGGTTGTGCTGGCTTGGATTCCCTTTGAAGTCCATACCAGACGACCTTTTTGATCAACCAAAACTGGTTGCTATAGACCTCAAGTATAGCAAACTTGTACAAGTTTCGGAGGGTTCCAAGGTACACTTCATGTTCCGTTTCTATTCCTTTTGGATATTTTTGGTTTGATGAGATTTTCATTTTGGATTTAATTTCCACTTCTTTTTTGTTTTGTGTAACAGTCACTTGAGAAGTTGAGAATCCTTGATCTCAGTTTTTCCAGTGACCTAAAAAAGTCACCGGACTTTTCAAGGCTCCCAAATCTTGAAGAATTGATACTCGAATTCTGTGAGAGTTTATCTGAGATTCACCCATCCATTGGTCATCTTAAAAGGCTTTCTTTGGTAAATCTTAAATACTGCGATGCGCTAATGTATCTTCCCGGAGATTTTTGTAAGTCGAAATCCATTGAGATTCTTCTTCTTAGCCACTGCTCAAGATTTAGAGAGCTGCCTGAGGGATTAGGGGAGATGGTATCGTTGGAAAAACTCAATGCAAAATGTACAGACATAAGACAGATACCATCTTCTATAGTAAGACTGAAAAACCTCGTGAATTTAAATTTATGTGGCGTGAGAGTGTCACCGTCGAGTTTACTTGGCTTAAACTCTTTAAGACAACTACATCTCTCAAACAACAATTTAATTGATGGTGCAGTTCTTAAGGATCTTGGGAGTCTGATTTCCTTAGAAAATTTGGATCTTCAAGAGAATAGTTTTTGTAGACTACCTAGCCTCAGTGGTCTTTCAAAGCTTCAAATGTTGTGCTTACATAATTGCCGAAATCTTTGTGAAATCCCCGATTTACCAACAAATTTGAAATTCTTGTATGCACGTAACTGCACTGCATTGGAAACCATGCCCGATTTTTCGGAGATTTCTATGATAGAGTTTGTTCTCAATGATTCTCCCAAACTCACCGAAGTGCCAGGCTTGGACAAGTCATTGAACTCCATGGTAGGGATTCATATGGAAGGGTGCATCAATCTCACTGCGGAGTTTAGGAGGAGCATCCTGCAGGTACCTTTCTCTATCTTCTACATGCTCTTCTTTTTTTTTTGTTTCTATCCCACAAATGCACATTATGTGTATGTGACACTTACATTACATTGTATAGGGATGGACTTCTTGCGGTTATGGTGGCATTTTTCTCAAAGGAAATTGTGTTCCTGATTGGTTCGAGTTTGTCGATGAGGGCGGGGAAGTTGAGTTTGTTGTTCCTCAAAGTGATGGCCGTAATTTTAGAGGGTTGACTTTGTTCTTCATTTACTCGCCAATCTATAAATTTGAATTTCATTTTGCTGTTATCGTTATGAATAAAACCAAGCGTACTGAGTTGCAGGCCTCCATAACGTATGTCTCAGTACCAGATTACTGTGATGGTAAAGACGATTATCTCTGGCAGGGACAATTGTCGCAAGATGTTCTCGATTTGCAAGGTGGGGACAGAGTTAGTATTTACATACAACCTACTCACACTTACGTAAGAGTGAAGAAAACTGGGGTTAATGTAGTATGGGACAAACTTATGACGGAAAATATGCATGATTGGCATTCCCATTTGTATGAATATGATCCACATCCAGATTGGTTTGGGTGGTTGGGTGCTGATGTTGAGGCAGGAGCAAGGGATGACGCATCTGGTGACGATTATTCTGATCCCAGTGATGAAATGTATGATTCTGACCCACATACAGATGAGGAATGGTTGTCGGAAACTGACGACGAGGCAGAACCATGCGACGACCTATCCGATGAAGATGAAGATGAAGATGAAGATGAAGATGAAGACTTAAATGAAGATGAAGATGAAGATGAAGAGCAGATATCTGACTCAATGGGCGCATGTGATCCGAGCACTAATCAAATTATGAGTATTACAAAAGAACAACTAGCAGTAGCAGTAGCAGTGCATGATCATGATCCTCTTGGCCTTGCGCATTTACGTCTTTCCTTGTCTCTTGATACTCTTCCTGCAGGCCGTCATATTCAGCCTCGTTTGCGACAGCCTCACTCTCACTCTCAGCCTCAAACTCGTCCTGAGAATCTCCTAGTACAGTTCCAACCACAGGGTCCAGCGCTCCGTGAAAGTGGAGAGCAGACATCCGACCCAGTGGACGATGATCCTCTTGCGCACCTTTGCATGTCTTTTTCACGTCTTTCTTTGTCTCCTGATCATTCATCATCTACTTTCGCAGCCCACATCCAGCCGGACGCCTGACTCTGTTGGCCTTTACCATTTGGAGAGAGTGAAACTGAGAGAGTTGAATAGCTGTACTAGCTAATCACCGCCAAGAAAGTCATTGCATGCAAATTTTCAGCCAGTACCCAAGTCCAAGTCGTATAAAAAGACACTGTAAATTAGCTCCATTGTCCTTTCAAAATATTGTTTATATATACATATATGGCATCCATTTGGCTGTATTGTATGGTTCATTTGACTCTAGTGGCAAAACCAGGAGATCTCCTCAGACTCTGTTTGATACCCATTTTGTATTTACTTTTTAGTTTTAATTTTTTTATATTTCACTTCCAATTATATACGAAAACTGTTAAGGAAAGATAGCTAATAGAAGTTTAATCCTATTGCGCATTTTGCAATAGTATTTGAGCACCACCTAATATTACGGTAGATTGTATTCATCTCTACTTACAAGTGAGAGATTTACGTCAAACATCGAATTATTAGTCCAAGAAGTAGTTGTTATAAGATATTTGATAATCTCTGTAGTTTCGTGTTTGTTTCTTTCCTCTTTTCTCTCTTTCCTTTCACCTTTCCGGCCGGCAGTATGTCGTTTCTCATCCATACTCTTAGATTATAAGATTTTATCTCATTGAAGGAGCTTGACTTGGGTAGGGTATTTCAGTATTACCAGTGCTGCAACAACGCACTGCCATTTAACAGTCATGACCGGAACCATTAGTGAATATGATGACAGCTCATGAATCCTCCTCTTCATCTTCATTCACCTCCAAATCAAAACTCTGGAAGTATGACGTGTTCTTGAGCTGTCATAAACTATACCAAGCGTACTGCTTTGGACACCTGGATAACATGGGCCTCAATACCAACATCTAGGGAATCACTTGAAGACAGTTACCTCTGGCAGGGACAGTTATCGAATGACAAGCTCAATTTGCCGAGGGCGGACGAAGTTGGTATTTTTGTTGACACTGCAGAAAATTCCGCGTGAGTGAAGAAAATAGGGGTTAAACAAATTTACGAAGGAATATGCATGATTCGCATCTTCGTTTGTATTATTTTGACCCACATTTAGTTTGGTTGTATGACGAGGCAGGAGCAAGCAAGGACTCATCCCAGTAATCACATGAGAGGTACTAAAGATGAAGGTGAACAGTTAGCAGTCCTACACCATCTGTTGAATATAAGTCCACATCCGGAATTTGAGAAAATAAAATACAATATATAAGTGTAGGATTCCACTCCTAATAACACCAACGTTTTTTGTGATAGAACACACCACCTAGCAATGTGTGGTTAAGTTGGGACAATATCAATGTGGTTAGGAGTGGGCTAATATCTCGTCTCTCTGAATATCTGACACTATGATCCTCTCGGCCTTGCCAATTTTCTCCATTTCTCCAACGGCTGGACCTTTGCGGCTGTTTGGGTTTTTTTTTTGCCTTCAACTTGATGGAAGAGATGACGACAGAGGCGGAGCCACCAAGGGACTAGGATAGTCCCAGGCCCATCCTGACTTCAGCCGAAGTGTGAACCTCATGGAAGAAGATGAAGCAAACAATGTCATTAAGTTGTTAGATTTTAAATCTTTTCGGCTGTTTAATGAAACGATAAGTTTGGCAAGGAAGTTTTTAAAAGAGATGTGCAATTTTAAATGGAAAAAGCAACCCCACTTCTAGTTCAATTCTCTCACCTAACAGTAATATACATCCTATAATTTTCTAAAGCAACTCACCTTCTTTATTTGCAGACCTCTCCCCCTTTTCCTTCTTTTTCTACTTTGTATTTTCTTTAGCCTTCCACAACCTACCTCTTACTTGGTTGTCTGGTTTTTTACATTTTTTTCTTCTTAGTATTGAATTTAAGAGAAATTTAAGAGAATTTTTTCAGTTTTGTGAGGATTACACAAATTGCATATGTCAATATGTTATATATTTGTGAAAGGCCTCTCCTCATTCAGAATCTTGGCTCCGCCACTGGATGACGACAAGGTCAAACCTTGCTTTGTACACCCCATGTAAATCTGTATAAGAATCATGTGCTGATTAGTGGCAAATCATCAAAGAAATTCACCCAAACCTGCGTGCAATTTATCCTTCTTCCTGCTTTCGAGTATTCTTTTACAACTTGAAACCAAACTCTGTTTCGATTATCTAGATGTTTTTGTTGAACTTGAAGCCAAACTCTGTTTCCACAAAGAAAATAAGTAAACTCTCAGCGATGCTTTGGACAGAGTAGTTAAACAGATGCGCCTTGTTCACCAAAAAACCCTCTGGGCTAACACAGAACGCTGTTTATAATTAGGAAAATCGGATGCGTAAAATATGCAAAACCAGCATATTGATCAGGTACCATGTTCTCTTTTAACATAGCTTGCTCTCATTTTATCAATGTGACCATATATACTTAATAGTCAGCATTGGACATTGCATAACACGTTGCTTATAACTCAAGAAGGCCATACCTCCACACTGAGATCCATAGGTTTCGGTTTCCTTTGCCGTAGGCTTTTCATCTGCACGATCAACGTTTGACATGATTGGCAGAAGCATCACTTATCGTCTACTTGCAAATTATTCGGCAGGCAGAGACTAAATGTTGTCCACAAATTCAGCATCCACCCACCGAACCAACACCAGACGAACTCGTTCTCGAATGTTCAGCAGGGTGATACGGAGCAATATTTCATAAAAGTTGGACGTTATTCCACTGGACGAAAACAGGACCGTCCGGCTAACCAAGCAGGCTATGTTTTTGACCCACATCCTGCTCGGTTCAATGGCGAGGTACGATCAAGGCGGTGATGCATCATCATCATCACATATCTGTGTCCGCGGACTACATATCACCGTAAGCTTCGTCATCTGCCTCTTTCGTTTTTCGCTTTCCCAGTTCGTAATGACAAGTCGATATTTCATACTTCTTTTAGATTCTTATGATTTATTAAGGAAGTAGTTTTGAATTTTGACAATAAATTGTATCTAGAAATATTTCAACTTTGATATAGGATTACAAAAATCAATACATGCGAGAGATGCAACTCGAATTTGCAGAAATATTTCCCCACTTCCACTACATATTCCAGGAAAATTTACTTTTTAGGTTAGAAATCAATGATATTGATAGCTTCAAGATTCCAGTCAATAGTTTCTACTGCCTTTTCAGTAATCTGAGCACTCTTTTTATGTACAGAAATACACTATGCGTGTGTATGATATTGGTAGACCACAAATTATGCAAATACCTCCCCAATCAATCCATCTAAAACCAGTTTTTCTATGTCACTCACTAATTGCTCCACTTCATATCTTGAAAATCCGTTCCTCCAACCCGAATCCCATGTCCCGTTCACTACTCCTCTGCACATAATGTCGCTCTCCAACATCAAATACAGATTGTCCACAAGAAGCCTCTCACCAGCAAGCTTGCTGTAGTTTCGCATCTTCTCAATCCCATAACACACTTCCTCCACCAACTGGTCCACAGATATGCAAATTCTCGGCTTGCCTTGACATGTTAGTAGCAGAAGATTGATTGACTGCGAATCATGAACGCTTTTGCACTCAATGAGCTGGTTTGCGCAATCTAGAAATAGTCTTCTGTCGGATTCCTCAAAATTATGGATGGAAGATGTCTGTAAGATTGTAGTGCTGTTCATGTTAAGATCAAAAAGCACCTCCGCAAGACTAAGAAATGAGGGATTGCCCAATAGAAAATGTCCGAAATTTTCTCCACTTTCAAATGATTTGCCATTCTCTGCACTCCGACTCATGTGCTCTGAAGCTTCTTCTGCAGTTTTGGTTTCTATTTCTTGTTTAGGGCTCAGTGGTGTGGCATCACATACAGAACTTTCGAAATTACTGCAATGTCCTGTGGTTAAAATAGGAGACAGGTTAACTAAAAACAATATTATGAACTTAAAACTAATCTGAAATTTTGGTTACCTGAAAAGAAATATGTGTTCATAAACTGGATAACGCAGGCTTGAAATCACCATGTGGATACTAGAGCAGAAACTAATAAACTGGATTATGTTCTCAAACTGATGACTAATTTATCTTCTTCCTAGTCGCATTGAGGTTACAGGATTACTTGGCTAATGCGTGCATCTAGACATTTGGAGTTGTCAAAAAATTGTTACGCTTCATGATTTTGTAATTTAATCACTTCCTTAGCTAGTTTTGCGTACGAATAAGAGATGTTACTCTCTAATTTCCTCGTCAATGCACGTCCTTATAAAAGCACTAACGAGCAAGAAATGATGTGGTAAAACCCAACATTTTCTTGTCAATGCACGCTCTAATTTTTAACCATACTTAATAGTTAACATTGGACATTATATAATCAAGTTACTTGTTTTTCAAGAAGGCCATACCTCCACTTTGAGATCCGTAGGCATCTGTTTCTTCTTCCTTAGGGTTTTCATCTGCAAGATCAGCGTTTGACCTGATCGGGGAAGCGTCACTTTTATCGTCCATAATAATTCTCCTTTCACTTTCTTCACTCACAACATTTTTGGTCTGCAAAATAGAACATTACTACATTAGTATCTAAAAAGTTAATTATATTTGTTTGAATAAAAAAAGAACAAATTTTCTAAAATGACTTTGAGACGAGGAATACTTACAACTGATTTAGCTACTGCAGGCTCTTTGGCAGACTTTTCCTTCCTCAAGTGATTCCTTTTCCGCTCGTTTGGGTTTGACGCTACATTCTGAGTTGAAGGTTTCGAGATTGTGATTGTGGCAGTATTTGGTTGCCGAGAAATTGAATTCTTTGTGATGTTTGATCCAGATTCATGCTTTCTTGCCTTTGCAGATGTCAATTTATCTTGATCTTGAAATTTCAACACATTTTTAGATTTCTCAATATCTTTCTCTGGTGAATTCCTGCTAACAGCAGTAACCTTTTGGATCTTATCAACCTTCTTGTCAATTGCCTCCTTCCTCTGTGGTTTGTGATCTGCAGGATGAGAAGCTTTCAACTTTCTCGAAGCCTTTTCTTTCGTCTTGGCCTCTATTTCTTCGGGTTTCTGTGCTGCCACTTTCCGGTTTTTAGCTCTTTCTTCCTGGTCAAGCCTTTTGCTTGGAGAAACGTCTGCTTTCATCTTTTGGTGCATTTTTTCAGACTTCAAAGCTCCTTCTTTTGTTCCCAAACTTTTTAGCATCTCTTTGGTGTAGAAAGCTTCCTCTCCCCGAACCAATGGCGCACGAGGCTCCTCCGGTTCCATAGATGAAACAGAAAGAGGCCTTATAAGCACAATGGGAGGGCTATCACGAGTAAATCTTTGGGTGGAATCCGAGTGATTGGAATGAAGGAAATCAGGCCTATGCTCTTCCACAGAACTGCCTTTCAAAAGTCCTTTAAATCGCATCGTTTCAAGAACTTCCCTCAAAGTCCTATTTTCGTGATCAACATTTTGAGCTGAAGTTTGAGGCTTCATAACCTTAGGCCTATCGATGTCAAACATAGGTCTCTGCTGGCTTGAAAGAATCTTCTCACCCTGGTCAATCTTTTTTTTCAGAGCTGCCTGCGAAGGTCTTGAGGGGTACTCTTCTATTCCCATGAGCTTGGCAATCAGACTTGGGCCTTTCCCCGCCTTCTGCAGAGCAGCTGAGGTTGCAATTGTGGAATCACTAGTGGTGTGAAACATAGAACTCTGGCTTGAGCTACTGGATGGAGTATCCAAACACGATTCCATATATCTTCGAGGGAAAAAATTATACCCATTTTCGACAGATTCTGTATTTTCCACCAGTTGCTGCCTCGCAAGGCTGTCTCTGATCACCTTCTTAAGCTCTTCATTTCCACTCCTCGAAAACCCATCAGCAGAACGCCGCGGTTTTTCAAATTCCGTCACAGAATTGTGCTTTTGTTTCAAGTGAGACATGTACTGGGAAGCTTCTTGCAACTTGCCAAGCATGACAAGAGAATCCTGCAGATCAAGGGCTCCTTTCAACAAGTCTTTCGCAATGTCTTTCGGCTGCTGCCCTTCAAACCTAATCCCATTCGACCAGGAATCAATCGTGCGGTTCAGCTTCTGAGCTCCTCTTGACACTTCCATGAGCTGAAAAGACGAAGGGCTCTGATACTCCCCTGTGATCACAACATCCTTCTCAGCCTTGTGATGCGAACTTGTTCTCGAGTTCTTCGATTTTCTTCGACCTTCCATCTTCTTCTGCTCTGTTTTCGGGGAACCACTTTTCGATTTTCTAATCATCCCACAATCAACAACTCCTTTTGGATCGTCACATGTGACAAATGATCTGTACACAGCTGATCTCAGGCCGTCTTGAGGCATATTCTGTGACACAAAATGACAGTCACTAAAAGTCAGAACATGTCAGATGCTGCCAAGAACTCTCAAATCCAATTAAAAAACTATCAAAATTACAAATAAATCATCATGTGAGAGAGCATGAACGTACATGGTCTTGGATATTCTAGTCAATTGTTCCAAAAATCGCCGGTAGCGGACATGAATTACCCTTGGTTGGTTCTGTTTTGCGGAGTGAGACAGGCCAAATAAACAATTAGGTGCTGCCAACATAAACAATAAACAAAGATGAACACAAATAGATAGCAGATTCTGTTTTTGAAAATTTCAAATGTGATGCTGGATTATTCTCGTTGATGCTTGAAGATACAGAGAAACCATGCATACACAGAGAGAGAGGCCGTTACTGAAATTTGGAGGTGAAAGATCTGAGCATAAAAAATCAACTGAAGTTTTGAATAAAAAATATATCACCCACCCAATTCTATATCTTGCATGGTGAAAGATACTAGAATATCAACATCAAAAATGTCATGATCCAAGTAGCACAAATTACCAAAAAAAACTGTAAGCCGGTGTAACTCAGGTGGTTATGAACATTCACTCTATCCCGAAACAACTGCGCTAATAAAAAAAACAAACAAAATACCAGAAAAAATCCATGCACATCTGATTTTTTTTTTGTTTCACCTGAATTATGAGGCTTTGATTTCTCAGCATTGATCAAATTCAAAACCTGTCTGAAAATCCCAGAAACTGCAAGTGAGCTTAGCTAGCAGTGACTCGACCCAGATCCAAATTACAGGAGCAGAGGTGAGCAGTTGGTGATTTGACTTTAAGGAAGTTGAGTGGAAGCGTACACGCTTGAAAGTTCACAGCAAAAGCAAGTGTCTAAGATTTGGTGCTTTTTTTCCTTTGTTTATTAGACAAGAAAATCGTTTAGGAGATTGTGGGTGTCATTAATCGGTGCATTTGGTTTTGCTCTTTTGTCCTACATAAATCCAAATCACACAATTCCTATAGGAGAAATGCTAAAGAGAATTATTTCAAAATGAAATTTTTTATGAACTTTCTGTTACTTTATGTTTTATGCATAATGTTTAAT
The DNA here is from genome assembly GCA_963580275.1 of Crataegus laevigata. NCBI lineage: Eukaryota > Viridiplantae > Streptophyta > Magnoliopsida > Rosales > Rosaceae > Crataegus > Crataegus laevigata. Next base: position 25,421,725 of record OY756944.1, read on the forward strand.
ATTGACATGGTAATTGACATTAAACTATGAAGTGACAAAAAGTCTATAGAAGGTCTCACTGTTGAGAGAGCCTCCTTAACCTTTCTCTTACTCTAGAGATACAAAACCGACAATAAATGGTATGTAAACTATGATTTAGTATTTATAGCATCTCCAAAGAGATGTCAAAATGTCCACATCATTAATAACAGTAAAAAATAGACAACATTAGTTTTTTTCAACCGAAATACCAATTTTTATGTGACAAAGTGGATTGGCAGTAAAGGTGATTGCTGTCAAATTTTACAACAACATCAAATCCATTTTTACTTGATTAATAAATGATTTTTTTATCATTTTTATTTATTTTTTAATTCTAAAAATATTTATTACAACTATGAAACATAAATAATGTAACAAATAGTTTAAATTTGACATATCGAATGGAAAACAAAACTTTAAAAATAAAAAAAATCAAAGTGCCATAAGCTTTTAAACTTAAAATTTATGTTTAAAATTTGACATCTCATTTGAAGATTTATGGTCTTTCCGGTTCTCATTTTGTGCATGTCAACTACGTCGTAGTGCTAGTCTTACTTGTTCATTTTACTCATGTTTACATTAATTTTGTGTTTACTTGTATTAATTAGGGAATGTTTTGCATAATTATATGTTAAAGAAAATTCCTAACTGGGATTTGAAGTCTTGCCCAGAAATGCAGAGATTTCAGTTGGTGAGATTAACATATAATTAAGACGGGGGCGGCCAATCTCATTAATTTTGGATCTGATTAGGGAGGAGGAGAATATTAGAAATTAGTATTTTTTTTTTAATTTTTCTGTTTTTGGGTTGTGAGTGAAATTAAACGAACTACTAGTAGTAGATTTTATATATATATATACAGGCAGCTTAAGGGGAGGGATCTCCATTTTTTTTTTTTTAAATGGGGACACACTCCCCACTGTTAGATTGACTTTAATGAAATTCTGTGGTTGAGATTAAAACACAGACCACACGATCTCAACCACACAATTTCATTAAAGTTAAATCCAACGGTGGGGAGCGCGTTCTCATTTTTTCAAAAAAATGGGGATTCCTCCCCTTAAGCAATATATATATATACATGTGTTGTAACATTTCAAACTTGTTGCGTATGGTTTGGGGTATGTGTCCATTTAATTTTGGGATCCATTTGTCTCAACTTTCATCTATATTTTTTAGTTATTAATTATCATGTCCATGGCCGGCTTGAAACTTTCAAGTTCAACAAGAGGTAATTACACAAAAAATAAAATGGTAGAGCAACTCCAGCGTGAGGAAGGCCGCTAGGCAACTTCCTATTCAATTCCCTCCAATGAACATTAACTGCCTTTAATGAACAGTAATTTTTTGTATTTCCACCTCTAAACAGAATATCCATGGTAATAGATAATAAAATATTAGCATTTTTTATTTTATAAAAAATAAAAAATAATTTATTTGTAATTTCAGATAAGATTTTTAATCGCTCTTGTCGTATCACGGAAATTACAACTCAAAATATTTGAGAAAATATAAAATTATGGTGTAAGTTGGAAGATAATGATAACATATTTATAAAAAAAATTAATATTTTATTTTATTTTATTTATTAATATTTTATATTTTACATTAATTTTAAAACGTGGCTGACGTCACACAACCTCGGGCTCTCAAGCCACCAATTCGAGCCGGGCCTCTCACTCGCCTCCCCCCCCCCCCTAATCGCCCTCTAGACTGGAGAAGGTTGCTAGGGCTATTCGGTCTTCAAAGTCGCCGATCTATCGGGCAAAAGCTCCTGCTGCAGCTGCTCTTAGTGGAACTCCAAAATGATCACAGTGCAATTTTGAAATAGTGGTGAAGCCACAATAGGGTTAATATACGTAATTTGACGCTAATATTTGAGTTTCTTTGGTCGAAGAATAAGGGTAGGGTGTTGGATGAAATGTTTCTTAAGATTTTTCTTTGTAAGAGCGTCTTTAACATGCCCCCATTATCCTTGTCGCTATCCTCAAAGTCCAATTTCTTCACTTTTTGTATAGTAAATTATTAAAGCGTGACATGTTAAAGTGTTAATAACAACTTCCATGGAAGATATTCATTTAAGCAAAAGCCAGAAAGTTTCGTCAAAGGCTAAGCACTAAACACTCCTTAAAATTTGGTATATTCAGTAAAGGTATGAACTAACAATTCGGAATTATTCCACTTTGGCGTCTTCTGCAGAAGAATGTACAAGTCCAAAAACAAAACCAATCGTATGTGACACAACAATTTCTATTGTTTGGCCATTTCCTGAAACACCATATTCCATCTCGTTCCATATTATCTGATTGATTTAGTGATACTTTTCTTTTTAATACTGAAAAATATCTCGAATTCAAATCGTCCTTCGAGTATAGATAACTAGTTGCTGATTACTCTATCAGAATTCCACCATTAAAAACAAAAACAAGTCCAATTCCTTAAATTTAATTATTTAATTATCAATAATTATCTATTCAATGATAAGATTTATTACAAAAATCAAATTTCTTCCTAATTATCTCTTTGATTATTTCTTTTTATCTATTTCTTTTTTGCTATTTCTTGTTCTTCCTCTTGCATTAAACCCCATTTATAGATTTTATTTTTAATTTTTATAATCAACCTATATCACTGGTTAATTATTTTTATGTATCTTTATGAAAAATTCTTTTTTATAATCAACGTGTCACGTATTAATGTGTCTTGCTTGTATGTATATTATGTTTTTTTTTCTACCTTTTAGTTAGGTTTTATATCTCGCTTAGACAGTAGTACTAAGTAGCACCAAATAATATTTAAAAATAAACTATTTGATCAGGAGAGTTTTCTTTTCGTAAAATATAATAAAGAAAAATTTTATTTGAACCCATATAACCTCTTTCTACACCAAATTTACTCTCTTCACCCGTATTTTTTTATATTAAAGAATTAATCTCTCTTTAAACCCAAATTTATTACCAAAACTACCATCTCAAACTCAATTCAAAATGTTAAGTTATCTTTACACTCATACTCTTTATAAAAATAACATCTGTAATTGAATTAAATAATAAAATAAAAATAAAAATAAAAAAGAGGCGTCCTTGCCCCACCCCCACTCTTCCCACTAGCATTTCCATGGCTACTTTTTTTTCTTTCTGCTACCAAACCCAAACATTTTACTTTTTTATTTCTACTGATGTGCATAAGCAACAAATCAAACAATTGATCCCCTTATATTTATCAACAAGCAAGGAAGTTTATAATCTAATAATATTGTTAAGAAGTTTGTCCTTAGAATTTTTCAATTGCAGAAAGTTTAACAAACCATTCGAGATTGATGAAAAAAAAATTGAAACCCAAATACTTATTTTCTAAACTTTAAAACAATTGAAATTAAACGAACAAAATATTTATAAATTGAGTTATATCTTAGTTGGAGGATTCAAAACTTTAAAATCACCATCATCATTAAAAAAAAGTTTATTTTTCTCTACAAGGCCTATTAGGGTTTTAACTAGAATGAATGTAGGATAAACAAGAAGTGATGTTAGGGTTTAATGGGTTTATTGATAAATTTGAGTTTTATTATTAATTTCATTTTGTACTTAATACTAATTATGCAATAGGGTAAAATAGACAATTAACAATTTAAATTTAAGTTAGATGTAAAAAGAGATTACATGAGTTCAAATAAAATTTCCCTTATAATAATTTAGAATACAACCTGGAAATAGGACATAAATTGATCATTCTTCTTATAATCATTAATCAATCATTAACATGAACAATTAAATTATATCCCCTTTAATTACCACCAAGGGTTACATGAGTCATAGTCTAATTGATTAGTGGGTGGCAAAAAGTAGCCAAATGAGAGATTTTGAATGCAAGTCACAGGAGTCTTGCGAATTGGCAAAAGTACTGTACCAATAAATGAAATTAATAGATCTTCACCAACTCTGTTTCCTTTTTTTAGAGATATCATAAAGAATGCATATCCTCAACAGATTTTTCAGCATGCTGGAAATATAATTTGGTACACCAAGTGTCATAATACAAGTGGTTAATTTTTTTTAAGTATCTAACCACTTGTATTATAACACTTAGTGCATTGGACTGTTTTATCAGTACACTGAAATATTTCTCGTCCTTGTTATATAGTTTGAACTTTGAAAATTTAAATTTTAACCCACCACCCAGGTACTCTTGACTATCTGGGAAACTGAACATTATGTCAAAGTTTTTAAATAGGCCATCACTGGCAATTTCATGGGGCAAAATTGAAAAGGCAAGTTAAAGTCAGCTTTCCATCCAGAGTTTTTGAAAAAAGTTGGAGCTATCGGTGGTTATATTGCATTTATTGTGTTTTAGTACTGCACAATACTTTCGTGTGACGGTGTATACTTGAAGACTATAAAATTTAATGGGGAAATGAATTTTAAGTTCATAATATAGTTTCAATTAATTTTAAGGAAAACTAACGAAAAGTTGAAAAAAACTTATCTTTTAATGAAAAGTCATTTTTGAAGGTATAGTGATTAGTACCTGAGAAAGGTAAAAATGTGATTTTTCGTTAAAAATGAACAGTATCAAAAGTGTTTTGTTAAAACTTCCTTAATTTTATAGTGATTAAAACCCTTCAACCCAAGTATCTTCACATGAAGCAAGCAAGCCAACTCAATATTTTCAAGTTCAAGGTGATATTGCTAGCATAAAAGAATGAAAGTGAATACGAAACCTTGTTTCTAAGTGGTTTTCGACTGCCCTTCAATTAATTAGGAGAGCTATTATCGATACTTCAAAATAGTCATTATGCAATTCTCTTCAAATTACTTTATGCGTCGAACATGAATCTTATAGATGCCTGAGTCATTTGCTTGTCTTCCATGACATACATACACAACAGCATTTGCGCTTCGTGCCATAAAAGTACTTGCATTTCATTTTTAAGCTTGGGTATTTGGCAAATTTCAGATACATGAAAAAAAGGCCCAAACTGAAAAATGGGTTGTCTTTGTTGGGCTCCTTTGCTTGGGTTTGGATTTGTTAATTGCGAGAAATTTTGTTCACCTATAATTTTTTTCCAATTTTCCCTCCCTTCCCCTCTGCCACCCACAGTCTGATTGAGTTACTGAATATCGTTTAAGTTTGAATATTTTTCCTTTTCACTAAATACTTTGTAACTTTAGGTTATTCAGGAACATTTTAAATTTTAGTTGGGTGTCCAAAAAAACTTGAAAATTCAGGTAAATGCGTGCTAGAAAAACGGCGTCCAAAGTTGAAATTCGGATGTTAAGCCCAATTTTTCCATTGGTAGGGGTTTTTTTTTTTTGCCCTTTCTTAGGGTTTGTTGGGCCTGATTTTGGATTTTTTTTAATTTTTAATTTTTGATAATTGGACTTAATTAGTGGAATGTTTTTCTTGTGTTCACGTTCTTAATTAATGGAATATAGAATGCTTAATTATTTGGAGGAGCAATTGGAACAGAGTTTCACCATTATTTAAACAAATTTTAATTCCTTAGTGTCAACTTTGGCGACCCAGAAGAGTCCTTATGGTTGACTTTGTTAGATTAGAAGCCTGCCGCCAGTTGTTCTTCTGGTGAAGCTCCTTTGGACATCGAAATTAAAATGGTGGTTCGTGTTGTGGCCATCACGTCTTTCAACTTTTAAATAAAAAAAACCAGAAAGAAACCGTCAGAACACTTTCATAATTTTACACACATTAATCTTTGCGTGTAAAGCACTGCAGATCCAAATGATTACAAGAAGCAAATGAAGCAATAATCATGTGTTACTTACACATGAATCATGATACCATAACTGCAATGTTTTCTTTTACTAAACATTAATCTTCCATGAGATTTGAACTTGTCCTTCTTCCAACGAAGTGCAAATTGATGCCTCTAGATTAACTTGGTCGTAGGCTTTAAAGAAGTGATGTTGAGCGTTTTGTTTTTCTTTTAAGGTAACTGTTATTCGTGATTTTAAAACTTATAATCTATTTCAATAAAGTAGAGACTGAGTACTGCTAAACCAAATAATCATATGTGAGTCAGATTGAACTTAAAAATATAATTCCAAAACCACATAGGGTGGCACCAATGAGATTTTTTTTCTTCAATGTAACTGTCACTCTCGCGCATTGTATTATCAATTCACAGATATTGTAACATATGCGTAATTTATTTAGCTATACCATGTTCTACAATATAAACTTGTCCACCCATATTAACAACCCATCAATTAATAACATCACGTGAGATTAGTGTTACACCATTCCACCATGGGGTGATTGGAAAATACCAAAGAACACATAAGAGACTTGGCCTAAGACTTGATACTTGGGAGTAAACTAATCATTATTAGCAAAAACCAGTCAAATTAGCTTAGAATTAGCGATGACCATTGCTTGTCAAAAATAGTAATGTACAACACACCGGCTGTCCATTTTTACCGTCAAAACGCGTAGATTGAGAGTATAGAAAGTGTTAATCAAGATTGTCACCAATCCCTCTATAAAAACAAACTCTAAAAAACCAAAAAAATAAAATAATTAACCACCATTCATCCAAGAAACACAATCAGCCCCACCAAAAAATCACTAATCTTAATTAAGTCAACCCCAAGAAACACAAACACCATTAATCTTAATTAATTCACCTTAATTACGTCAACCCTACATTTTGTTTTTGTTTCTCCAAAACTTATGCACCCCACGTTCTTTAGCTGCAGAAACAGAAAACTGCACTAATCACCTCTGCTTCCTTTTTTCCCAATCTCAACAAACTTTTCGAAGTCGCAAAAACAAAAGTTCCAAATAACCCTTTTCATATCTTCTAACATCTCTCAATCCCTCTCTGTTAGGAGAAGAAAAACGAACTGTCTCCCCTCAAAACCTCTCCTCCTTTCTCCCACACAACAACACCGTTATTGTTGTTTGTTTCCCAAGAAAGGAAGGTGAAGAAATATTTCAAACTTATTTTACTTTTTCTTCCCAATAATCTCATCGGACTTTTAAGATTGTTGCTGTAACTTTAGATTGTATAATCTAAGGTCTTCGAGTTCCACAATGGTCCGAGCTTTTACATCCCAACAACAAACAATGCAGAAGACAAGATCTTTCCAGTTGAAGCGAATGTTTGAGATTCCAAGAAACCTTCAGAATTCGACCTTCGAGAATGCGCAGGACGGCGAGGAAGATAGGGATACCGCTCAGTTACTGAGTCCCAAGACTACACCAGCAGGCAGCCCGATGGAGACACAAGGAATGTGGGGACCTAATCGCGGTAAGGGTGTAGCTTCCGGTGCAGATGAAGGCGAAAAAATGAAAAGTCCTAAATCCAAGAGGCCTTCAGGTAAATATTTTGCTGCATATATAATTTTTACATGCTATATATATTTCTCGTCAGTTGTCAAAATGCTAGCTAGATGAAAGATCATTTGAATAATTTGTAAGAATATTTTTGTGTGTTTAGATATGGAAATGATGAAGGAAAGGTTCTCTAAGTTGCTTTTAGGGGAAGATATGTCGGGTGGTGGAAAGGGCGTCTCTTCGGCGTTGGCTTTATCAAATGCCATAACCAACCTAGCAGGTATAACTTTATAACTCACAGCAATTGCATTAATATATTTACGAATTAAAATACGAAATCCGAATGAGGATAATTCTGATTCCGTGTTCTTTGCTTTCTTCATTGTTTCTATGACAATGCAGCATCTGTTTTCGGCGAGCAAAGGAAACTAGAGCCTATGTCTTCGGATGCAAAAGCACGGTGGGTGAATGAAATAGGCTGGCTTTTGTCTGTGACAGATCACATCGTTGAGTTCGTCCCTTCGCAGCAGAATGGAACAAACATGGAGGTTTTAACTCCCTCTCACTTTTATCCGTGCCATATATTTTCTCGTAGTTCAAAATTCCAAAACTTGCAGGATTCTAATTTTTCTCTCTTTCTGATCTGATAGATAATGGTGACCCGGCAAAGAAATGATCTACACATGAACGTTCCTGCCCTGCGCAAGCTTGATGCAATGCTTGTTGTAAGTACCTTCATTCCTTACTTCCTGGTTTAGCTAGAGAACATCAGAATTACACACCTTTTGCTAATCGGTTATACAAAACAGGGTCACCTGGATAGCTTTGGAACCCCAAGTGAGTTCTGGTATGTGAAAAAAGGCGCCCAAGATTCTGAAAAAGATAATTCCCAGAGAAATGATGAGAAATGGTGGAAACCCAATGTTAAAGTTCCCCCCGAAGGGCTTTCAGATGAATGCCGAAGGTGGATGCAATCTCAGAAGGACTCTGTGAACCAAGTACTAAAAGCAGCGATGGCCATCAATGCGCAAGTGCTAGCCGAAATGGATGTCCCTGAAAACTACATTGAATCCCTTCCCAAGGTATTACACATAGCACTCTCGCTATTTAGTCTCGAAGATTTCGTTTTCGTTATGAACAGAGTGGTTGACTTTGTTTTCTTTTGACAGAACGGTAGGGCTAGCCTCGGTGATTCGATCTACAAGAGCATAACAGTGGACCATTTTGATCCTATGGAGTTCTTTGACTCCATGGACTTGTCCACAGAGCACAAAGTTCTTGACCTAAAAGACAGGATCGAGGCCTCTATTGTGATTTGGAAGCAAAAGATGAACCACAAGAGTGGAAAATCTTCGTGGAGTTCAGCCGTAAGCTTCGAGAAGAGAGAGCTCTTTGAAGAGAGAGTAGAGACCATCTTGCTCCTATTGAAACAGAAATTCCCAGGAATCCCACAATCAGCACTTGACATAAGCAAAATTCAATTCAATATGGTAAAGAGCTAAACTCCGTACATATTTTGCTTCTTGTGTTTGTTAACTTGTTTTCAGATCTAATAACCGCGATTCTTTCATTTCTATGCAGGATGTAGGGTACGCTATACTAGAGAGCTATTCGAGGGTGATCGAAAGCTTGGCCTTCAAAATCATGTCCATGATTGAAGATGTGCTTTACGCTGATACTCAAGCTCGAAAATCATTATCAAACATGACGCATTCAATGGATTATAGGGAAGACAGAGACGCGACACCAACAAAGACACTGTTTGAGTTCATGGGGTGGAATGCTGAAACGGAAGAGAATGACATGGAGAAGGATAGCTCGGCGAGCAACAAGGAGAGCTACTTCAAAGAAGACAGTGAAAAGATTATGAGCAAACCTCCTGCTAGCATAAACACCAAGAGATTTTCATACTTGGAGAAGCTTGAGAAGTTGAGTGGTCTAAGAAGTCCAACGGCTCGGCATTGATCAGAAAATATTGAAGAATGTAGAGACGACAAAGGAGAGAGAGAGGGGCAGATAGACAGAGAGAAATACATAAATACTTCCTAGGATGCTAACTCGTTAGTATTTCTAAGTAGTGTGCTTGTGCTTCCATCCTATTGAAGGATTGGGAAGTCTCTTGGAGTGTTTGTAATTAGTGGGGTTTTGATGCATTTGAGAATTGGGATGTGCTTTTTCTGATCTTTGCTGGTTTTTAGGAACAACAATACATGTATTCTAGTTTTTCTCAGGCTCTATGATCTTCTTTCCTTTTTTTCATTGGATAAGTTATGTTCTCGGGTCTCAACTAGATCATAGTTTTAGTTGGCTATGTAAAACATAAATCAATTAAGCCAAGATCATCGAACTTCATGATTGTCACATATAAATAAAATGCGGAAATAAATTTAAACAACCAAGCTTACCTTGATCCATGACAACAAACGTTATGAGATCCCAATCAGATTCTATCGGCGGCGGAGGAAATAGGTGTTCTCTCTCTTGCCTCTATTTAAACGTGAAAACCTTAATCGTGTTTTTTCTTTCTTTCTATCAAGTGCATATTAGATGGATATATGCCATATATATAAGTGAGGCAGAGAGAGGACCTGTTTCCATATATGCCATATATAATCACCATGGACCTGTTTCCATGGTGATTATCATTTTTTATTTTGTTTATGAGGATTTATTTAATGACAATATTGTGCTTGACACTCTGAGCTCGATAATTGCACATGTTTATGGTGTTTCCTGTTTTCCATGTGTCTGATTGGATGAATGATAACAGGAATGTCTCTGACAAAGACAATTATCGAGCTCAGAGTGTCAAGCACAATATTGTCATTAAATAAATCCTCATAAACAAAATAAAAAATGATAATCACCATGGACTACGACCAAGACCCATTCTTTCAACATGATCATTAAATGCCTTCAGCCCTAGTCCTTTTGTCAAGGGATCTGCAATCATAAGCATTGTGCTTATGTGCTCAATAGACACTCTCTGTTTATGAACCTCCTCCTTAAGAGTCAAGTATTTTATATCCATGTGTTTTGCGCCATTAGAATACTTGTCATTCTTGGAGAAGAAAACAACGGCAGCATTGTCACAGAAAATTCTCAACGACTTAGCGATGGAGTCAATGACGCCAAGCCTTGAGATAAAATTTCGTAACCATAATCCATGATTTGTAGCCTCAAATCATGCTATAAACTCAGCTTCCATGGTGGATATAGCAATAGCATCTTGCTTTGCACTCTTCCAGGAAATTGCTCCTCCAACTAAGAGGAACAAGTAACCAAGAGTTGATCTTCTGCTATCAATACATCCAGCAAAATCTGAATCTGAATAACCAATAACTTCTAGGTTATTAGATTTTCTATACGTGAGCATATAGTCTTTCGTTCCTTGCAAATACCGCATCACTTTCTTTGCAGCTTTCCAGTGATCCATTCCTGGGTTGCTTTGGTATCTACCTAACATTCCAACTGCAAAACTGATGTCTGGTCTGGTACAAGTTTGTGCATACATTAGACTTCCTACAACAGATGCATAAGGAATACTTTCCATCTGTGCACGCTGTAATTCATTTTGTGGGCATTGCATAAGGCTAAACTTATCCCATTTCTGAATTAAAGCAACATTTGATGAACATTTTTCCATACCAAATCTCCCTAGACCTCTCTCAATATATGCTTTGTGAGACAGGCCCAACACTCTACGTGATCTATCTCAGAATATTTCAATTCCTATCACATAGGCCCCCTCACCCATATCTTTCATTTCAAAGTTCTCCAAGAGAAATTGCTTGGTCTCATGTAATAAACCAAGATCACTACTAGCAAGCAAAATGTCATCAACATACAAAATTAGAAAGATAAACTTGCTCCCACTGACCTTCAGATATGTACATCGATCATCGATGTTTGCTTTAAAACCAAAGGATACAATGATATTATCAAACTTAAGATACCATTGTCGTGAAGCTTGTTTAAGTCTGTATATTGACTTCTTTAGTTTACAGACCATGTGTTCCTTTCCCTTTAATGTGAAGCCTTCAGGTTGATCCATGTAGACTTCTTCTTCCAAACTCCCATTCAAAAATGCTGTTTTCACATCTATTTGATGTAACTCTAAATCATAATGAGCTACTAATGCCATAATGATTCTAAAAGAGTCTTTCTTTGAAACTGGTGAGAAAGTCTCTTTGTAATCAACGCCTTCTTTCTAAGTAAAACCTTTGGCCACCAATTTGGCTTTATATCGTTCTATATTGCCATTAGAGTTGCGTTTGGTCTTAAAAACCCACTTACACCCAACTATCTTACAACCTTTAGGCAATTCAACGAGATCCTAGACTCTATTTTGGTCCATTGATTTTAACTCATTATTCATGGCATCAATCCATTTACTAGAATCAATACAGTTAACGACTTGTGAAAACGAAACCGGATCTTTATTTATTCCTACATCAATGTCAGACTCTTATATATATACCACATAATCATCCAAAATAGCACGTTTCCGTTCTCTTTGAGATCTCTTTAATGCTATTTCTTGTGGTTCTTCCACTACATTTTCATTTGTGATAATCTTATTCTGGAGCGGATGGTCATTAATTTGTTGTTCAACATTGTCTAACGATTCAACATGTGTAGGAACAACAACTTGCTTAGAAATTATAGGTGTAGGAATCTGCACCCTAACTTCATTAATGACCAATTCTTTAGGTTTTTCACTCCCACTGATTTCACCACTTTCAACGAATCTGGCATTGCTGGTTTCAACAATTCTTGTACTATGATTAGGATAGTAAAACCTATATCCTTTGGATTTTTTCTGGGTAACCAATAAAGTAACCACCAATAGTTCTAAAATCCAACTTTTTTTTCATGCGGATTATAAATTCTTATTTTTGCTGGGCAACCCCAAACATGTAGGTGCCTTAAACTAGGTTTCCTTCATGTCCACAGTTCAAATGTTGTTTTGGGAACTACTTTACTAGGAACCCGGTTTAATAAATATACAGCAGTCCTAAGAGCATACATCCACAATGATATAGGCAAAGATACATTACTTAACATACTCCTAACCATTTCTATAAGAGTACGATTACGTCTTTCAGCAACACCATTCTGCTATGGCGTACCTAGCATAGTGTATTGGGCACATATGCCATGCTTTTCAAGGAGTTTTGCAAATGGACCAGGACATTGTCCTGATTCATCATATTTTCCATAAAATTCACCACCTCTATCCGACCTGACAGTCTTCACATTTTTATCTAATTGTCTTTCAACTTCAATAATAAACACCTGAAGGGCATTCACTACTTCTGACTTTTCTTTCAATAGATAAATATTGCCATAACGTGAATAATCGTCTATAAAGGTGATAAAATATTTTTCTCCACCAAAGGATGGAGCATCAAAAGGTCCACATATGTCTATATGAATTATTTCAAGAAGCTCTGAACTACTTGTGGCTCCTTTCTTGGTGTGTTTGGTTTGTTTTCCCTTAATAAAATCCACACACACACCGAGATCAGGAAAATCTAGGTTCGGAAGAATCTCATTCTTTACTAATCTTTCTAACCTTTCTCTGGATATATGACCCAGTTGTTTATGCCACAAGAATAAAGAATTTTTATTATTTAGGCTACGCTTAGTTCCAACATTATGATGCAAGGTCAAAAGTGTTTCAGCAAAACGATTATTGATCTTTAAATTATACAGCTCACCTATTAGAATACCAGAACAAACAAAAGAGGTATTCTTATATAAACTGAAACATTCATTACCAAACTTTATAAAAAAATTCCATTACGGTCAAGCTTCGAAACTGAAACCAAATTTCTGGAACAACTAGGAACATATAGTGTCTGAAATAAATCCAAACAATATCCAGTGTACAAAATTAAACTAAATGTTCCAACAGCTTCAACTGGAGCTTTGACTCGATTCCCCATGAAAATGAAATTTTCATTTGGATTTAAAGTTTGGGTCGTAAGGAATCCTTGCATCGAATTAGAAATATGAGCCGTAGCACCAGAGTCAACCCACTAGGTATTATAAGGAACTTCAGTTAAATATGATTCAAAACTTACATAAGTCAAAGGCTCACCTTTCTTTTCGAACCATTCTTTGCGTTTCTGGCAATTTCTTTGATAATGCCCAGGCTTCTTACAGAAGCGACATAAATCACTTTTTTGTTCCTTATCATGAGCCTGAGTAGCATTAGCAGGTCCATTCACCTTGGGCGGTCCTCTTTTCTTGCCCTTTCTAGGCTTTCTTCCAAATTTTCTTTCAGCTCCTTGACTTACTAAATGAACGGAATGTTCTCCTTGCTGCTTAAGCCATATTGAGGAGGCAAGGAGTTCAAATAAATTGAACAAGAAATGAGTCATCCACATTCATTCCAACAGTCTTTAGCTTTGCTGCTATATTAGTCATTTCAAGGACATGCTCATACATGCTTCGCATACTATCAAATTTCTTGGTGGTAAGCTCAGCCATTAATGTCCCAGCAAGAGACTTGTCAGCAGTCTTGAAACGAGTCTCAATATTTTTCAAGTACTCCTTAGCAGTTTCAGCTTAAGGAAGGCCAGTCTTTACGTTGCTCGCTATAGTCATTCGCATAAACATCATGCTCAATCTATTTGATCTCTCCCAGGCATTATAAAGAGATTTTTCCCCAGTGCTGCTTGTATTCGTAAGAGCAACATGTTTATCAGTTCAGAGTGCTAAATCAAGATCCAAGACACCAAGGTGAAACTGAACTTGCTCACTCTTATCTGAGAAATTTGTTCCATTAAGTGAGGGAATAGATGGAGCAAGCGAATGAAGAGAAACAGGCACTGACACTGCAATTCAAAAGTGCTCACAACATTAATGCTTTGAGTAATAAAAAACACGTGTAATAACAATAAGTGTATTATTATATTCTCCTTTGGGTAGATACTACAACAATACAAACAATCATCGATGCATAATACCTTATTGATAATTATACATCTCTAACAAGACAGGTTTCATTATCTTTGGATATCCGAACAAATAAAAATGAAATGTACAATTCTCACCACATTCATATCATCAATCATAGGAGCAATTAGTCTACCTTTGGGTGATCCTTAAGAACTTATGACAAATGAAAAACATATTACTCAAGTACAAACCTTTAAAACATAATAAGGTTTTGTTCGTTCATATGCATCATCCTACCATGAGTAATTGACTAATCATCATTTAATTTGAATCCATGTGATCTTTCTAGTTTGGCCACTTTGGTGACTAACAAATAATTTCGTAAGACGAATTACAAATTAAATGAATGACGTTTATAATCATAATGATCAGTCATAGGTATTCAAACTAAAAGAATTGCCCAGATTGCATCATAATTTCCATACCCAAATATGCAATTCCGCAAAATTGTAATAAAAATAAGATTACACTTTCTTAATCCCAACATGCATAATCGATACATGCAAATAAAATATAATCATGTCTGCCTCAAAACAACAAATATTGAACCCTAATTAACCACCGATCCGTTCTTGCAGATTTAAAAATTATGCTGACAGTAAGCAGCAACATCAAAATTTAAAAAAAAATTCTTTCTGAGTGCAATTTACAATATATAAAGAACATTCACAATTCAAAACAGCGATTAGGTTATTTCAAAATAGCACATCAGATCATAATTTATTTCGAAACAAAACCCTAATCAAGTCGATTCAGTTAAAGTTCATAATCGTAAATGGAAAATCATGAGAGCTCTCAACTAGGCTGTAATACTGTAGACAGTGAAATTTCAGTAAATAAAATGTTGACCGATGGTCAAAATATTAACGCTCATGTATTACATAAATTGTACACATAGTGTGTGATTCGACGAAAATTCGAAAAGAGTCCGAAAAGCTGTCAAACAGGACACGTGTCAACACCTGGCAGAGACGACTTATTTCATCTGATTATTTAAATCCAAAAATCAAGTTTTGGAATTCTATAAATAGAAGCCAATTTCATTCATTTCAATTCACCAATTCACAAATACATTTCTCTACTCCCAAATTGGAAGAGAATTCTCTGAAGTTCGTTCTTCGTTCTTCGTTCTTCGTTCTTCGTTCATCGTTCATCGTTCATCGTTCTTCGAGATCAAGCCCCAACGGCCCTTGAAGAAACGCTTATCCATCCTAAGATCAAGCCCCAACGGCCCCTTGGATTAGCGCAATTGTTCTTCAAGATCAAGTCCAGAAGCCCTTGAAGATCCATCCACCATTCATCATTCGTCCGTTCATCCGTTCTTCAAGAACCAAGCCCAAAAGCCCCTTGAAGTTCATCCATCGTTCATCGTTCATCGTTCATCGTTCATCCATCTTCTTCAAGATCAAGCCCCGACGGCCCTTGAAACAACATTCATCCACCCTCCAAGATCAAGCCCCGACGGCTCTTGGAATCAATACATTCATCCTTCAAGAATCAAGCTCAAAGCCCCTTGAAGTTCATCCATCGTTCATCGTTCATCGTTCATCATCAAACATCTGAAGATCATCACTGTTCATCCCAAGAATCAAAGCGCCAAACAGCCCCTTCGGATCAACACAAACAAATCCACATCACTGTTCATCCAAGGATCAAGCCCAACGGCCCTTTGGATCAATAGCCCATCAACAAACCCATATCTTACGAAGATAGAATCAGAGGAACAAATAGAGATTGTAACCCCAAAATTCATCAAAATAACAAATAAATTTTGTACACGTGTTCTTGTTCCTTCAGGAAATTTTCGTGTTTACAAATACCACATGTAAAACATAAATCAATTAAGCCAAGATCATCGAACTTCATGATTTTCACATATAAATAAAATGTGGAAATACATTTAAACAACCAAGCGTACCTTGATCCATGACAACGAACGTTATGAGATCCCAATCAGATTCTGTCGGCAATGGAGGAAATATATGTTCACTCTCTTGCCTCTATTTGCATGTGAAAACCCTAATTTTGTTTTTTTTGTTTTTCCATCAAGTGCATATTAGATGGGTATATGCCATATATATAAATGAGGCAGAGAAATGATCCGTTTCCATTTAAAGCCCATAATCAATTACCACCCATCACGGTGATTCGGTAGGAAACATTTTCTCATAATTTGACCAATAAGATTATTTAATAATAATATCCGTTAAACCCTACATATTACATGAACCGTGTCATTATTAAAATATTCTTACAGGCTAAAGCAGCGTGCCTTCCCCCTGCAACCAAGTTTGAATCCTAATTCCCGTAGTTTAAGTTAGACTATCACTCAGAATAAAACTGAAAAAAAATGTCTCAACTAGACCATAAAAATAAGGGGTGTGCTATCCACACACCATTTTTTACTTCTCACACACCCCTATTACTTTTTGTCCGTTAGATCTTCTTCAGTTCATCCGATCCGACGGTCGAAATTCAAAAAGGTGTGAGAAAAGTAAAAAGGGGTGTGTGGATATCACACCCCAAAAATAAAACCATCACACAAGAACCTACCCTGTTTTGCTGCCAACCCTTTCCCGCTTAGTGGCAAGAGTCGGACAGTCTCCCAATAGAGAAAAACGTTGTGAGATCGAAATGCCGAATACTTACCAACCAATGCACTCTCTATGTGAAACTGGCAATGTTGGAGTTAATCGTATTGAAAACATGGTTCCGGATATTGGTGCTTGGCTTGCACTCAGTTTAAATTTTATACAACCAAAAGGACATAAACTTTGCAGATACAACTCACTATGTAAAATGCAATTTCATTTACACAACCATAACAATCATCCTTAACCACTGAAAAAGAAAGAAAGAAAGAAGCTTCGGGATAATCTATTGCTATTAACAAGAGATGAGATCTATAAGGTGGTACAAATAGCTTCTTCTCTTTTTCATACTGTTCTTTTCGCTCGTCTGATGAGAGACAAGATGTCATTACCGTGCCCAGATTTCTTGAGGCGTCCATTAATCTTCCGAGATTCCTGCAAGACAACACAAGAGACATGCTATAATGGAAGAAATAGGAGACAAATTAGTTGAAGAAAATGTAATGTAACACACTAATACGTGTGTGCAAAACTCACCTGGAAATGAAAGGTAAGATTTGGGCCTCTAGACAGGATTGAGAGGCCATCACGAACTGGCGCTGCAGTAAAACAAATCGATGTTAAACATTGAGAATGGCTCATTATATATGCTAATTTATGTTAAATATAAAAAGTTCATAAAACTATAGAGATCATGTTACCTAAAGCTGAATTGTTTTCGCCCTTGGTCAAAGACGGTTTGTGAGGCGATGTGTACAAGCAAAGAGGCATTGCTACATCTCGGTCAGATTCTTGCTTGTCAAAGGTTTTATGAGAGGCTGGGTTTCTAGGAATATCCCTGCATGGATCAAATTCATAAAATTCAAAATTTCTTTTGAATGCACAATATCATGCAGCCAAATAATCTAAAAAAATTCTATGAAATTATAAAGACGAAAAACTTTACCTCGAATCTTCATTGGGTTTCTCAGCTTCTCTGGTGGCTGATCACAAAACAAAGAATTAGAAAGTGGGAAAAGTGGAGTTCATGGACATCTTTGCAAGTAGCACAGCAGTTTCGGATTTTACCTGCAGATAAAAAACGTGCATTATGCCGCGGGATAATCTCCCTCCATCGGACTCTAGGCAGGGCAAACTTGTGGCTGTATTGTTCACATAAGAACATCCTCTGACCACAAAGCAAAGTTTACTGTTAGTGGTTAATGCAATTACGAAAATAAATGTATTAATTAACATAAGCTAGCTAGATTAATGTAATAAGGCGGTAACAACTTGTTTGAGGCAATCAATTCGAATCTCAGCCTCCGAAAATGAGTTAGCTTCGGAAATGATGCCGTTGATGTTGGCGGAAACGCATCCGAGATGATCAACAACAGTCACCACAGTTCTGCATATATACTCTTTGGTGGTTTCCATCACTCTGAAAAATTAAAATAAATAGATAAAACGTTGAATTCTTGTTCATGGGGTGAGGGCAAAAATGGTCATTATATGGAGATATTTGGAATTTAGGTTTGTTTAGAGGACTCACACTTTCTTTTCTTTGGTGTTCAAGAAGGTTGACTCACAGTAGTCAGCGGCATAGTGAAGTTGAGAGCGCAGGTCTCTCAGTTCCTTCAACACACAAACAAAAACATATTCAGTAAATTTGAAAAAACACCCCGACAACTATAAGTTGGTACCCTTCTCTCGTTACAAAGTCGGTTTATGGTTTTCAAAGTATTGAGTTTGACGTGTTTATCTCTGAAGTTCAATGTTATCAAAAGCTTACATGTGAACAACTCGAAGGAATTTGGCACTTTAATAAGAAATAAAATTATACAAAAGCAAAAAAGAAATATGGACAATAATTATAAGTTATATTTGATAACCATTTTATTTTTTGTCTGAAAAAAGAAGAAGAATGCATTAAAGAAAAACTTGGGAGTGAATACAACTTAAAATTGTTTTCGGTTTTTAGCTTTTGTTGTGTTTACCATTTAATAAACATTTCTTCCACATCCCAAGCATCATTCTTCCTCCACCACTGAAAACTAGAAACAAAAAACGAAATGGTTATAGTTTTAAAAGTTGAGTTCAGAAAACGTACCTGAAGAGAGTTATGAAAGCTTCCAATGTCCTTAGACTTTGCTTCTGCATCCTGCCCCGAGGAGGGTTTAGAGTTGTTGTGCATCTTCTCCTCCATTTCTGGGACGTCCTTAGACTCTGCTTCTACATCTTGCCCTGAGGAGGGTTTAGAGTTGTTCTGCATCTTCTCCTCCATGTCTGGGACGTCCTTAGACTCTGCTTCTACATCTTGCCCTGAGGAGGGTTTAGAGTTGTTCTGCATCTTCTCCTCCATGTCTGGGACGTCCTTAGACTCTGCTTCTACATCTTGCCCTGAGGAGGGTTTAGAGTTGTTCTGCATCTTCTCCTCCATGTCTGAAACTTGAAAACTGAGAGAGAGAGAGAGAGAGAGAGAGAGAGAGAGAGAGAGAGAGAGAATGGTACGTATAATGGGGGTGGGGGTTGGTTTTGTTTTGAGCACAAGAAAGAGACGCGGATAATTGTGACTGTTCAGGCTCGTGATACATAGAGATGATGAGAGAGAGAGAGAGAGAGAGAGAGATTCTTGAAGGCACGATCAGCAGCATCAGCATGTTATCAAGAAAGAGAAAGATGATGCTTCCCAAAAAAAAAAAAAAAAACAAGAACGAGAAAGATGACAAAAAGCTCAGTTTTCAGCCCGTGATTTTGTGTTCGTTCACCTTTTTCTTCTGTTTGTCTTGTGTTTAATATAAAAAGCTAAAAGTTTACCCCAAAAAAATAAAAAATAAAAAGCTAAATAGCTAAAATGATGCTAGTGAGTCAGTGACTGACAAGTGAATCAAAGGTACGATTGCCATGTGCTTTATATTTTAAATTTTTTTTTTCTCATCATTTTTAAGTGAAAGTGATATTATCACTTTATTTATTTATTATTATGAGTTTAAATTTTGAGATATGTTTAGTAGATAAATACAAATTTTAAGATTTAAACTCATTCATCGATGATAAATAAGAAGGTAAGCATTATCACTACTTGAGAGTAATAAGAAGAATACCCCCTACATTTAAATATGTTTAAAATATTTGATTTGAGTGACTGTATTATCAGGAATAATTACAAGCTAATTGTAAGATAACTATAAGATGATTAAAGTCAATTAACGAGGTTTATTGGAGTCCCAATGTGGTTGGATTTGATCTGGATTACTTAAACTAGTCGCATATGTTATTGTTTAGAATGGAAGTCATGAATCAAGGAAGTCAGAAACCTAAGAAAAAAAGAAACGGTAACGATATCATTTGCCTCTGATCCACTCACTTGGAAGAGAGAAGTCATAAATCAAAGAAGTCCTTAATACAGCAGAGAGGGAACAAAAATGAGGGCAATGTCAAGAATTTGACTTATTTTGATACTCACTCCAATTTCCAAGTAAATATGTTATAGTTTATCATTTTGAAGGCCAAGGTATCAAATTGAGTACCCAATGTTGATGAGAGACGAATCAAACATGTGCTCTCGAAAGCAGACGTAAATTATCATAACTATGTAAACTACAAGCCCCGAGCATCAAATTGAGTTTACTTAAATCAAATATTATGGACCCATCACGTTTCACCAAAAATTGCAACTATACACAAACGGGGAAGGTTTGTGGTCTTAAGAGGATGACCACCCTATAAGCCAACCCCACTATACACGCGTGCAAAAGGAAACCTCTCAGTTGTTGAATAAGTTGGGGGCTCATTGGTCACTACCCTAATGCCTCAATGAAGTTCCTGAACAGGACTGCTTACCAGTGCGATGGTAAAGTGGCAAATTCCCCGAGACTAACGAAATAACTAGCTCTCCTTTATCCAATTTATTTCTTACAAGCTTATATTCCAAACAACTTTAGTCAGCGTTCCACGGTGGCTTATGTAAGTCTTATTCTCGTGTATATTGTCCCACCCATTGTTTTAGTAGTAGTATGAGTTTAATCGTAATGAGAGTCGTGTTCCGTATTAAACTCAAAAAATTTATGGACTATTGTGAGTTCAATTCTAATTTATAGGAAGCGACCTCAAATTTTACCAAAGATGTAGCGATTTCGGTACTCTTGTTTTAGCCATTTGTACTCTAAATTAAATAAAAGTGCAGGAGACTAAAAGAGGAGCGTAAAAAACACTGGCTTATCAGCTAAAGGCAAGGTACGGAGGGCCTCCTTATCTTATCCTCTCAAAGTTTGTCCCACAAGTAACTGACTGGGAGAGAAGGGTTCTGTAGATAGGCAAGGTTTTCGAACAGCTTTGAAATGGAACTTGAATCACCTTACAATGCCATATTGTCATGTTTTAACTTTGTAATTCGAATACGGAAAAGAAAGAAAGCATCCGGCCTCATGGATAAAATAAGTACACAATATCGGGCACATCTCGCATTATGATGCCCAATCTTGGATAAACAAAAAAAAAGCATCCAGACTCATTGCAGATATTCAAACAAAAAGATGAAAATCGACAGTCACGGGTGTCCGATAAACTGTTCAACATCTTATGTCACTAACGTGAACCAAGTCTATCCGAGACAACTTGATACAAGGAGACACTGTCATAAAGGCATTGAAATCCCTGAAATATGGGGAAAAAGAAAGTGTTAAGAGTTCATACTTGATATTATCACATGAAAATGGCCAAACGCGATTATATCGAGGCTCATGTAAAGCCAACTTACGTTTAGCAAAACAAGGAAGTTTTTACGTATAATTAACCCATTGCTTCATTAAGTGCTGTATATTGTTTGATTGATATAGTTATACAATGATGATTAGCAAGGACTAATTGTTACAAATCGGTAGAGTGTGCAGGTGTGAATATATACGCATGTCCAGTTTAAGTTTTAAGAACAAAGAGAGTGGCATGCCAGTTCTAGACTTAAAAATGATTGGTCTGTATTTCTTTTTCTTTATAAACTACGGAGCACCCTACAATTTTTGTATAAACTACTAGTGGGCAGCGAATTGAGGCTCCGGAAAATTCTTACTCAATAGGATATATCCAGCTCCAAAAATTTCCATCTAAAAAATGAAAACAACCATAGTGTGCCCCTGGATAGTTATCTTTTGGCTTAACAATACAAGCTCCCTCAGAGGCTCATAAGAAGGCAGGCAACGGATAGCCAATCCAGTCCATAAATAATACAAAATACCATATATACCTAAATCCGAAACTTAGATCACTAAAACTCAATCAAGTAGGGAGAGTTTATATTCAAAGCAACTGCTAAGCTCAAAAACCCCACAATGCAGCATCCAAAACAAGAAAACTTCAATTGTTTCAAACAGAATTTGAACTTTGTTATGTAATGGATCGCAGTCGGTGGACTACGGCGAAGATACCATGTAGAAATTCATATCTATGCTGAAGAAAGATTAGGGAAAAGAGAGAGAGAGAACTGTAGAGAGAGAAGCTATTGAAAAGAATGATTTCATTACTCCAACAGAATGTGTACAATCCCATATAAATAGGTACAATCAGTTAGTTACCCAGCTATTCTAACAACTAAGAAAGCTTTTAATCAGATATAGACTTAGTTGGTGATCTTATTGTATCCTTAACAACTTCATCCCCTGAGTAGTTCAAAACCACACTTTCACTTGAGATGATTACTCGAGGACAATTGAACAAGTATTCAGCTTCTTTTATCATGAAGCAACACAGCATCAAACAATTTAAATTGTCCGTGAGAAACTGATCCCACAGTACGCAAAGCTAAACACCGAAATTTAACAAGTAGATTAAGTTGGCAAATAAACAAGCAGATGGTGTGCATTTTCTAGTTAACATCATCTCAAGTACAAGCTACAGAGCACGTTAATCATCAAATTAAAGTAAAAAACTCACCTTGAGGAACTAATCCCCAGCTCTGGGATTCAATCGACAAGCTCGATATCAACCGCGCCGAAGCCACCGCGCTGTGCAACGGCATCATTGATCCTAACTCCACTGGTAACCTAACAAAGACAAATTCTTTCTGAGATTCAAATATTCCCTACACTTTCTCGTACGCCAAAAAGGTCGTAAGAAAACGAAGACGATAAATGAGTATTGGAGGAGCTGATATACCTGGAAAGGCCAGAAATGCGTCGCATGGGAGCGGAGACCGGAGAGAGAAAGCTCGATTTGAGCTGAGAGAGTTCGGATGCCGGCAACGTCTTGGTCAGATTGCGCGCGAAGGGCTGTAATCGGGAGGACAACCTAAAGATGACTTTGCAGGACGCCATTGGTGAAACCTTCGAGCTTTTGGGGGTTTTGGTCACTCGGTCACTGTGCTCGGCGACGGGAAGGTTTATGGGGGACTGCCGCAGGAAACGACGTCGGAGTTCGTTTTGTTTTGTTTGGGGCGCTTTGGTTATGATCCTTTGGGCCCATGGGCCGACCCCCTACTGATTGATGGATCAATATTTGGTATGATCCAATGATCCATTAATTCCCAACAACCTTGAAGACTTCGTCAAAAGCAAAAAGCCTTGAAGACCTTTGACCAAGACTTTTAGTCATATTTTACTATCTCAGCTTGACCCAATGGTTGTTGGTCTATTAAAAAACTATTGAGTTATTTTGTTTTCATTTCTTACGTTTTACATTTTTATTTTAATAAAAAGGTAGTTTTTATATTTTTTTAACAATCGATGGGAATGGGTTGACTCTCATAACGAGTTAGTAATAATGTAATTTAAATTCAGTTTTTAGTGAAAATCGAAGTTAAAATCTTATTTTATTTTAAAGGTTTTTTTTATTATTTGAATTAGAAGCATATTGTTAGTTTTCATTTTTTATGCTTGAGGTACAAAGAAAGTACATAAAAATAAGATGATGAAAAAAGGTGGCGGAGGGACATAAAAGAAACAAAAATAATGAGTAAAAACAAAATCTTCAAAGTGAATAAAAAATTTGAATTTTTTTTTTTAAAATTTGATGCGACTCAAAACTGTTGGTTCATTGTATATAAAACTCTATTTTTTTTCTTTCTAAAATTAGGTGAGTAAAAAATAACTAACTTATAGTCTAACTTAGAAGTTTTAGGTCTAATTTATTTACGAGAGATTATATTTACACACCCAAATTACTTCTCCCACACCTTTTTAATTTTTTAATATTTTTTACCCACCACAAACATTTGATAGAAAAATATTAAAAAATTAAAAGGGTGTGAGGGAAGTAATTTAAGGTGTGTGAATATAATCTCCCTTTATTTATTTATTTTTTAAAAGTCGAGATTTTCATAGTCGGATATAGAAATTAAATGTATGGAGTCTTCACGTTCAAATTCAAAGTAATTCCGGGCCGCACCAGCTATCTTATTTTGTATGTACCTATACATCCGGCCAATGAAAGGCGGGTGGGCGAATGAAAGCCACCGGGTTGCCTAACAGATGCAACAACCAGGAGCAACTTCAACCTCGTGCGCATGAGATTTTCTCAAAAAATGAGCTCTTGGCCACTTTATTTTTCAACACAATCCTCATATTTAGATAACGTCTAGTGGTATTTTTTATTATTTATAAATAAAATGTATTATATTCGATTTTTGTTATATTCCAATAATAGATAATCTTACTTTAGCCCAATAGATAATCCTACTAAGGGAGTTTTTTCAACGTTTTTCTTGTTAATAAATAGGTATTAAAATTAATTTAATTTAATAAAATCAAATTAAACGACTGGAGACACAATTCAACGGAAAGAGATCCTCTCTTCCACCAAAGTCACTAGATCAAGTGATCTAGACTTTTCAAATTTAATCCAACGGTGAAAAATTATTATAATTTAAGAAAAATAAAAACAGATTGGCCGTTTGATGAAATTTCAAAAATCCAAATTACTTGATCTCGTGGTCTTTAGTGGAAGAGATCAAGAGAGACTGTCTTTCCAATTCAACAACCAAAGGATTAATTTGCAGCGTACTTACCTGCCACTGAGTGACTCTATTCACATTCATCGGCCCGACACTATGATTTTAATCAAGACACGACACCCCCAAAAGAATATAAAAGCACCCATACTCTCTCATCTCGTCATCCTCTCTCTCTCTCCCCCTGTAATTCTCCTCATCTTCATCACGCTGCCCTAGAGGACTCTGGTTCGCGAATCCATGGCAAAGGTCAAGGTCACCTTGGAGGTCGGAAACGACGGCGTTGCAGTTATCACCATCTTCAATCCCCCTGTCAACGCCTTGGCCATACCCAGTAATCCAGCTAGCTTTGCTCCGTCTTTATCAAAATTCAACGATTCGTAATTTGTTTTTTGATTTTTTGGGTTCTTTTTTGGTGATTACGCAGTTATAGCTGGCTTGAAGGAGAAGTTCGAGGAGGCCGGGAGGCGGAACGACGTGAAAGCTATCGTTTTGACTGGTAATTCAGCTTGGATCCCTACTCTTTCGATTGATTTTTGCTACGATGTCATTTTGTTCGATCCAGTTGGGCCAATTGGAAAAGCTTATTCTACATATTTCTTTTGGTTTGTGGATGTTTTGTAATTTTATTTTCTTGTTTTTTTTTTTTTTGGTTGATGAAGGCGGTGGAGGAAGGTTTTCGGGTGGTTTCGATATCAATGTTTTCGAGAAGGTTCACGAGTCTGGTATGATTGAAATGAACAATGATGATCTCTTTCCATTTGTAGCACTGAGTTAATTGATGAATGGATTGACAACTCACCGTTGTATTGCTGTGTGGCGTCGCAGGGGATGTTTCGATTATGCCTGATGTATCTGTTGACTTTGTCGTCAACACGCTTGAAGGTATTGTACCCAATCTTCTTTTCGAAAAACGTCAATTACTGGCCTCCATGTTTGCTACGCAGAGTTAACATTAACAATCTGGTTAATACTGTTTGTGTGTAACGTGTATAACAGATTCGAAAAAGCCTGTTGTCGCTGCCGTCCAAGGACTTGCACTAGGAGGTGGCTTGGAGTTGGCATTGGTTTGTGCTCCTACTTCCGAGTGGACAATTTCTAGTCTTTAAATTTCGTACGTTTGGTGGATAAATTTTCTGTCAGAACTGTCTTGCAACTGTGTCTCATTAGTAAATTTCGTGCAGGGGTGCCACGCACGTATTGCTGCTCCAAAAACACAACTTGGCCTTCCGGAGTTGTCACTTGGAGTGATTCCTGGATTTGGAGGTATAACTTTTATTCTACACAGGAGTAAATTGGACACCAAAATATATTGATTGTTGTACTGAAATGTGAAAATGTTGTTGCTATGTAAGGCACACAACGTCTTCCAAGGCTTGTAGGGCTTCAGAAGGCAATTGAAATGATGCTGGTAATTGGCTCCTCTACTCATTTTTTGTTAGAGCTTCATACCCAAATGTTATGAAATAATTTTTCATGTTCAATCTTATAACTACTTATTTAGGTCCATACGCTGAACCCACGTAGTTGTTCACTAGTTTTGAACAGCTTAAAAGTTTTACTCAATTTTTTTTAGCATTATAAGCTCATCTTGCATTGATTCTAATTTAGTATAGTATGTGGTACATTTCAGTCATCGAAGTCAATCCTGTCTGAAGAAGGGGAGAAGCTGGGTCTTATAGATGCTATTGTGTCTCCTCAAGAGTTGCTGAAAGTATCTTGCTCTTGGGCTTTGGAAATTGCAGATAGCCGCAAACCGTGGTTGCGCTCTCTTCACAGGACAGATAAAATTGGATCCCTGTCTGAGGCACGAGAAATACTGAAAGTTGCCCGACAACAAGCCAAGAAGACTGCTCCCAATATGCCTCAGCACCAAGCATGCCTCAATGTGATTGAGGATGGCATTATTCATGGAGGATACAGTGGTGTTTTAACGGTAATTTTTTATATCATTGGCTTTGTTTGTTATACATGTTTAATCGTCTTTTATATGTGTAATGGCATGCACCGGTGCACATATGTTCTAACAAATGAAATTGTTATTTCAGGAGGCTAAAGTTTTTAAGGAGTTAGTTCTAGCGGACACTTCAAAAGGTCTTGTCCATGTATTTTTTGCTCAACGCGCAACATCTAAGGTACGATCATGATACACAAGTAGCTTCTTTACTTCTTTTTGTAGTTGTTCTTCTTTGCCAGTCCTCTGTCTTTGAGTTGATGACATCTATTGTCAGAATTGGCCTTAAACCAAACCTCTCCTGGCTTCTTAATGAGAATTTTGCCTGTTTGTTTTATGCTCTTCTGTCTGTTGTAAATGGTTCTGCTTGGCTTTCTAAATCCAGTTTTTGCCATGCATCCTTAAGTAATTAAATTTGTGTTGATGCTTTTATGGAATGTATCTGCTAATTATTTAATGTGTTGAAGGGTGTTGATTATCTTCTGTTCCTTGGAAGCAGTTTCTACATTCTACCCTCCTTTTCTTTCTTGTTGTCTACTTAAATTTTAACTTATGCAGGTGCCCAAAGTTACTGATGTTGGCCTTAAACCAAGGCAAATAAAGAAAGTTGCTGTTATTGGGGGAGGTCTGATGGGTTCTGGCATTGCTACGGCCCTTATTGTGAGCAATATATCTGTGGTTCTAAAGGAAGTCAACTCTGAATATCTTCGGAAGGGCATAAAAACGATAGAAGGTGGTTACCTCATTGGCAGAATTCTTGAGATTTAGCATTCTTCTATGAGTTAAGAATGAGGCTTCAGGATTCAGGCTGTAGTACAGCGTATAATCTTTTTGCTCTTAATTTTACTATGGTATTTATAGTTTTAGGTGAGCAATGAATATAGTGAAAGATAATTGTCGTTAATCTAATATAATGGTAGTGTTTTATTATGTGCAATATTTTAATAGCATATTAGGAACCTAGATAACATTGTACTTATTTTTGGTTTTAGTAATTTTTTATTTGACTATTAACTAAGCATTGGATCATGTTTAAATTAACTGGGAATAACAGTCTCTGCTGAGTTTTGTTGCGGATTGGTGTTTCACTTGTTTCCAGATAACGAATAAAATAATACTCTGGCATGGTTTTTTGTGTATGCACTGGTGATATTAGAAACCTGAACTCTTCTCGTTGATTTTTGTTTCAACAGGAAATGTTAAAGGCTTAGTAACTAGAAGGAGGCTGACACAGGACAAGGCACAAAAAGCTCTCTCATTGCTGAAAGGTAGTGTGGACTACTCCGACTTCAAAGATGTGGACATGGTCATAGAGGTGGGGAATTATAAAATGCCAGCTATCTTCAATTTCTATTTTTTTTTCTTTCCTATTTTAGGATAATTTTATTAAATCTTTGTCGTTCTGTTAGAGATGATTTCTGGTGCTCGTTTGTATTAACCACCTTTTTTGGGCCTGAAAGCCTGAGCATCTGCCGTCTACTTAATATTTCTGTTGTAATGAAATTGTAAAATCTACATATTACCTCTTGGATTTCTATTTGAAAGTTATTTGATACAATTTTTCCTTGTTTGCAGGCTGTCATTGAGAGTGTTCCTCTAAAACAGAAAATTTTTAGTGAACTCGAGAAAGTCTGCCCATCTCACTGCGTCTTGGCTACAAATACATCCACTATTGACCTCAATGTTGTTGGGGAAAAGACAAACTCCCATGATCGCATTGTGGGGGCACATTTTTTCAGGTTATTTTGTGCATTTTTCTTCCCAGCTGCACACATCTATTTACCACTCGAAGAAACACGCTTATTTACCACTTGAAAACGTTGTGTTTGACAAATGTCTTACTCACCTAACACCATTTTATTGTTTATCAATTTTTATATATGCACTTATAATTATGGTGGAATGCTTTTTGTTTGTACTTTGTACTTAATTTCGCATTGTTCTTTGATTGACAGTCCTGCTCATGTGATGCCTCTTCTTGAAATAGTACGGACAGAGAAGACTTCGGCACAAGTAATTCTTGATCTTTTGACTGTTGGAAAAATAATAAAGAAAGTTCCAGTTGTGGTTGGTAACTGCACGGGCTTTGCAGTCAATCGAGCATTCTTTCCTTACACACAAGGTGCCCATATATTGGTCAATTCAGGTGTGGATGTATTCAGAATTGACAGGGTCATCAGCGATTTTGGCCTACCTATGGGTCCATTCCAGTAACTTTCTTCCCTTTCACCATACCTAGATTTTTAATGTTTTATTTTGTACATTTTAACGTAGGATCTGGGATTTTTTTAGAAATGTTTTTGCCTACTGATCGTAGAATTAAGAACTACATTGTTAATTATATCTACTGCTCTTGACTTGCAGGCTTCAGGACTTGGCAGGCTATGGAGTAGCCCTTGCAGTTGGAAAGGAATTTTCTGGTGCTTTCCCTGATCGCACATTTAGATCGCCATTGGTTGAGATCTTGATAAAAAATGGACGAAATGGTAATCTTGAACTTCACTAATTTTATTAGGTCTTCGTCTTCTGGAAGGAGGGTATTGTAACATGTTCTTTATTCTAACTACTTTATGCTTTTGGCATTTCAGGTAAAAACAATGGAAAAGGATATTACATTTATGAGAAGGGTAGCAAGCCAAAACCTGATCCTTCTGTCCTACCACTCATTGAGCAATCTCGACAAGTTACCAACATCATGCCTGGTGGAAAGGTACTTTTGCTTTACATCAGAAAATACATTTCTCATTTATGCACAGCGGTATCTTAAAGGGAACACTCTGTATTGCTGTTACAGGCTCAGTAGTTGCTTTAAATAATGCATGCTTTATGAGGCTGTCATGCTCATCTTGTTTGCTGGTCATGTCTGGCAGCCTTTATCTGTTACCGACCAAGATATTCTGGAGGTGATACTGTTTCCTGTAGTAAATGAGGCATGCCGTATTCTAGATGAAGGAATAGTTATTCGAGCAGCAGACCTTGACATCGCATCTGTTCTTGGAATGAGTTTCCCATCTTACCGGTGAGTTCTATATTGACCTTTGCGGCTGCTTGAACTTGTCATGTTGCAAATATTCGCCTCTACTTTTGCAGCTAATGGAGAGGTCTGGCTGTTTGATCTGGACATCCGAGGTGCAGGGAAGTGGATCCCTTGCGGGATTAATTGTCCGGACTTGAACACCCCTCTTCTTTTTGTACAAGCTCGTTGCAGTTGTGTACTATTGGTTTTTTCACTTGGTTGACAGTAATGACGTTGTTAGTTGATGTTAATGCTTAATTTCACGGTTGGCTGACAGTAATGATGTTGTTAGTTAATATACATGCATGGTTTCACATCATCTGTTTGTTATGTGGCAGGGGGGGTATTGTCTTTTGGGCGGATCTGGTCGGACCTAAGCATATATACGCTAGCCTCAAGAAATGGTCCGGAGTATATGGCAACTTTTTCAAACCATCAAGGTTTTTGGAAGAAAGAGCAACAAGAGGGTTGCCGCTGGTAAGAACATCGATTCTTATTTTCGTCTTGAACTTTTCCCCTTTTGGGATTTGAATGGGAAGAAAGAGTAACATGAGGGTTGCTGCCGGTAAACATGCATAAATTTTTTTGTTCTTGTCCTGCAGAGTGCACCCGTGTCGTCATCGGCATCTTCAAGGTCACGCATGTAAGCAGAAAAAGCGTATTTTCAACCGGTTTTCGAGCACATTCAGTGTTCAGGGAAATAAGATTCGAGATAATCGATTAGCAGTTGGTTTACAAAATAAAATGTAAAGTTGTCACCTTTCTTTTGCTTCTCTTTCTGTGAGTGAATATAGCTATAACGCTTCGAAATGGCGAGGCACTGAACGATTTTTTGGTTAAGAATTTTGGGTGATGGCGTGACAAATTGTTAATTTGAAACTGAGAATACATGCATGAACATATATAATTAAAATTTCATGGTTATATAACAGATGCGAGGCATTAAGCACAATTTATAGTGATGGTGGCACTGAGGATAAGGTGGTTTTGAACCCTTTTGGGGAGTTTAGGGTTTGGTTTTTTTACCAAAGGCAAAATTCTAAAATAAATTATTTGCATATTAAATGCATTTTGAGAATTTATTATTTTAAACTGGTGATGTGTCACATTATTTCGCACTTAAATTTGGTGCACTTATTTAGCATGCCTAACATTATTTGTGTCTAGCATTATTGTTTGCCGAAAGTATAAATTCTCCGTTCAAACAAATTTGGTCCACAAATTTCCGATCAAGCCAACTTTTTTTTTTCTTTTTCGCTAGCGTTTTCAAGCTTAAAAAGTTCAACAAAAACCATCACAAAATCCATTTCTTAAAATTTAAGGACATTTCAAAATGTCTAAATTTCCATCCCGCTTGTTTCACAGCTTCAAAACTCAATGAAATATTGCCACTTACTACTACAATCTAGTGATGTTCTTCTTCACTTGTAAGTAAGATATCTTAAGTCTGATTCTCGCTAAAGACGAATTTGAACCACATTATTACTAACTCATTGTGAAGCTGAGCCTACTATCTACCCTCTTAATATAGATAATATCATTTGTTAAAATAATATAAAAAAAATCAATGAAATACTTATGTAACTCGATAAATAGTAAGATCTCTCAAGTACGACTTTAATATTTTTCCTTAAAGCATACGCAACAGATCTTATCAAAATCATTTTTCATCAGAAATTGTCAGTGGTTTCAACAACATTATTCCATCAAGGAAAAATCTAGTTACATATTATTTCCACCCTTAGTGGTAAATGCTCGTTGTTTCTTTCTCCACACGTGAAAAGATCAAAAAGGGGAAGGAAAAATAAATTTATCCTAGCGTGTTGCAAATACAAGCTGTGATGTTAATTTGTATGTAACGATCTAAAACCGATATCTTGCACAATTACAAGGCTCTGCATTTTACACAACTTCGACCGAAAAACTATGGTTAAAGAGCTAAGGAAAAACTAATCTCTAAATATACTAATAACCTTAAAATTAAGAAAAATTAGATACTCCTAAGAGTGGTTAATAACTTCCTAATTACCGGCTTGATGCTGCAACGGAGAGAAATCAAAGCGAGACAATACCTTTGGCAAATCTTGTGTGCTGAAATCTTTTTACATCTCCATTTTAAGTTTTTGTTCTCCCATCTCCGTTTCCCGGATGGGAGGGAGTTTTACTGAGGGCTGAGACTGATGCAGTAACTGTCTGTGATGTCGTTGTCTTGGGTTCGAGTGGAACAGCAGTTCTTGCAACACCATTGCTAATTGGCCCCTGCAGATTCCACGAATCTATTCTTGCGTTTGTACTGCTATTGCTGTGTTGGTTTTTTTGCGTTTCCGCTTCCCTTCTGGCTAAAGATGAGCACTTTGTTTCTGCAGTGTTAAATGGAAGAGGTACATTGATTCCCAAGGAAGAATCAATGAAAGAAGAATAACAAAATCTCAACATAAATAAACTATGCTGACAGTTTTTTGCCTGAGCAGTGATAAAGGGTTTGGGTATAATTTATGGAAAGCTTTTAACTTTATACTGTAACTAGTCCAGATAAGAAAAGTGATCCACTTGCCTTTTATTTCCCCGAAAGTGATGAGCCTATTAAGACAGTCCCGGAATTTCGTTAAGACAATCCTTTCCTGTTCTGCGTAGACTTCTGTCATTCCTTGTCCATTAGGCAACTGTGAAGATGTGTTACCATCCCCCATTAACCCATTAGGAGAAGCTGCTGACATGAACATTGTATCTTGTTCATCACACATCAATGCCAAAGTTCCAGGAGACATCGGCCTCCCCTTTGTTACATCAGCACTGTCTGAATTGGAATCTTCAGGGCTGATTTTATCGGTGTCATTTGCACTAGAACGATCATCAGCCACAGCATTCTGAGCATCAGATTCCTTTTGGCTATGCAACATGTCTTGTGTCGTTGAAGCAAGGTAAGTTTCTGTCGGCTTCTCTGCTGTATTTTTTTCGTCCGTACAGATTGGACAGATTAAT
This sequence comes from Crataegus laevigata, assembly GCA_963580275.1. Lineage (NCBI taxonomy): Eukaryota > Viridiplantae > Streptophyta > Magnoliopsida > Rosales > Rosaceae > Crataegus > Crataegus laevigata. The sequence goes on from OY756944.1 coordinate 25,454,472, forward strand.
GTACAGAATTTGTAGACAAACCCCATTTCTACTAAAACTACTTGAAAAGTGACTACTCGAAGCATCATAATAATTGATGGTTTATGATTGAATTTTCCCTATAATGCCCAATTAGTAGATAAATGCGTCTTTTACTAAGACAAAGACGGAGACAAATCAGTATAAAAAATCAACTATAAAATATACAAACCAAGGTTCTAAGCATCTCCGACTACTCAAATTTTTGTAAAATGTGGTTAGTCAAAGTGGGGTGGGGGTGAAGGCCTGTCTTTCCAGAACTTTTTTAGCAAGTAGTCCTTAAACATTATTTGTAGTGCTTCATGCTAAGATGATTTTTTTTGTTTAATGAAGAAAATATATATCATTTAAACACAAGTCTTATAAGTGCAAACACTCATGAAATACAAGGAAATCTGAAAGATAGTAATTCGTCATATGTGAATCAATAAACTACCTGCAAGTGTCTTTGCAGCTTCTTCTGCTACTACAACCAAAACTGAACAGAGTTCCTTCAAGTCCTGTGGTTGGATGATGTCTGCTAGGAGAGACCTTCAACGATCATACATAAATTAGTTTTGAACCACGTCAATTCAGTTTATAACATGAAACTGATTATACCTGTATGTAAACTTAGAAGGACCTAATCCTGCAGTACTACCAAGGCGATTAACAGGGGCTGAAGACTGCGGAGAGGGTGCAGGAGCTCTGATATTGTTTCCCTGAAAATTACATGAAACATGCACTTAGTGATAATTCCCCAAACTAGAATTAAAAAAACAGATAGAAAGAATTATAAAAAATCATTCAGTGTCCACGTTTAAGCACTAAATTCAGTGTCACAAGAAGTAAACAAAAAGTACGCGAATCTCGCTAAACATGATTTTTACTCGTGCATTTCGAACAACTGATCTGAAAATAGGTCTGGTAAGTTCATAAAAAATCATCATCTTAATAGGAACATTGGTGAGTTCATCAAAAATCATCATCTTAATAGGAACATTTGTCTGTTTGATCAGCACCAACTAATTTGTCAAAAGTTATTCTTATACCATGAGACTAAATTCACCTGTTGAAACTGTCCAATCCGGTGTATTGATGGATCCTTTGCTGTTGGTCCAAAGAATTCCTGACCTCTTCTTTTTTTGGATACTGGGGGTGATGATGCATAGCCAGAGGATCCAATGGCTCCAGTAATGGCAGCATTTGCTGCCTGTTGAAGATATACCATGTTGTTGCCATGGTCTCCATGGAATAGTGCTTGTCTCTCTTCACTTCCTTCAAAGTTCTTGCAGTCCATGCACTTGCAGTTTTCCGAGCAGAGAATGTTGGCTTGGAAGCATTCACAGTATTTCTTCAGGCACCCTGATTTCTTGCAATGGCATCCTTTGTTGTGCTTCCCCAAAATCAAAACCTCTCCTGCTTCCTCCTACATGTTTCCAGACCAGACACGTTCTTGTCAACAATGTCTAATGTAGGGTACTATAATTAGAAACACCAATAGCAGAAATATTTAATATAATTCTAATTAGAAGGTGTTGAATTTAATGCTATACCAAAGTAAAACCAGTAATTCACTTTCATCTAGGCCATTTCTTGTGATGGCAAAAAATAAAAACCATACATGATTCACTATAAATGGAAAGGCAAATACACCACAAGCTCATAAATCATTCAAAAGAAATTGGACATGTAATGATATTTCATACACTCCTAAACCGCGAGATCACTTTCAAAATGAAGGTGACAGGCAGACCAAAATTCCATATTAGATGAAACCAACAAAATGAGGGGAAAGTATACATTCTGAATGCTCTCGTGACTTTAGAACCATCATAAAAGGTAAAAATAGAAAACACTACAACAACAGCACACATATTAAAGAGATCTCTTTCTGTAACATTGACAACTGCAACTCACAAAAGGCAAATAGTTGAACTTCAGTTTGTTGAACAAATAATACAATATTAAAAGATGCATCATGTCTGAAACTAGAACATCAAACTAAGAGATACACACCCGAGTATCCTTTGCTCCATGAGGGCTACTTGCAATTTTTGGCCTGAATGCATTTGGATTACGCTCCAAAGTAGCTTCAATTGCATCATTCCTAGCACCTTCATTTTCAACATTATTGCAACAGTTTACGCAGTTGCACCCGTCACAGTAAATTCCAGATGCAAAACACTCACAATACCTGGTCATAAAATAACAACGTTATTGCAACAGTTTATAGAGTTGCAACCTAAACCTTTTGATGCACAAAAGTCATGTAAATTGGCAATTCTTGCATGACAACTGAGAACTACCAGAGAAAATCAAATGAACCATGAAATCTGTAACAAATCATCAAATCCTGGAAGGAATGGTTTTCATACTAACCAACCGAGTGCAGAGATGATATGCACTTACAGCTTTAAGCAGCGAGAGTGTTTACAGTTACACTGTTTTTGCTTCTTAGGAGTACCATCTTTTGCATCAACATTGGGTCTTGGTCTCGATTTTGGGGATTCTGGTTTCCTAAGAAAGCAAAATAATAGTGTTTAGTGCTTACAATATAAATAAAACAGCTTGAGGTTGCACACGTGGATTCTCACTCTTAGACACACTGGTCTGTTCAGATGTATATATGCAATAACAACGACAAAATTCAAGCCTTACAAACAAAGTTTAGTAAATGAATTGAAGGACAAAGGCAGATCATCGATCAGAGCCTTATTATCAAAGGTTATGAGATTTTGTAAATCGAAATTCAGATGAAGAGAGATCCTTGATATCAAACTAAAACATTTGCAATAAAACTGAACTATCAGAACAATGTCAACTCATCAAATTCGATTATTCCAGAAATGCAAATGCAATTCTCGCATTCGTTTACAAATGCCCACGTTCAACAAACCGAACTTTAGCAAAGCCAATGGCAAAAATCCCATTAAAACTTCCCCAAAATCAATCCGTCAAACAAAGATCGAAACATTGTTTCTTAAACCCGAAAACACACCAGCTCCAAAACTACCCTCCATAGAAAACCAATAAAATCACGTCAAAAAAAAAGAAAAAAAAAAGAAAAACCAATCAAATCACCTCCAATTTTGAGAACTATTCCCACATTACCTCACAATCCAAAATCCAAATTCTCAACCGAAATTCAACTACGAAGCCATGAAATTAACAAGCAGCAGAATTTTCCAATTCCAAACAAATTTAACTTATTTGCATATCCCCTTGAAAAGCTACAAACTTACACAAGCTTCAGTATATGCGGCTGCTGCGGCACCAACACCGGCACTGGCACGGATACCACGGGGGGCTTTGGCAAACTCGGCGGCACTGCCTCGGTCGGAAGTGGTGGCTTAGGAAGCTCCGGCACCGCCACACTAGCCGGAGCGCTACCAACCCCCGTGAAATCGAGCTGCCTCGCAAGCTTCTTCGCCGGGACATCGTTCATCGAGGACGAGGACGACGTCGTGGCAGTGCCCGCTGCCGCATCCGATTGAGCCTTCTTCGGAGCCGAATCGGCCCCGTCGCCTTCCCCCATGAAATCCAAAAATTCAAATTTCACCCAAAAATTTCGAATTTTTCTTCTTCCACAATAAAACTCAATCCACTGATTAGTCTCCGATAATTCCTCAAATTTACCCGCTTTCAGATCCGAAACACAATCAGATTCCTCCAGAAGAATTCAAACACTCCGAAACTGCTCGGCCCCGCAGCTCAAGATTCGCGGCGAAGTTCCGCCCGTGGCCAGCGGCAATCCAAACGGCGTCGAATTGCGAAACAGAGGCGGCCGCAAAACCGAAAAATCCTAGAGAGAGAATGTAGAGAGAGAAAAATCGAGGCTTTCGAGAGAGGAATTGAGAAGAGTGAAGGGAGCAAAGGGGGCTTTCTCTTGTTCTTCTTCTTTCTACTTCGTCTCTCCTCCCTCTCTCTTCCAGGCTTTTGAAATTTCAATTTCTGCGATTTTTTTACGGTGAGATCGGGGCACTAGGTATGATCCGACGGTGCCTGTTGAAATCAACGATCGACGGTGTGAATTCATAGATGAGAATAAGGTCGGCAGTTAACCGTCCGATTTTGTGAGATACAAATTTTCCACCAAAGTGAAAATTGTGTGAGACTCTTCTGAGCGGAGGCGTCTTAGGAAAATAAAAATCAGGTGCACGCAGCACCAAGGAATAATAACATGTTCGCGGTTGGGATTGTGACACGTGTCGGATAGGTCATCGTGGAGCGTGGAGTGCGTAGTTGGAGAGATCGCGTCCTTGATTAGGATTTGGGTGGTGAAAAGACGGGTAAATTTAAAAAAGATTCGGTCCGCCGATAAAACGGTGAAAAGTAAAAAGTAACGAAACCATGGAGTTTTGGCGCTAAAAAGAATTTGCTGACTTTGAGGTGGTTAATCGGGATGGGAAATTTGGTGGGGTCCAGGGTCAACATGTCTGTGTGATCTTTGATTTGTGATTGGTGGATTATTTTCAGTCTGGTACGATGCACGAAATGGACGGACAGGATGTGAAAGAAAAGAATAATAATCCTCGACCCAAGAAACAAAAAGCGTACAACACCAACAACTGGAAGAAATAAATAATGTGAATAATTTGAACTTGTGTTTCTAAAGTTCCAAATTAATTACGAAACGTATTATTTTTTAAATAACTGGACATCTTTGATTCCATAGTTGCAATGGGAAATTAAATGTACTAAACCTTTTGTATTAACATTCATTCCCAAAGATATCGCTTTCAGGTATGACCAATATTTCTTATCAAACACTCTCCGTTACAGTCATAATTAGTTTTTCGCTCATGTGACAAAGAACAAATTTAAACGATAAAAAAAATACATACAAGGCAACCAACCACATGGCAAATTTTATTTCAACTTCAAAAAGTGACGAATTCCGGAAATTATACACTACAATAATTGGCTTTGGCTTCAGCCAACTATGGGAAGTGCAGGTTCGATTTAACAACCGAAGCACCAACGACCCACCTGATTTAAAACTAGTGCTAAGCAAGCTATATGCAATCTTCCTTACACTCTAGATGCAAAACGGAAATCTACTCGGAGACAAAATTACACCAGAAAAAAAAAAAAAAAAAAAAAAAAAAAAAAAAAAAAAAAAACTCCCCGTGGCCTCATTGTCAATATGCATCTCCAACTCGGCCTCGCCCCATGCCACGACGATCCTCTCGTCCCCGACCCGTGTACATAGGCCTGTTGTAGTCTTTTGGTGGTGGGCCACCTCTTAATGGGGACCGGCTTCTCTCTCTAGCATCATGTAACCATCGGCCACGGTGAGGAGGTAGATGCGGTGGTGGTGGTGGTGGTGGTGAAGGAGAGGGCAGTCGCCTGTCAAATGGTTTCCTTTCATTAAAGAAGCTATCCCTTCCCCGAACTCTGTTACCCCAATCCATAGGCACTGGCCTATCAAACTTGCTTCTTCCTCTGTAGTTATCAGAGTAGTCCAACCGATATCTTCGCAACTCGTGATCAGGAAACCTGCCTTCGTGCCTTGGAGGTGGCAGCCCAGGGACAAAATCTCTGGGGCCATTTCTGGCCCAACCACGAGGTGGAGACCGATAGCCACCATTTAAGCTCCGTCCAAAGGGAGGAGGATCAATGGGAGGACCAGGGAAGCGTCTATGAGGAGCACTTGGAGGTGGTGGCCCAGAATAACCCCTTCGAGGACTTCCCCCAGGTCCATGGCGTGACTTGTTGCAGTTGTTACAGTATTCTCGCCTTGCAAAGTTCAGGTTGCCACATCTGAGACACATAAAGAATATAAGGATTGGGACATGCTGAATGCATATTTACAACCACTAACTCACATTAAAAAAATGAAAGTAAAACGGAAAGGCAAAGAGAAAACCTCTACCTAATCATAGGAATCAGAACCCTCTATACAATCATAGTAGTGACAAAGTTCCAAAGAGGAAAACCACAAAAATAAGGAAAAGTAATATGAAAAACCAAAAGAAAGACAGGACATGAACTTACAAAGGATCTGAGCAAATCCAGTCTCCAAGTCTCTGCTGCACATTCGGATTATTTCTACTCCCTTCACCTCTGAATGGCCCAGGAACGAGCCCCGGCCCATCTAAACCTCTACCAAATGGCCTGCCAACACCTCTTCCTCGAGCAAAATGGGGTGAGCGGTCTCGATATCTACCAGAATCCCGTGCACTGCCAAAATCACGCCCACGTGGGGGACCCCCTGATTGATTATACTCAGAGCTGTAGCGATTTTCTGCATCCCTGCGGTGTACAGGGGAAACAGAACCTGCACGCATTCTATGTCCTGGAAAAGGTAATGAATTGTAAGATAAGTAACTACCAATTGCACAGAAACAGAGACAATGGGAGTATATTTTAAGTAGCAGAGGAATTGGCACTTGTGACCCAGAAACTTCAATACCATCATTTCAAAGTTTGTAAGGACTGTTACCATCACTCAGGAACTCTTCATTGTGGTAGTTAAAAGAAACATTTTGGAAGATACTAAGAAGTTCAGATGATAACTGCCCTGGTTACTTCTCAAACAATTGGCGCATAATACCAGTAAATACAGCAATGAGCATGTCAAACCATGATTACTCAACCTCACAGTGCTGAACACATAACCATTACAAGCTTTTAACCTACATATCTGAAAACCCACACAATCATGAATCTGGTGTAACCATAACCATGTACGGCCTTCTCGGTGATAAGGAAGAAATTTCAACCATATCTGCAACCTACAGATAAAGAAGATGCAGATACACCTAACTAATATTTGATATTAACCAGCACAGAGAACAATAATCCCAGTGCAAAGTAGTTCCAGAACCTTCAGTAGAAGCATGCCTGCAACAAGGAGCAGTGAAACCAAAGTGCACGCCCACAGGAAATGAACTGCCCAAAAAGAACCCATACCGAATTTCAAGCCTCCAGATAACTCTACAATTTACCGACTCCCAATATGTTCATTTCTTCCGAGACCAGCTTCACATCTTTGAAAGAAATCAAAACCCCAGAGTTTACTAACCGCTGCATAACCATTCTGAATATTATAGTAGGAAGAATGAAACAACTGAGGCATGTCCGACCCGAATAAGTAATTCCCATTAATTTGTTGCCTCCATTTACCAGTTCACCTTCCAACAAATATAATTCAGAAAATCCTACAAAAATACAAAACCTCGAACTGACATACTAAAAGAAGTTCCCGAAGGTCCTTGCACTCTACACCCAATTCAGCAATGCTGAGAATTAGTTACCATATAACCATCCAACTGAACCCCCAAAAACAAGAAAAATTGAAAATGAAACCGCAAACAAACCACTTATCAACACAATTCCCAAGCACAAGTTAAACCAGTGAAACCAAGAAAACTAGAAAAGCTCAACATTACCCAGCAAATAACACCGTCCTTAATTTTACTAACAATGTAAATTCATTACCACTTGACCAAACTGAATTTCCCACCATCTGGCAATTGTAACCAAACTTTCCATCTTCCAGCAGCATTTCCAGTACGGCATCCTTAATGTTGGTTGCAAAATTGCAATTCAGAATAACAAGAATGATACTTTTAGTGGTGATAAGTTCTGTGCAAGCTAGCACCATGTCCTGTGCCCAGATATTCTTAAGACACTCTCAAACTTCCATTTTTTACTGGCATTTCTATATAAATCTTATTTGATATGAACTGGACACTATAATCACCAATCCCATAAAAAAGCGGACAAAAACCACAACCATAGTCAATACAACAAAATGAGGCCCAGAAACCCATATTCATTGATGCGGCAACCCATGAGTTTACACACCATATGCATTTCCCATCAATACCCACAATATGAAAAAACAATTGCCCCAGACCATGATCCAAGACTGCACTCACACCAACATGCGTTCCTCAAGATTCATATTATTGCGAGCACATTCAGAGCTGTAAGACACAATAGCAGAATTCATTTATTCACAGTTTGACACTCGATAATTGGTCATAGATCCACATGTTCGACAAGCAGTATAAACAATCAATAGGTTCAAGAAACCCATATTTTGTTGGCACAAATTCATAGGACAATCGTAAACACTATCAAGCAACTATGATAATCGTAAACACAAGCAAGCACTTATGATAATCGTAAACACGATCAAGCACAAACTAACCTTTAAAATCAACTACTCATAAACTATTTCAACGCAATAATATACAGCTCAAATTTATGCTCACAGAAGGTCGAAAACTAATTCCAACCATATAAACCTCTTTGTTCTACAAGTTTCACTTCAAACACAAAACATATGATAAAATTCATACATTTAGATAAATTACTTCTGCATCAAAAGGCCTACAGAAACTCAAGAAAAAAATAATAATAAATAAATAATCATGAGTATGGAATCTAGAAGATAAAATGATAAATACTAATCAAATTAAGATTTAAGTGCAAAATACAAAATCAAATATTAAGATTTGAGCATAAATCACCGTCAAACAACGAATAAAATCCATGAAAATAAAAAAAGCGGAGAATTATAGGGACGAACCAGGGTCATCAGAGTAACGATCCGAACGAGTGTAGGGAGGAGGTTCGTGGCGAACCTCGCCGGGCTCGTAATCGCTGCCACGTCCACCACCTCCACCACCGGCGCCGTCGCTGGTGGAGGGCCGCACGACGAGGCTGCTGAGAAGAGGCTGATGATGCGGTGCCTTTGGGCCTTTGTCCCTTGACCCCATCGTCCTGTGCGCTTCGCTGTTCGATAGCGATGAGACGCGAGAAAATGCCCTAAAATTTGGTGTGAGAATTTTTTTGAAAATTACGGAAAAGGGCGGCACTTTTTCTACTTTTTACAATTTAGTAAATTACAGGCTTCCCTGAAATTTAGCCAAACTACAAGGACGGAAATGCAAAACTCAAATTCTCAAAGGTTCAGTTGGAAGTTCCACCGTAACAAAGACCGACCACCAGCCATATGACGTCATAAAGAAAATTAAAGTTACATGGCCATACGACAAATTTTCTTTTTTTAAAAAAAAAAAAATTATGTTTCATCTGTATTTTTGTCTGTTTCTCTTGTTTACACTCGAAAAAGCAAAACGAGAGGTTGCTTCCATAGCATTCTCCGTAATTAAACTGCAACACGTTCCTTTCCTTCCTCACTAGTCATTTATCACGCTAGAAACCACCGCACCCGGCCCACCACCACCACCGCAGTACCCGCCAATTTCTCACTCGCGCGTAAACAAAGCTGCTCCAAATCTTTGTTCTCGAACGTTCGTACGGTTCCTCAGAGCCGTAAAGGAAAGGACTTAGAGAGTGAGAGGCTGCCAAACCTCACCGAAATCCCTTCCCCCACGTCTCTGATTCACTGATCGAATTTCAGATCCGTTGGATGATCGGAGCTTAGAGAAGGTATTCCAGCTTCGTATGGATATCTGTGAAGTTTGAGTGTTTTCTGAATCGCAACTTGCAGCTCATCGTTTTGGTTCCATTTTTTGGTTGATTGCGATTTTTAATTCTTGATTTCCGTATTTTCGTACTTGATTTTAGATTTTGGTTGAAAGTTTCATTCTTAATTTGGTTTTGCTGTGGAAATGTTTGGCGGAGGCTCTGTTTTCGTGAATGTTTTGTTTTCTTTTCGGAATTATTTGATAGCTATTATCTGTTCGGTTCCCGAGAAAATGAGGAAAGGAAAATTATATATATTTCATGTCTTCAGCGTTTCCTTTGCAATTGGCTAAGTTAGTGTTTGTTTGCAGTCGAAATAATGCATATTTCGAAAGTATGATTCTATATTGTTCTAATTTGCGAGGGAAGTCTGGTTGCGGCTTGGCATGCGGGGCCGCCATCACGAAGCTTTCTCGATGTACAAGCGGTTGTCATCGAGAGACTATTCGAATACCATTGACCTGGATACGAAAGAGTTGATGGATCCTCTTGACATGGAAGAAAACTCAGGTGACTCAGTTTATTGAGCGTCTGAAGCATATTTATGCACATAATCTATTGTTTTGTACTTCCTTATGATGAATTAAAGCACATATTAAAAGGATAATGTCAGAGATAATTGTAAAGACCGCACTTTTCTTGGAAATTATAGTGAGGAGTTCGTTGATTCTAAGGTCTTGTTTCGGCATTAAGTATATGCTCATAACATGTATATCATTTAACTAAGGGTTTAATCCTTGTATCCGTTTTAGCTCTTGTACAGAAAAGTACAGTTCCAGAACTTTCAAACCCCTCGTGGAAGCGATCTTTCCCCCATGTACTTGTGGCAACTCTATCTACATTCTTGTTTGGCTACCATCTCGGGTTGGTGCTTACCATCCGCTTCCCCTCTCTTTTGCATAGTTTGTTTATGTTGAAGCTTAAGAGAATAATATACCTTTTTGATTTTTTGTTCTAACACTTGCTTTGTGCAGGGTAGTTAATGAACCGCTCGAAAGCATTTCTAAAGATCTTGGTTTCAAAGGGAATGCCTTGGCAGAAGGTGGTATTTAGTAGATGTTTACTTTCTTCGTTTGTTGTAATCTAATGTCTGATTTTTGCATTTGACTATTTGTACTAATGGGTTTCTGTCATTTTATATGAAATGAAGGTCTGGTGGTGAGTACTTGTTTGGGAGGTGCCTTGGTTGGATCTTTATTCAGTGGATGGTTAGCCGATGGAGTAGGACGTCGTAAGGCTTTTCAACTGTGTGCATTGCCTATGATAATTGGTGCTGTTTTGAGGTGATATATTTACTTTGAGAGGCAACTCTATCACAGTATCAACATTTGATTAAGAAGTACATGGATCTTTATATTGTGAGATTGGTTTTTACTCTCTTCATATTTTCATATTATTTCATTTGTCTTTTAGTTTAGTAGGTATATCCATGGAATCGTTTGGGTTGTGAACTTGTGATATAACATTTTGCCAGAGCCCGCTTCTATGTATCTGTTGTAGATCTTTTTTATCCTCATGGTACTGTAATATGATAGCTAAAACGGGTGTACTTTTTCCCTTTTTTCTGATTTCTTTATGACAAAATCAGTTAAGATTAGTCTGGTTTTTGTATTGTAGATATATGATCTGTCAGTATCCCTATGTAACTGCACACATTTATATTTAACTACAAGTAGCCCTCAATACTCGTATGCTCGTACCTCCCAAGGCCCTCTTGTAATACATCTTGAAGTACATCTGGCTAAAATTACTACTTGCTTTTTCAGTGCATCAACCAAAACTCTTGCTGGTATGCTTATAGGAAGGTTATTTGTTGGGACTGGTATGGGTCTGGCCCCTCCTGTTGCTTCTCTTTATGTGACAGAGGTAATCTAGCTTAAATCTTTTTGTAATTTGTTATTAAATATTGTGCTTCTTATCTCATCTAATGTTTTTTCGTTAACTTGAGCAGGTTTCTCCTGCTTTTGTGAGGGGTACTTATGGCAGTCTCATCCAGATTGCAACATGCCTGGGGATTATGGGGGCTCTTTTCGTTGGAATTCCTGTTAAAGAAATCGCTGGCTGGTAAGAATATGATAGGCTTTACAATATCTTTGATTCACATTTAACCTTTCAAACTTACTATTTTTATTTATGTGTCAGGTGGCGTGTTTGTTTTTGGGTATCGATAATTCCAGCTGTAATACTGGCACTTGCCATGGTATTCTGTGCAGAGAGTCCGCATTGGCTACATAAGGTATGCTTGCTTGCATCACACTTGTCTTTAGTTGAATAGAAAAATTGAGCACACCTCTGAAAACAAATGTTGACAATATATGTTTCATATGATATAGCAAGGAAGAACTTCTGAGGCAGAAGCTCAATTTGAGAAGCTCCTTGGTGGATCACATGTCAAAACTGCCATGGCAGATTTAGCCAAGTTGGACAGGGGAGATGAGACGGATACCGTAAGCCTTTCGGAATTGTTTTATGGACGCCATTTAAGAGGTATATATGATACTTTCTGGTATTTCCTATGGGCTTTGTGTATATATAGGCACTCCTCTCTCCCTCTCCATCCATCTATGGTGTATTTCTTTCCTCTTTCTTGTGATCTTTCGGCTTTCTGAAAGTGCTTGGTTATTCACGTATTTGTTTTGCAGTTGTTTTTATTGGGTCAACTCTATATGCTTTACAACAGCTATCTGGTATAAATGCTGTCTTTTATTTCTCCTCGGCTGTATTTAAAAGTGCCGGAGTATCATCAGGCCTTGCAAATGCCTTTGTAGGAATCGCAAATTTGTCAGGTATACTTTAGATTCTTGGTTGCATATTCACTTACCCAGAACTATTGCATTCTGTCTCTTGACTGGATGGATTTTTATAATTTCCAGGATCTACTGTTGCAATGCTTTTGATGGATAAAGTAGGGAGGAAGCTGCTACTCTTATGGAGCTTCTTTGGCATGGTAAGTTGAAGTTGCATATTATTTTTTGGTTCGCGGAATTCATTATCTTGCTAGGCAATTATGTGATGCATTTTATCCGCTCAGGCAGTGTCAATGGGTCTTCAAGTTGCTGCAGCAAGCTTTAATTCATCAGGGTCTGGATCACTGTACCTATCTGTTGGTGGGATGCTGATGTGAGTAATAATTTTGAATTTTACATCTTGAATATTAATCTTATGTTGTGTGATCATAAATTTATCTGCATGCAAGATTTTCAAACGATATTCTTCTTATACATATTGTACCTGCTGAATAGCCTCTGCATATGTGACAATAATATGATTGTTGCCATATCGTGATATTTTATGATGCTTATGAAGCTCTTTAGAAATTTATATTCACCGGTTTGGCACCTTGGTGAATAATCACATTACACAATAACACGAATTAAATCAAACTTTTAATATTCAATCATCTACCCCAAAACTTGTGCAGGTTCGTCTTAACATTTGCTCTAGGAGCTGGTCCAGTTCCAGGTCTCCTTTTACCAGAAATATTCCCCAGCCGTATTAGAGCAAAAGCAATGGCCGTCTGTATGTCGGTGTATTGGGTAACTCTCTTTCTCCGTCTGAATTCCGTGTCATCTTCTTTTATGTATGTCTCCTGCGGTGAAAGGCTTCCCGTTCGGGTGGTCTGAGCAGCATCTTGTTTAGGCTACATTCCTAGTTGTTCTCAGATTCAGCGTTCTACTAATTTGTGATTTAGCTTCTTCCTCTCTGGATTCTGAATCAATCAATGTAGTTCAGTTATCTTATGGTTTCATTTATTCCGTGACTGGTATTTTTCAGGTGATAAATTTCTTTGTGGGATTGCTTTTCTTGCAACTGCTGGAACAACTTGGTCCGCAGCTTCTGTATTCTATATTTGGCACCTTTTGCATGATGGCTGTGGTTTTCGTGAAGCGAAATGTGATCGAAACGAAAGGAAAATCGCTCCAAGAAATCGAGATTGCGCTCCTTCCACAAGAATAGAGATAGATGCTTCTAATATGAAACCAGTGTTTGCTGCTGGAAGCCTACCAGTTTCGAGTTACTGCCGAAAATGGTACTATTTAGAATAGAAGGGGGGAAATAGTAATCCAAACAAGCAAATTCGTTCAGACTCACGTCGGTGAAATTTTGGTGAACTCGTGTCTTTATCCAGGTATGACTTAGACGATCATAGTCGTATTGGCGTAGTGTGTATCTATACGCTCAATTACGTATCTGTATCTGTTTAAACTATAAATATACCTTGTTTAAACTATAAATGTACCTTGAAAATGAATGATAAATTTGAGGCATAGTTAAAATATTATCAGTTTTGCACACCGTAACTCAAGGCATGGATACAGAATTGTTAATTTTATCAAGAACTAATATTTTTTTATTATGAATAATATCAGCACCAACTGTTCTATACCAAGAACTTTAAATTCTTCATCTATTTAGCTCAAGCATCTTTGCATGTCGAAGAGAATAGTGATCTTCCTACAAATGCAGCTTTTCGGCATCGATTGCATCCCCTCTCATGGCTCCTCCGTGGGTTCAAGAGCTCCATTTCATCTCCACATCCCCATCACCATCGATCATATGGTTCCCTGGAAAACCCTTTACCTTTCGAGTCTCGATGATGTGGTTGGATCCTGTGTTTTCACTCTCACCGCGTATTTCTTTGCCTCCGATGACCAAAAAAACGGTTATGAACACTGCAGATGCTCTTGGCAATGTTTTGGTTCCGTACTACCCTTTATCGGGTAGGCTGAAAGACTGGAAATGGAAAGCTAGAAGTTTTTTTTGGGCCAGACCAAGGAGCTCTCACGATGGAGGCTCACTGCGAAATGTCCTTGGCCGATCTCGGAGACCTCAAATTGCCAAACCCGGCATGGACGCTGCTGGTATTTAGGTTTCCCAACGAAGAGCCATACAAAGTGCTTGACATGCCATTGCTGATAGCTCAGTTGAATCTTTTCGGCTGCGGCGGGTTTAGCCTTGGCTTGGGAATCTGCCTTTGTATTGTGGACGGGATTTGGTGCTATACAATTTCTCAGCTCCTGGGCTGCCACTGCAAAAGTCGGCACATTGATCTTAAACCCTGCGCCGTGTTGGGACAGAGAAATTTTCCGGCCTCGTGATCCGCCGCAGGTTAAACTCCCACATTGAGTACATGAGAATTGATGACGGATCAATTCTCACAATGTCTCTGGCAAACCAAAGCTGTTCAAAAGTGCTATAGAATAAGCCATGAATTTCGAACCTGGCAGAAAAACTTCGGCGCAACAAAACGATGACATGTCGAGCACTTGCAGCACTTTTGATGCTACGGCTGCTCACATATGGAGATCGCGGGTGAAAGCACTCGATGTGAAGCCGTTAAACTACGAGCTCAGGCTTACATTCTCCGTCAACGCGCGTCAGCAGCTTGTGTGCCTGCCGGTAAAAGAAGAGTATTACGGAAATGTGGTGTGCCTTGCTTGCGTCACAAGCACTGTGAGAAAGCTTGTGTACGGAAGGCTTTCGGACACAACACGGGTTGTTCACGAAGCCTGGCTCGGCATCTCCGAAGAGTACCTGAGATCGGCGGTGGATTATGTCGAAGTGGACCAGCCAAACAGGCTTGAATTTGGAGGCAAATTGACAATAACTCAATGGACTAGGTTTTCAATCTCTGACTGATGGGGAGACCAGTATACGCCGGCCCTATAGACCTCACTCCGACGCCACAAGTTTGCGTTTTTTTGCCGGAAGCTGATCAGAGCGGGACAATGCTTGTGTACATTTGCTTGCCGGAATCTGCCACAAAAAAGTTTCACACGACTTTTGTCTCTCAAATAGAGTCCGGGTGACAAAAGCTGTAGCTAAACGAAATTGTTTAATATTTGGCATAGTGATCTTAAAAAAATAAAAACCTTTGAAATCATTTTATACAAACACTACTATAATTCAAAAACGGGTCGGGTTTGGGTCGGGTTGAACCCGACCCGTTAAGCTAACGGGTCACCCGAACCCAATCCGTTAAGTTAATGGGTCACCCGAACCCGACCCGTTAAGCTAACGGGTCACCCGTTTCACCCGTTAAGACCCGTTAGACCCGTTAACAATTTTTTTTTTTTTTGCATAGAGTTTATTTTTTGTTATTAAGACTTTATTGAAATTATTAAAACATCCTCAACTAACGGGTGCTAACGGATCTAACGGGTTGACCCAAAGTGACCCGTTATTTAACGGGTTCACCCGTTAGCGACCCGACCCGTTAAGCATCCACTCAAATACTAATATTAATGGGTCGGGTCGGGTCGGGTCAAAAATGTCACCTCTACCAACAACTATTTCTATGATAAAGCGGTCATTTTTTTTTTTTTTGACGACTAACCGATTAATTTTTATTGTTTAAAGATCACTGCCCACCAATGTCTTTTCAACAATCATGTAAATTGATGAATTTTCGCATTAGTTCTTTAATTTTATTGTGCATACATGTGAAGAAAGAATAAACTCACACAATAAATATAATTGAAGATGAAAATTTTGAATCTATTGTTATTGTTTTGTCATTGTTGAACAATGAATTTTAAAAAAAAATCCCGACTTTCATATCACTAAGGTTGAGCTGAGACGAGCGCTGGAACAAAATAATTTGGTATCGGTGGTGCCATCCATACACTCATTTTTACCTCTCACACTTTTCTCTTAATTTCGACCTTCAGATCAAATGAATTAAAGAAGATCACTAAATAAAAATTAACAATGATGCGGGAGAGTAAAAAAAGGTATGTAAATAGTACTACCCATTTGGTATATCTATGTTCCTCTCAAGGTCTAAAATATCGATGATATCGGAAATATCGGTAGTCCAAAAACACGAAAATTTCAATGGAAATATCGGGATATTATCGATATCGATAAAAATTGAATAAAAACCACGGAAATTGTAAGAAAAACTTAGAAATTTTAATTGAAACTTTGCAGGATGTTTATTTAGTCAATTATCTATTAGTTTATCACAAAAAATTGGAAGGAAATGCATTGCATGATGAATTTAACTGATTTAAGTTGATTATATAGCGAGCTGGCAAACATTTTGAGTGTAGAAAATATGTAGTAATTAATGAAAAAAGTTTAAACACACCATAATCATTTATATATAATGAATTAGTACAATATTTTACACTTTATACATTGCATGGTAAGATACATGAGTGACTTAGTACCACATAGAGTTCCTATGAGGTTCAAAATTTTCACTATCCTCATTATCTCTATGTGTAGAGTAAGTATATTGTGAAGAGTAGTCATCAAATGATAAATTCCCAAAATAGTTTTGCATGTAACAGGAATGAGATATGAAGGGTAGGGAAATGGTTCAAAATTTGTCCATAAGCAAAATCATTTGAAGATTGAGTCTCGTATTCTTTCCATGAGTCGCTCGATTCCATCCCAACAGGAATGAGATATGAAGGGTAGGGAAATGGTTGGTTATGAGTATAACCATAGTTACTACTTCCCACTCCAATAGAGTCCGAAGTTATAGATAACGAGTCATCTTCCTGACTTGACAAAGTCTCCTTGCCTCTTTCTCTACCCCTATGGCACTAATTCCTGGTCCTGCCCGCCTACTGCCATGGTCCTCATCATGTGTTGCATGCGTGAAGTTTGCCTCACCAATGAAGGGGCTCATAAATCCGGGAGGTGGTCCAACATAGTTTCCATATCCACCACTACCTCCAGCTCCACTATATCCTTCATCATTCCCACCTCCAGTGGTAGGTGAGTCTCCTGATCTTGTACTAGAGTTATCATTAGTATCAGCAGGATCTTGTGGTTGTGTAGGATTGGAAGAAGGTGGAATTCCAGTGTTTCTTGGTCTTGGGCGCAAAAGTTCTTCCAAAGAGTCAACGCTGCTAGATCCCACCTCCTCCTCTAATACTCTTTCTACATTTATCCCTTCATTGCGTGCTTCTTTAGCAACTCTTAGAGCTAGGTTTCCTTCATCGTCATCATCTAAATGAAGAGGTCTAATCCATTGATAAAGTTGGTTACCCTCTATATCATCATCTTCAGCAACAATATCAAACACATCTAGTGGGTCACCACAGTCGATATGATCTATTTCTGCTTCCTTATCTCGAATTTGAAGCTTCATGTTGTAGTAGCAATAAACTAATTTTTCCAACCTACTATGAGCCAACCTATTTCTTTGCTTTGTGTGTATGAGTGCAAATGTACTCTAATTTCTTTCACAAGCAGATGAGGAAGCTGTTTGTGATAATACTTTGATTGCTAACTTTTTCACAGTTGGTGCATCAATCCCATACATGATCCACCATTAAGCTATAATGAAAAAAAATGTTGATAAGCCTAATAACTCCAACAAATTCTATTACAAACTGATAGTGAAATATGTTTACACTCACTAGGAGACATTTTTGTTCGAGCAACAACTGATGTTGGTTCTCCAAAAGTTCTTCTTGCATCTTTAAACCATATTAGCTGAATTCAATAAATCGTGTTAGTTTAATCCAACAATTTAATTATTATAATTTAAGTAATTGTGTACCTCATTTCCAAATTGGTCAATTGCTGGTGATGCATTGTTTAATTTAGAGTATACATTATGTACAACACGTATAAGGGTACCATCATCTCCAACACCGAGTCTGTATTGGTATTGAGGATTCAAATAATATGCTATTCAAAGAAACACATACTCTAATAAGAGAAATAATACTTATGCAACTAAAGAAATGAATTGCAAATTATGATATAATTTATACATGCTGCATGCAAATTGTGGTATAATGTTTTATACTATCAGTCATCAATTATCTTTATGACCCACCTTACACCATGTTTTCTTTCCAAGTCCTCATTCACTACACACATCAACTCATATATTGCCCCCATAGTAGGATATACTTCTGTGTCAACGATTCATAAAACTTTGTAAAGAGGTTCAAACACTTGGCACACATGTTCTGATTGAGTCCAAAAAGCATGATCAAGCACTATACTTTCCACTATACTACCTGCATTTGAGCGGCTGAAATTGTGGTTGGCCCAATCGTCACTAGTGAATAGTTGCTTCAACCCTGCTTTCTTCTTAAGTAGGCTGTCTAATGAAATATAGTTGGTGGCAAATCAAGTGGTAGCTAGACGAATAATTTCTTCTTTGTAAAATTCACGCATCTTTGCCAACAACCAACTGTGACTGTAAATATAATTTGTGATCGTTCTAGCTCTTTTTACGACATTAGCAATATTCTCTCTTTTCCCCATTGCCTCAAACATGAGATCAATACAATGTGTTACACATGATGTCCAAAACACATTATGATGCTTTATTAATTTTTTTCTAGCTTTGACAAATGCAGAACCGTTGTCAGTAACGACTTGGACAACATTATGCTCTCTCACCTCCGTGATTACATCCCTCAATAATTTATAAATATACTTGTAGTTCTTTATATGGTTTGAAGCATCAACGGACTTAAAAAAATTGTCTTTCCCTTGGAGTATACCATGAAGTTTATGATAGACAATCTGGTCGGGCCAGTCCATCTGTCGCACATGATTGTGCAACCATTAGTTTCCCACTTTGACCTCAACTTGTTAACATACTCGCTAATGTCTTTATACTCTATTTCCAAAAAAAAAATTCTTACCTCATAGGGAGTGGGAGGTTGTACTCCAACACCGGCCTGTTGACATCCCAATACCATATTTTTTAAATGATGTGATGATGCCTTCTCAGCGGGGACATTTTCATAGATAAAGAACTTGCTAATTAGACGCCCCATTCCCTCCTTCACATTACCTCCAATGAAATAACTACAAACACTCTTTTGACGTGCTTTGGATGACTTATATAAACTTGGGGTTATTGGTGGTGTTAGTTGTGATTCTCTAACACTTGCTCCCTGTCTCATTTGTGCACCACCACTTGTCCCAGAACCTTGTGCTCTATTAGGAATTTTATGAAGGTGTTCTTTTTCCCATGCTGACTGTTTAGAGGCATGTAATGCTTGTTTGAAATTGTGTCGTTCTTCAGGTCCCATGTCATCATCACATTCGTCCTCATCGTCATCATCATCACTGTTAACCACTTGGTCAATGACTTCTCCTCGTAGCCCAGCTCGAATACTTTCCATTCCATGTGTTTTCTTTTCCTTTTGTTGTTTTTTTTTTTTTTAATAATGTGCTGATGAATGCCTTCACTTCTGGGGGGACATTATCGCATCGTTGGACATTATTTTCTGGATCTAATCCACTAAGATGGCACTTAAGTCGTGTCACTCCGCCACTCTTCATTACTTGACCACAATATTTGCAAATTGTGCCATGTTTGTTTCCGTCTATTGGGTCTCCATGTTTCCAAGCTGGATCACGTTTAGTAACTCCACTAGACATCTTAAATGTACCTATATTTATTTTTCATGGAAATTAGACAATTATTTTTTGGCCAAAAAATATAGTAGTGACGGTTATATAAGAGAACCTAAATAATAAAGTTATTCTACAGAAGAATTAAATAGGAAGTAAAGAAAATGATTGTAAGAATTTAAGTAATTATAAAAATAATATGGAATAATAAAACCTAATATTAATGAATAATAATCCAATTTGATAATAAAATAATAAATAACATTAAACATATTAAAATTATCTTAGGGAATAATTATACAACATTACTTAATTACTTCAAAAAATTAACATGCAAGTATTATTTGGTTCTTAGATCACATGTATGGGTCCACACAAATTTTTTTATTGTTGTATAAATTACAATAATATAAATATAAGTTTGTAAACTTACTTTAAATATGGAACCCTTTGTGTAAAGGCCAAATAGAATCTGCGTGGACCAACAATAAAATAATAATTACACAAATGTAACAAATCTGGAACCTTCGATGTCATACGTAGCAGCAAAACCTTGACGATCCTCTATTGCTTGCTGTCTATGAATAAATGAGAGAGAAAGAAAGTATTTAACATTTAATTTGAAGTGGTGCGAGCTACAGATCCATTTATTCAGTTTGAAGCTCTGAAAGGGCTAAGGGAAGAAGACGAAACGAAAAGGTGTAATAGAGGTTTTTCAATTTTCGAAGGGTCAAAAAAGGTGTGATGATCTGATACTGCACCTCTGGGAATGTGAAAGGGTTGGAAGTGGCACACGGTTTTGCAGTGGTGAAGCCACATGGAGACTAGGGTAGTCGAGGGCCCATCCTGGAATTAAATTTATGTCAATTGTGTAGTGATTTTTGCAATAATGTGCATGTGGTGTGTTGGTATATTAGGTTTTCGAAGTTTCATTAGGTCCTGGGGTCGACGCCTGCTGATGAAAAGCTACTTTTTGATATTTTTTTACAAATTACCATAAATAACTACCCTTTTGCCAACATTCTGATTTCTTTTAAACCAATTATTTTTTTTGTTAGTTCATATAAGACAAGGTATATATAGTCGAGAGAAATATTCAATAATATTAAAAAACGTCGTAATAATAGCTTATTGTTTTGTTAGTTCATATAAAACAAGGTATATATATTCGAGAGGAAGATTCAATAATATTAAAAGAAAAATATCGTAATAATAGTTTGAGCTAGTTATAACGTTATTATCAATTTTGCGTTAGATGTCAACACAAGTTCTATTTATTATGACATCTCTCGATACTAATTTTTTCATACAAATTTTAAAACTCCATCACTCTTGTTTGATTCAAATTTTCCATGATATTACTAAAAAAAATTCTAATTTCTTTCATTAGTTTAAAGGCCCCTTCTGGCATGAATTTCTATCTCCGCCATTGCAGTTTTGAGTATGAAACCACAAACCACCACTACTTTTTGTCTTTTCAAAAGTTGTCAAAAGTTTGAGATTTATACATATAATATATATATATAGCGTTTAGATTTATATATAGGGTTTGGCCCGTTTGAGGGATTTATATTTTATATATATATATATATATATATATATATATGTTATATGAATTATTATGTTTTTTTTTCTCTCGGATAACACACACACACACACCCCATTTCTCTCAATCCTTCTCCCTCATTCCTCTCATTCTTTCTTCTCCGGTTCTCCCCTTATCTCTTCTCTGTAACTCTCCTTTCCAGAGCAGACAGACACACACGCACACACCCCACTTCCCCGTGTTTCCTCCTTGTTTCTTCTCCCCCCATCTCTGCAACTCTTCTTCCCAGAGCACAGACACACCACACCCACACCCCACTGTGACCTCCACCATAGTGGCGCACACTCCGGTGAGCATCATCACCACTTGTGGACCATTCCTCCTCTTTTTTTCACCTCCCGGCGAGCACCATCAGGCAAGGGGAGGCCTTGTTTAGGTCGTACAAGGCGGATGATCCATCAAACCCGAGCGGGTTTTGGGATATGGAGAAAATGATTGCTTATTTTGATGGGTCTAAGCGTCTGAGCGTGAGAGAGGCGCAGATCTTGGCAGCTGCGACGACAGAGCCTCGGCTACAGTTGTGACGCCGACAACGGAGCCTTGGCGATATTTTCAACAATATCGATAATATCACGATATATTGACGATAATTAAGTGTTAAAGTGTGAAAATATCGGCTTCTCAAAATAACGATATTATCGGCGATATTTCGCCGATAATATCGATATTTTAGACTTTGGTTCCTCTAAAAAGGACATAAGAAAAGTAGGCCCACGTCATGTGACTCATAATTTGGGGCTCCATCCAAATAATCGCTTATAAACTCAAATCGTGTGAAATGTTATTTATTTATGATATGCTCTTGGCAACATGAAATGTAACAGTCCGTTAATTTTAATAAGTGAGTTTACGAAAATGCCCTTCAAGGCAAAGTGTTGACTGTCGTGTCATGTCACGTAAGACTTGTTTTCTTGACATATCCACGTAGTACTCGTCGTTACGGACGCGTGGGCGCATACGGAATGTAATTTGGAGTTATAACGAATGAGATATTAATGTTTAAAGTTAGGGACAAAATGGTAATTTAATTGTTAATTTGGAAGGCTCCAAATTTGTGGGAGATTTGATCAAGAGTCACATGGGTGGCTGAGATGAAAAGAAAAAAAGGGAAAGGAGAAAAGAGAGGGAAATGAGAGAAATGAGGAGACCAATCAAAACAGAAGAAAAGAATGGGAGAATGGGCACGAGATCAACCGCCCATTTTTCTCCTTTCGACCTGACTTGCCTCGACGGCTTTTCACAATGAGTTCTGCCTTTTTTTCCAATCTTCTTCATCCTCTCATCACCACCAAGCCTCCTTACAACATCCCATCATCCTATTCTATGCATAATCGACGTGAATTGGTTACAATTTCATGAAATTTGAATCCCGTGGGTGCCGTGACATCCTTGACTGAGATCCACCAAATATGAATCATTCTATTCCAATTAACACCACCACTAGACTTCCCTCTCATCACCACCACTAGACGTGAATTGGTTACAATTTCATGAAATTTGCTCACTGCTAGTCCCTGCATCGTATTACAGATATGTTGACTAGCGCCTGAATCAAATATCCAGGAATTGGAGCTCACTGTAAAAGCACTCTCTATGACAGAAATAGTCTCTTCAAAAGTTCGTGTCATAAGGCTCGCAATGCGCACCCTGTATTTCTTCTTCCAACGTTCATCCTTTCCACAATGAAAGCATGTTCCTTTGGATTTTATTGCCTTCTTCTTATGCGACCTTTTCCTTGTGATTGTATTCTCACTCCCACTGTCCTTTTTGAAACCTTTTTCAAATTTACAGCACATGTCAATCATCTCGTTAAAAGTATGATCGAATCTATTCACTTTATAGTTTACAATAAACTTAGTGAAATCATCCGAGAGAGATGCAAGGAAAAAATCTTGGGCCATTTTCCCATCGATGGAAGTTCCTAAACTTTCAAGATCTTGAAAGATCCTTTCCATCTTTTGTCCATGTTTATGGACCGATGCCCCTTTTGCCATTTTGGCATTTAATAGACTACAAACATTTGAGAATCGTACATTACTAGTCTCAACGTCATGCATCTTATGCAAACTATCAACCATGGCACATGAAGTGTCCATGTGCTTATGTAGCTTCATAAGCTCCTCACTAAGTGAAGTGAGGATTAAGCATTTGGCTTGTAAGTCATCCTCATAGTGTCTTGCATAATCATGACACTCCTCCTTCGAAGCTAGTTTCTTAGGAGGTACATGAGGAGGGGATTACTTAAGCACATATAATATGTCTTTCACCTTTGAGACATTCTCAATGTGGCGATACCAAGCAAGGAAACGTTGGCCCCTAAGGCCCCTTTTGTCAAGTATAATGGTGGGTATAATTTTAGGCATGTCGTTAACTACATAACATAACAAAATCGTATTAGATTGTTGATAAACTACTTGATTGGGTCTTGAATCAAATAGTACCACCCACTATTTTTGGCAAATTCCACATCCCTCAATAGAATCCGAGAGTTATGTTGAACTCTTAGCGGGGTATGGGAGACTCACCATTACCAAGCCCACCTCACGATGATACGATGTTGGTTAGCAAAAATAATGATGAGAGAACAACGCTTTACTCATTTACAACGTTTGTAATTACCCATCTTGTTTGGCCTCTAGAGAATGTTGCCTCACGATGATACGATGTTGGCACCATTGCACTTAGTTAAGTTATTCCCACCATGCTTAGTTCGTGTAGGGGTTCAAGAATAACCTCACGATGATACGATGTTGGCTATCCTCGTTGCCTACCTCACCACATCATGTATGTACATATGGACTCCTCCTGAATGTAAGCACATACTTTGAACTTCCCCATGATAGGGTGAAGCCGGTGTAGGAGTCACAAACGATTGGAGTCCACCACAGTGGAAGGCCTACGAAGAGATGTTCAAAGCATCTCTCGCTTATCAACTTAATATCCATTTTATTTGAGGGAATAGTGTTGGGCTACATCAAAAACATTTTAATCATATTAAAAGAACATGGGCCTATTTTGTTTTAGGTTTTAGGATGATTATGAACCGATTGATTTGATCCAACACGAGCCTTGTGTTGGACCTTGGGTTTTAGGTAGATGGTTTGTTGATTTTAGTTACGCGTTTAATCTAATTAAACCGTTATTTCCTATTGGGCGTTGGACCCAACTATTCCAATTTGCATACAATTAAACAAATAGGAATACATGAAATAAAGAGAAGGGCTTATGCCCTTTTACAACACATTGGAGGACTTATGTCCTTTACAACAAACTTGAATTAATCAAATTACATTCAAATCTATACTACTAAACCCAAATATTCATAATGTTAAGCGGCCAATCACATAGCTCAATTATCGAGGCATTTGGTTCATAATCACCCATTTCTTAATCAATTAAATTAACTAAGAAAGCAACTTTAAACAATTGGTTTTTGGATCCATAGAATTGATTTAAATGGAACTAAATATAATGAAAATCCAATTCTCATTAAAGAGACAAAACAATTTTTGTTCTCATTTTATTTGGGCCATTTTGTAAAACACAAACTTTTGGGTCAAAATACAAATACACTAAAGTATCAAAACTTTATATAATTGCACAAAAGCACCCCACTAGAGGAGTGGCCGGCCATAGAGTTAATCAATTGAAATTTTTATTGAAAAAATAATTTTGAAGTGGATTTAGGTGGGTGAGATTAAAGATGATGGGGTTGGTTGGAAAAGAAAATATAGTCAATTACATCCACTAAGGAAAAATATAGTCTATTACAAACACTAAGACAATTTAATCATTTCTCATCAAATAATCATCACCCACTAACTAATAAATCAAAACTTTATGAAAAAACATAAAACTTTTGAATCAAAACTTCAAAACTTTTTGTTCTTGGCAAGAACTTCAAGAACATTGAAGAACACTCATGAAAACTCATAATAGCTCCATGAATGTTTTCATTTACCAAAACTCAATTTTTCACAACTCAAAAGAGGGTTAATATCCTAGGGTACTTAGGGGTTCCAAAAAGCACTTTAAAGCCATTTTAACAAGCCTAACATGAACCCAAAAAATCACCCTTTTGATTTGGCCGAAAATCCCAAAATACTTGGCACCAAATTTTAGTTCCAATATTCATGCTTATATGAACTACATCTACAACATTTTGAGATG
Source organism: Crataegus laevigata (assembly GCA_963580275.1). Taxonomy (NCBI): domain Eukaryota; kingdom Viridiplantae; phylum Streptophyta; class Magnoliopsida; order Rosales; family Rosaceae; genus Crataegus; species Crataegus laevigata. The sequence continues at coordinate 25,480,036 of OY756944.1, forward strand.
CTAAATTTTCAAGCAAAATTTATATTCAAAGCAAGAACAAAGCTTATAACATTTATAACATTTAAATCACATATTATGAAAAATCACAAAACCCAAAAGGATCCACCATAAACTAGGCCTAGGCTCTGATACCACTTGAAGGAAAATTTATGTCTTAGCTAAGAACATGTAAAGAACATTTGAATACATAGGCAAACTATTAACAAATTAAAGTAGGCATGCATCAAAAACAATTCATAAAACCCATGACTTTCAAAGCCTAGTATATGGTGAACCAAAACTCTTTAACAACATTAAAGAGAAGAAAGGATTTAGAGTTAATTACCCTTGAAGCTCATCCTTGTTTAAACAAGGGATTCACCCAAGTGGAGGGCCTTCAAGTCACCTCCTTGCTCCTTGAATCTTCCTTGTGTTTTCTTCCCTTTTAGTGCTCCTTTGCTCCTTTGATGATTTGAGGAAAGGATCTCCAAAACACCAAAAGTTTGATGTCTCTAAGTCTCTTCACCAAGGATTAGTTGTGAGGATGAAATGGATGACTTAGAGAAGAATAGATTGCTAGCTAAATCTTCTCTAAGTGGCCGGCCTTGTTGGAGAAAAAGAGAGAGTATGTTTCACCCAATTTCCACAAGAAAACCCTAAATGAAATAAAGTTATAATTTTGAATTTATACTTCATTTCTTGTGAGTGGCAAACTTGTAATTAACACAAGTTTGATATCCATCACTATTCATGGCCGGCCTCTCTAAGTGTTTGGGCTTAATTGCCCATTTTGTTTTAGTTGTCATACTACTTAAACATAATGGGCCTTGTGGACCAAAACACTTTTGGGCCCCTAAACCCAAAACCAACTTAGAAGTCCAATACGAACGTTTCGTATAATTAATTAACTAATTAATTAACTTTGACCATACTTCAATTAACCATTTAATTGCTTATCCATTTCATATAATTACTTCACTTTCATCCTTACTCGGTGTACGATCCATTAGGTTCTATTTAGCGAGGTAGTGGGCGATCGTTACTCTTAACTATCGATTGTAAATTGAAACCACATTTCAATTCTCCCTTAAGATTAGTGTTTGCTAATCTTTAAGGCTTCCACAAACCATGAGTGACACCTAGCAGTATGTCATGGTTACCCAAGCTAAGTAGAAGTGGTTGGAGAATCTATCCAGTTACAATTACAATGCAATACGGTCATTCTCTAATACAATACTCTTAATCACATTGTTTGAGTGATAGTTTGTTTCATGTCTACTATCCAATGTGATACTTTCCTATATGATTCATTTGAATAAGATTTGGAACAAACTTCCTAAGTCATATTCATATGCTTTGGCCAAAGACTCTTGAATCATATCTTAGAGTATTCTCCTTCCACCATGGAAGGTTAGAGATCCCTTGTTGTGCATTCATATGCCTACATGACTAGATAGTTTGACCCCAACAATGCCGTGGACACTCCAAAGGAATGCCTTTTGACATGATCAAAGATCAAGGACCTAACCATTAGACATCTATGATGCCTCAGGTCAAAGGACTACTTTGCATATTGTAACCTTCGAGTTCTTACATGACATGTATGTTCGAACTCTCTTTTGATCGTTGTTCAGTGTACTCGATTACCTTTTCGAGCACCTATGTGTTTGTCTTAGTGTCCAACACTAAATGACTTGAGACTTGTCATACTCAAGCTTGAGTCGACATAACACACACTAACCTTAGCGGATTGTCAATGCCCAATTGACAAGCCTATGGCTAGGAACGTTTTAGGAATGAACATAAGAGAAAGGTCTCGTTAATCTAACTTACTTAAATCACTTATCTCTTAGATCAAATACATTCCTTGGAATCCCTTATTGCTTAAACACATGATACAATAAATAGTGATTAACAATAAGCTTTGCCCTTCATTAAACATATAAAAGTTTAATACAATAAGTATTCCAAAAGCTATTACATCAAATGAGTGGCTTTGTGGGCATACTTCCAACAACGGTTTGATTTCATTTCGGTTTTAGCTTGAAAACCGCACCGAACCAAACTGCAAAAACTTGCGGTTTTGGTTTTGGTTTCACACAAAACCGCACCAAACCAAACGGCACCCACCCTAGTTATAAGTAAATTATGTATTCTATCGATACGAATTCTGAGATGTGATTGATAATTGTTCTAGGCACCGATCATTCGTGACACCTCGATGTTTATGCTAGGGAGTTTTAGTGTAGACTCCAAGTGAGTGGGCTTTTGGTTTTCTATATATATACGTATATATGCATTACATTTTTCCCAAAACTTGTTTTAAATGAAATGTGATTTGAATGCCATGTCAATTGAATTACATTTTAGTATATGCATTAGCTTAGATATGCATAGTATGCATTGATGCTGCAGAGGCCTAGGTAAGTTTCAGGTGAGTACATCATGATGATAGTGAATACGGTGAGTATGATTATGTTGAGATGCACTTATTGCTCATTTTCTTGCACCCCGGTGTTAGTGCTCCCGTCCCTGGCATGGGCACAGTCCTTCACGTGATGTTCATGTCCCGCACCACATGCTCGCCTTGGATCAAAGTAGGTGCACAGTCCTATCATACAGACCACTATAGATGGTTTCGACTCATAGGTGACCCACGATTCATCGCACAATCTTCACGTGAGCGTATACTAAAATGTTAGGTGACCCACGATTCATCGCACAATCTTCACGATTCATCGCACATTAAGTGGCTTTGACTCGTGTGCAAGAATGGATTATAAGCTATAGATTCAGTCGTACAGGTCATGTTAGATGACTCCAGCTGATATAACAGTTACATTAATCTATTATCACCTGGCTTGCATTTTTATATTGGTTGAGAGTTGAGACTAGACATGGCATATACTTCGATTTCCACTGCTTTTGAGCATGATTTTATATACGTATGTAGTATTTTTTTCTGAGAATTTATACGGGTTTTACGATGAGGGGTTATTACGTTTTTTAAAGAGAAAGATGCTTTCAAAACCTTTGTTTTTGCCCACTCACGTTTTCTGTTTTTCGCCCCTCGAGGTGTTAGTTGCTGAAAGTTCGTATCGACGAGGATTCTTCAAGAATCTCAGTTTAGGTGGCTATTTCTGAAGGTATGATTTTTACCCATTTTACTGTACCTTACTTATGCTCTAACGTCACGTGTGAGATGGGTTTGCTCCCGCTCACTAGCACACTTTGGTATTTAGGCACTCTTAGGTTTAAATTTATTCACATTTTCCACATCACTACACTTTATGGCTTCGTCACCTTCCAAGTGTTTGCCAGCACAACTTGATTCAAAGTTCTAGTGGATATTCCGGATCGGGGTGTGTCAATTTGGCATCAGAGAATAAGTTGGGCAGTATTGTATCCATCACATGTGTGATGTAAGCATTTTAGGTTCTTGAACCTAAATATCGAGTCTTGCCACCTCGTCGAATACAAAAAATGTGTTAGTTTTCCTAAGGTTTGGGCAGTTTTGCCGATTTGTTGACATTTTAGAAGATCACTTTGGCGAACGCTTTTAGACTTAAAGCGAAGGATTTCCCTGCCAAGGAAAGATGTAGATTTGAGACTAGTTGAAGGCTTTAAGGAAATGTTAATATATCAATACCAGTGTACCACCAAAGATCTATAAATCAATTCCATCATTATTCTTTAGCCATCATTATTAAACTTTTTGAGATTTGAAATCAGAAATAGCTTTGATTCCTTGGCAAAGTCCGTTAGAATACCACCTACTAGAAATCCTACGAAGTCTACTCTCGTCAAGACTTCAGAAATGTCTTGAGTGACAATGTGGTGCTACAAAGGTGGCACCCGATGAAAGAACATTTTGGGACAATCACTTTTGGTCCCTAATAACTTTAATCTCTCCAAAACGTATTGGGGATTATTCCGGATCTTCAGGAGGAAGATCGACTTTCTGTATAAGTCTGTCCTAAAGTAGATTATTAGAAAAAATTTCCTCTGGCCTTAGGACGTTTTAGCTAATGCTAGTTCTCGAGTTTTCTTTTGGTACTGTACTCGTTATTTTGATGAGTACACGCACAGGTGTACGATATGTTACACCTATGGTTAGTAGAAATCCCCGAAGTAGAAAGTATCTTTTCCTAGAATTAATGAACCACCTTCTAGGACCAATTCCTTACTAATCGTCCAAAATCAACCATCCGAGTGGGCTCTAGCCTGTAATCAGCCTATGGTGGCTATTGATTGGTGACACTGTCTGATATCCAGAAGCTGTTAACCAGTATTCTGGCGGTATGATTTATGATGCCAGACTGATGCTAGTATCTAGAAGTAATACCCTTATGCCAGAATGACGGTATACAGTTTCAGGGTAGCGAACAATATTAAAATTATTGTATATACATCAATTAACGTGCGTGATTGGTAGACTGATTAACAGTGACTATTTGAGCCGAAAAAACTAAATCGTGGGAACTTAATAGTAGATCTTGTATTAAGATAGTAAACTTACGATTATGTTAACCATATTACCTATTAAGGTAATCAAAATTTCTTTGACTAGCCACCTTTCGATCACTTCCACAGGTAGGCAGTAGGATCGAAATATGAAATGGCATCTCACTGCTAGCATATTTTGAGTGTCTAGAAAATTGTGAAGACCTTTTAGTTCGTGGCGCAGAGTTAGTTAGCAATTTAGTATGTTTCGAGGATGTATACCTTTGACGTCTTTTCTTGAAATGTTACTTGGAATGCCACCGAATACCATAAGTAGAATACACCATTGACCTACCTTGTTAACACCACATTTATTCTCCTTATTTCTTATCAAACCACTCTTATATAGTTTTCTTTGTGACTTTTCGAACAAGTCGTATTTCATTGAGAGAACTTAGTCACTAAAGCTTACCGATTAGGGGATTACCCAATCAAACACTTTACTTAGGGAATTTTAAACCTATTAGCGAGGACGAAAGACCAAATCTTAGGTTTGTACCTAGATTTTAACAACTCGATCGATCAACCAATCTTGGTAATCTAAGTTTGCCTCTAGGGTCTAACGAATTCATAGTGGTCTTATCGACTACCTTCTGATCTACCTCGATAATGAGACCAAATTCTCTAAGCTCTGTTAGTCAGCTTAATACCATATTTCTCAATTGTAGACTTTGATTAAATTGATGCTCTTCTTGGAAGACGTGATCTCAGGGGATGATATTCTTTTCTTTTCCCAAAAAGGTGGAAGAAAGTTGGCATTCTTCCTAAGAGTTGTGAAATTTGAGATATCCTTGGTCTTGTCAATCTTATCGACAATTTGTTAGTGATTCTTCGACTATAGTATTCTTTTTCCCTTTTTGGCCGAAGAAAGTTAGTTTAGTCTGGAAAGTTGGATATGAATAAAGTTTTTGACAATCAAAGTGTAGTCTCATCTCATCTTTATTCTATGTCTTACGATGACGTTGATTATTCTAAAATCCATGATGACGTGTTCTTTGGATGTTTCAGCTGTGCAAAGGTGACATGACGGTTTATCACTTATATTTCCAATGTGTAGCACTGTTTGGAATGAGCTATCTTATTCATGACTTAAAGTTAACATTTACCATCCTTGCTTGAAAATCGAGTGACACTTCTCTGTGGAGAAATATGTCCAAAATCTTATTTAACCTTAGAACTAAAACAATATCTACGAGTGCACTATCGTGTATCATCCCGTTGTGTAAATTTAGCAATTGTTTTCCATCGCAAAAAGATATAATTACCCCTGAACATTTCCAACCATCCCCATTCCATTTCAGTTGATGTTCACCAGCATTAATTTGGCATTATTTTTGGATTATCAAGAATTGTTAGAATGATTTTAATCACTTCTTGAGGTTGACTGGAGATGGGGAATCATAGCTATAAGCTCCCTATAGGAACTATTTGGTACATGTAGAAATATATGAACACTAATAACCATGATGTTGAACCAATGCTACGCTTATGTGGTGTTTCAAATGGTGGTAGCTTTACTTAAGTGGAAAGCTGTATTTTTCTAGCCCCAAAGCTTAAAGTCAATTTTGGCGATGATTTCTTTCCTCGAAATGGGCAATGAGATTTTAACAACAAGACACTTGTGAAAGCAAGGTAGAAAAGTGAGTTGTTAATTTCTTTGCACCTGTGATCTAAAAGCCCTCGTTCGTGATCTAATTAAATGTGGAGATATCAAAGGAATTAAAAATTGAAGCTCCACTTGGTGTGTTTGAAGAGAATTCTCAGTCCAGGCGCACCTTGCCATGGGTTAAAGTAGAAATGATGTTTGAGGAAATAAAGTCCAAACTTTATGGACAGCCACCGTTTCTTCTTTGTTTGTTTTCAGATGATGATGACATTATGAGAGAGCTACTTTTGGACTTTTATGCTAGTTCAGGCAAACAGAAATCAGACCGAATTATTATTTGGATGTATTTATGTTTCATTGTGTTACACGTTTCACTTCCAAGCTTTAGGAAGTCTTTCCAAGGGTTATGATACTAGATTTTGTCTAGTATCACATTACCACCTCGAGACTAAGGATTAGTTTGAAATGAGCTACTCAGACCTTAAGGGACGTGTTGCGTGTTGTTCGTCCCACAAGTAGTATGGTTGTCACATACCATTATCTCTATTTTAGTTGCTTGTAACTATGGTCACAATTTTGGCTTAGCTACGACGCCATTGGAGCTAATATATAGAGATTTTATGCACAATGCATAATTGATAGACACTTACCCTTGTTAGGGTTATGTGTAATTGTGGTTACGCTCCTGATTTTGAGCATGACATTGTTTGAGGTATGGTATAAATATTTATGCGCAGTACGAGATTTACAGAAGAGTATTGTGAGCAAGTATTTGAATTATGAAGATTGTGACATGGAAAAATTTATGATATTGATAATGTTTCCTGAGAAAGTAGTGCAAGAGCACGATCAAGGCTTTGTTTAGGCGATGTATGCGTATTTCCCAAATGAGGGGCGAGATGGTAATATTACACCCTCGAAAATTATTTACTTGCTTATCGTGACAACGGTGAGTTGTCAGTATTGCGAGCTGCATACCGTAATATTGATAACATATTTGTTGGATTTGTTAAGCAAGTGGATAAATAGACCTTTTATGTTAGTATACTTATTTATTTACTTATTATATACTTACCTATTCAAGGATTGGACTCAATCTAAATGTATTGCACACATACCTTCGGAGTACGATACGCTACGAGTGCGTAGGCAAGGATTTTTCTATACTTAGTTTTAATTTTAGAAAAAACTATTTTTACAGTTTTCATATACCTATTTGAACATTGTGCTTTCATACGTCTATTTTTTACACTATGTTTTTTTTTAAGTATTGGATTTTAGTATAATGCTAAAGGAGAAAGAAAGTTGAGATTGGAAGCATGAAAGAGGAATAATTGCAATCCGATCACGACAGAATGACATTCTCTTTTATGCAGCCACTCTAACATGATATCTCCTTCACATATTTATTTTCTACTGTCTTTTCATTACTTGTGTCTAACAAATGATTTTAAATTTCGGGTAGATTGTAACAGCCCGTCTCTAAAAATTATGATTTTTACAATTTTAATAAGTGAGTTTACGAAAATGCCCTTCGAGGCAAAGTGTTGACTGCCTTGTCATGTCATGTAAGACTTGTTTTCTTGGCATATCATCGTAGTACTCATCGCCACAAATGTGTGGGTGCAGACGAAATGTAATTTGGAGTTATAACGAATGAGATATTAACGTTTAAAGTTAGGGACAAAATGGTAATTTAATTGTTAATCTGGAAGACTCCAGATTTGATCAGGAGCCACGTGGGTGGCTGAGATGAAAAGAAAGGAAGGGAAAGGAGAAAAAGGAGGGAAATGAGAGAAGGGAGGAGACTAATCAGAACATAAGAAATGAGGGAAAATAAGGGGGATAATCGGCATGGGATCATCCGCCCATTTTTCTCTTTTCGACTTGACCCGCCTCGGCGGCTTTTCACAAAGAGTTCTGCCCTTTTTCCCCGTCTTTTTCATCCTTCCATCACCACCAGGCCTCATTACAACATCTTATCATCCTATTCTATGCATAATCGACGTGAATTGGTTACAATTTCATGAAATTTGAATCCCGTGGGTGTCGTGACATCCTTGGCCAAGATCCACCAAAACTATATCATCCTCGTTCAATTAACACTACCACTAGACTTCCCTTGAGGCCTGGAACAAAGCCCAATCAACCTTGGTGGTGGTGGAGTATCGGAGAGGTCGAATTGAAGCTCACCTATTATAGGGTTTCCGACGGGTTTGAGCGGAATTGGGGCATTTCCCAATCAAATTGGCCCTGGTCAGATGTATGAAAGTTACTCTACTCATTGAGATCTTCATTCTGGTAAAATTTGAGAATTTTTGGAGATAGTTGATTTTTTCGGCAAGTCGGGGCGGCCGACCACCACCCACAGCGGCGCATGGCCAGAAGGCTGTTAATGCTATTTTTAGGCTATATTAAATGCCTTAAGTTTAGTTTTGAGAATTGAATGGCGTAGGTTGATCGTTAGAATCTAAACTATCTACGATACGTTAATAGGTCATTATATGAATTGACGATTCGACTGTTGGATCGTCATCAAACTTTAGTAAGTTATTATTTATAATATTTGAGGAATATAGGAACTTACAGATTGGAAATCTGACGTACGGATCTTCCCGAATTGGATTTATAAGTTCGTAAAATAAAATGTTAACCGCCACTTGGTTTTGGCAATTGGCGGAGATCCAGTCGTTGGATCGTGGTGAAATTTTAGGATATTGTTCTAGAAACTTAATGTGGATCTTTGGAAGTTACAGATCTGAAATCTGATATACGGATCTTCCGAAGCGAATTACGTAGGGATATGTTATAAGTAAATTATGTATTTTATCGATACGAATTTTGAGATGTGATTTGATAATTGTTCTAGGTGCCGATCATTCGTGACATCTCGATATTTGTTCTAGGGAGTTTTAGCACCGACTCCAGGTAAGTGGGCTTTTGGTTTTATATATATATATATATGTATATATATATACGTATATATGGGTTACGTTTTTTCCCAGAACTTGTTTTAAATGAAATGTGATTTGAATGCCATGTCAATTGAATTACATTTTAGTATATGCATTAGCTTAGATATGCATAGTATGCATTAATGCTGCGGAGGCCTCGGTAAGTTCCAGGTGAGTACATCATCATGATAGTGAATACAGTGAGTATGATTATGTTGAGATGCATTTAGTGCTCATTTTCCTGCACCCCGGTGTTAGTGCTCCTGCTCATGGCCATGGCACAGTCTTTCACGTGATATTCACCACCGTACCACACGCTCACCTTGGATCCAAGTCATGTGCACAGTCTTGTGGTACAAACCACTATAGGTGGTTCTGACTAGTAGGTGACTTGCAATTCATTGCACAGTCTTCACGTGGTCGTAGCACTTGAGCGGATTTATTTACACCCAGTCCTATCATACATACAACATTAAGTAGTTTTGACTCGTGTGCATGAATAGATTATGAGCTATAGATTCAGCCGTACAGGTCACGTTAGGTGACTCCGGCTGACATAACATTTACATTGATTTATTATCACCTGGCTTGCATTTTTATATTGGTTGAGACTAGACATGGCATATACTTTGGTTTCCACTCCTTTTGAGCATGATTTTATATACGTATGTAGTATTTTTTTTTCTTCTAAGAATTTATACAAGTTTCACGGTGAGGGGTTATTATGTTTTTTTTTAAGAGAAAGATGCTTTCAAAACCTTTGTTTTTGCCCACTCATGTTTTTTGTTTTTCGCCCCTCGAGGTGTTAGTTGCTGAAAGTTCGTATTGACGAGGATTCTTCAAGAATCTCAGTTTAGGTGGCTATTTCTGAGGGTATGATTCTTACCAACTCTACTGTACCTTACTTATACTCTAACGTCACGTGTGAGATAGATTCGCTCCCGCTCACTAGTACACTAGCACACTCTGATATTTAGGCACTCTTAGGTTTAAATTTATTCACATTTTCCACATCACTACACTTTATGGCCTCGTCACCTTTTAGGTGTCAGCCAACACAACTTGATTCGGAGTTCTAGTGGACATTCCGGGTCGGGGTGTGTCATGAAATCTCTATTGTAACCGTCACATAACTATTATATTATTACGTGATGTTATTAGTTATATATATATATATATATATATATATATATATATATATATAATACCACCCACATTGCAACAAATGAATAAAAAATCTCACCAAAACAAGCTCGTTTTGATGTGCTTTTAAAATGACTGAAAGTGTTTTAAGAAAAAAATCTTTTTGGGTTCCAAAAGTACTTGAAGTGCTTTCTGTAAGAAGCACCAGTTATTTTCTTTTTCTAGGATAACATAATTTTAATCATTTTAAAAACACATTCAAATTATCCCTATATATTTCTTCCCTTACAATTCAAGTTCACATCTGAAGTAAAAGATAGGCCTGGCAAACGTGTCGTGTCTGTCGTGTTTCGTGTCGTTTTCGTGTAACACCTGTTATCTTAACGGGTCGTGTCGTGTCACACCCGTTATCTTAACGGGTCCTTAACAAGTCGTGTCACTTTACCCAACGGGTAAAGTGACCCGACCCGTTATGACCCGTTAAGAAAAATATATTTTTTTTTAATTTGCACATACCACATATATTATTATATATTACTTCAAAATATTAAAACATTTGTCGTTTAAGTACTATATCTACACTCGAAAATAAGAGCCTAATAAAAAAATAATACACACTACTAATTTATTACAAATATTAAATGTGCAAAGATATGCAAAATGAAAGAGTTTTTGTTTTCAAGGTTGTAACTTGTAAGTCTTTCTCAAAAGTTTAAACTTCAATTTACATCGATCATCATGAAATTGTATTAGAACTTTGGCTTGATCTATTGCCTTCAAGAGTTATGTTGATGATGTTTTCAGTAAGATTTTCCACGTCAGAACTCTCTTCTGCATAAACTAAGTATAGAAAAACCAAACATTAAAAATCATTCAAATTATGAGAAGTTTAACAAAATAAATAATTATGAAAAGAAATAAAATAATAGTACTATACCATATAAAAATATATTACCTCCTTTTCCAAATAGCCAATCTCGTGTGCACAACAAAGCTTGAACTGTTTCTGGTAACAATGAACTTCGATACTGATCTAGTAATTATGAAATGGACGACTGAGATTAAATCTTAGCCGATCCAATGGTCATCAATTTTTAAAATTTAATTTAATATATATAATTATATTATATAAGTATTATAGTTTTTTTAGAGGTATAAATTGTTAAATTAATATATATAATTATTAATTTATTATAGTTAACTTTTATTAAGTATATAACATAAGATTTTAAATTGAAGATCAAATTCATTCATTATATTCATATAGAGTCAAGGAGTGTAGCTGTAAAAAATCATCAAAATCGGAGTTAAAATAACCGTTAAATCGTGATTTTTAGTTTATAACCGTCGAAAAACTTTGTCCTGTTACTTGATCTCTGAATGTTTTTTTTTTGTGATTTTTTGCTGATGTGATCTCGAAGCATATACATACAAGTTTGACGGTTGCGATCGTTGAAATTAGTTTTGGAGAATTCGTATCTCATTAAAACGATAGATTCACTAACACTTGGAGTTTATTTATACTTTCATTAAGTATAACATAATATTTTGTGGTATCCACTTGTATAAATATTTTAAATTGAAGATCGAATTCATTCATTGTATTCATATAGTGTCAAGGAGTGTAGCTGTAAAAAATCATCAAAATCGGAGTTAAAATAACCGTTAAATTGTGATTTTTCGTTTATAACCGTCGAAAAACTTTGTCCCGTTACTTGATCTCTGAATGTTTTTTTTTTTGTGATTTTTTGCTGATGTGATCTCGAAGCATATACATACAAGTTTGACGGTTGCGATCGTTGAAATTAGTTTTGGAGAATTCGTATCTCATTAAAACGATAGATTCACTAACACTTGGAGTTTATTTATACTTTCATTAAGTATAACATAATATTTTGTGGTATCCACTTGTATAAATATTTTAAATTGAAGATCGAATTCATTCATTGTATTCATATAGGGTCAAGGAGTGTAGCTGTAAAAAATCATCAAAATCGGAGTTAAAATAACCGTTAAATTGTGATTTTTCGTTTATAACCGTCGAAAAACTTTGTCCCGTTACTTGATCTCTGAATGTTTTTTTTTTGTGATTTTTTGCTGATGTGATCTCGAAGCATATACATACAAGTTTGACGGTTGCGATCGTTGAAATTAGTTTTGGAGAATTCGTATCTCATTAAAACGATAGATTTACTAACACTTAGGGTTTATTTATACTTTCATTAAGTATAACATAATATTTTGTGGTATCCACTTGTATAAATATTTTAAATTGAAGATCGAATTCATTCATTGTATTCATATAGGGTCAAGGAGTGTAGCTGTAAAAAATCATCAAAATCGGAGTTAAAATAACCGTTAAATCGTGATTTTTCGTTTATAACCGTCGAAAAACTTTGTCCCGTTACTTGATCTCTGAATGTTTGTTTTTTGTGATTTTTTGCTGATGTGATCTCGAAGCATATACATACAAGTTTGACGGTTGCGATCGTTGAAATTAGTTTTGGAGAATTCGTATCTCATTAAAACGATAGATTCACTAACACTTAGGGTTTATTTATACTTTCATTAAGTATAACATAATATTTTATGGTATCCACTTGTATAAATATTTTAAATTGAAGATCGAATTCATTCATTGTATTCATATAGGGTCAAGGAGTGTAGCTGTAAAAAATCATCAAAATCGGAGTTAAAATAACCGTTAAATCGTGATTTTTCGTTTATAACCGTCGAAAAACTTTGTCCCGTTACTTGATCTCTGAATGTTTTTTTTTTTGTGATTTTTTGCTGATGTGATCTCGAAGCATATACATACAAGTTTGACGGTTGCGATCGTTGAAATTAGTTTTGGAGAATTCGTATCTCATTAAAACGATATATTAAAGTTTTATAAAATTTAATATATATATATAATTATTATAGATGATTAATATTTTGGGGTATAATTATTATAGTATATATAATTATTATAATTATTATAGTTAAAATTTATTTATTTATTTATTATAGTTAATTAACTTAATTTAATATATATATATTTATTTATTATAGTTTTTAGGGGTATAAAATTGTTAAATTAATATATATAATTATACTAGTATTTTTTTTAAGGTTATAAAATTATGAAATTAATATTCTGCTTATCGTGTATCGTGTTACCCACGTGTATACCCGAATTTACCCGTTATCTTAACAGGTGTTATCAGGTTACCCGATAACGACCCGATTCGTTATCGTGTCTACCCGAACACCTGTTAATTTCGTGTCGTGTCGTGTCGTGTTATCGGGTCGTGTCAGAAATTGCCAGGCCTAGTAAAAGATGTGAAATTTCTAATTAAAGCAATCCCTTGTGGGAGGTAATTTGAAGTGAGAGCTCTATCTTTGACTAACATTTAATTTTTTATACGACTTCATAATATTGATGAAAAATTTAAAAATAGAGAACCTGTCAAAACTTTTGACTGCCAATACGGCATCGTTTCTCATTTAAACAGAGGTCACCGTCCGGTGATGACGGTATTTTCAGCAAAGCGAAGCGCAGCTCTTCTTCTCCCCAGCTTTCCCTCCTCTCTTTCTTCTTCCTTCCAGTTAATTCATTATTCCAATTCTTCGATCCAAACGCGGCCTTACGATCTCCAATGATTCAATCCTGTTCAGTTGGGGTTTGATAGGTCGGAAATCGAAGAAAAACTGGACGCTGTGGCAGAACGCGTAAATAACCGTCAGAGCTGGGGGCGATTCAGTCTCGGTTTCAGGCCGCGGCCTCTGCGCCTCCACCGGGTCGACCCGGCTCCGGACTCTGGTTCTTTCTTCGCCACCACAATGCACCCCGCACTCACACCCTCCACTTCCTCCCGCACGTAGAATCCGTGAGCCGCCACGCACCCGATCAAAACCCCTCACCCGCACCCGCGCCGATGGACAGCTCCAATAACTCCTCCAATTCTTCTTCCCGTTCTGCCCCCGCCGTCGTCGAGGAGCCGGAGTACCTCGCCCGCTACTTGGTCATCAAGCACTCGTGGCGTGGCCGCTACAAGCGAATTCTCTGCCTCTCCAACGTCGCCATAACCACCTTGGACCCCGCCACGCTCTCCGTCACCAATTCCTACGACGTCGCCACCGATTTTGACTCCGCCGCGCCGATCATCAGCCGCGACAAGAACTCCAATGAGTTCAATTTGAGTGTTCGGACCGACGGACGGGGGAAATTCAAAGGCATTAAGTTCTCGTCTAGGTACAGAGCGAGTATACTGACCGAGTTGCACAGGATTAGGGGGAATCGGTTGGGCGCCGTCGCTGAGTTTCCGGTGCTTCATCTCCGGCGCCGGAATGCCGAGTGGGTCGCACTCGTAAGTTACTTCTCTTCCAATGCTTGTTAGTGTTTGTGCGATGTCGTTTTACTGTGCTAATTTGACAGTAGAAGAATCAGTAGGCAGTTCTCAACTTTGTTAGTCGAAGATTCGGTGGTAGTAATCTGATTGCTTCAAACCCACGAGCAAATTTGCTTTGGAAGAGTGGAGCTTTAGTGCAAAGTATGCTTCTTTGCCGAATAGTTTAAGGCTTTAGCATCGAATTTATGGAATTGGGAAACTAGTAGTATGCTTCTTTACCGAATAGTTTTAGCATCGAATTTATGGAATTCGGGAGACTAGTAGTATGCTTATTTACCGAATAGTTTTAGCATAGAAGTTATGGAACTGGGGAGAATAATCAGAAATGGGTTTACTTTTCACGGCGTTACTACTTGTGCAAAAAAAAAAAAGTGGACTTGAACACTGCTTTCTGGAATTTTGGATGCATGTATGTTGCTCACAAGTATACTTCGTTAATGATTTTTACTAAACTGATGTTTATTTGAATGTTGATAATATTTGAGTGGTCAGTTATGGTGACTGACATGTTTGTTTTGCTCTTTAGAAGTATTAGACTGATTTTCTGTAACAATTGATGGCTTTGCAGAAATTAAAAGTTACTTATGTTGGGGTTGAACTTATTGATTTAAAAAGTGGAGAACTCCGTTGGTGCTTGGATTTCAGAGATTTTGACTCGCCTGCCATTGTTTCCCTTTCTGATGCTTATGGGAAGAAAGGCGGTGAACAGGGAAGTTTTGTTCTTTGTCCTTTATATGGAAGAAAATCTAAAGCTTTTCAAGCTGCTTCTGGAACCACAAATTCAGTTATCATTGCAAGTTTGGTATGACTAACCTTGAGCTATTCATTTTTTTAACGTTTCTTTAGAACTTTGTGTCAATGCTCATTTTCTGTAAGTTCAACTTTATGTATGAAGTGGCCCCCTAAAAAACCCTTTTGTCCTGAGGGATTATTTTTTAATATGCCTCTTGAATCAGTACTTATTATAATGCATTTCGTGCAGACCAAAACAGCAAAATCTATGGTGGGGTTGTCACTAACTGTGGACACTTCTCAGTCTCTAACTATACCAGAGTACATAAAGCGAAGGGGTAGCACTTTCTAACCCTTTTCTAGGGCTCTTTGTAGTAGTTATCTTCTTTTCTTGTTCTTTCTGTGTTTCAGCAACATTGTCTATTTGGCCGTTCATTTATCAATTTATCTGGTTATGCAGCAAAAGAGGCAGTTGGAGCAGAAGAAACTCCGTGTGGAGGTTGGTCTGTGACAAGGTTGCGCTCTGCTGCTCGTGGAACTTTAAATGTTCCAGGGTTGAGTTTGAGTGTTGGCCCAAAAGGTGGACTTGGGGAGAATGGTGATGCTGTATCTCGTCAACTGATTCTTACAAAAGTTTCTCTTGTTGAAAGACGCCCAGAGAACTATGAAGTAAGCTGATGAATTTACTGAAACAAACTTTAGGTTGGTGACATGAAGTTAGAGTATTAGTCTTGAACTAGGCTTCCTTTATAAAAGATGTCTAAATTTAAGCATTTACCTCGCCGTCCCTGGAATGAATAAGAAAACAAGTGCTACATTTCAGATGAATGAATGAATAAAACAAAATAAAGGACCCTTTTTGCTCAGGACCCAAAGCCCGTGCAATTTTTTTACATAAACAAATTATAAGAATGGAATAATGAAAATTTAAATTCTTTAAAACTTTTTTGGCTTTTACTTCTGCATATACTAGCATTTCATGGAATTATATCAAATGTTGAGAATAGTCACTAGATGTTTGCAGGCTGTTATTGTTCGACCTTTATCTGCAGTATACGCACTTGTTCGATTTGCTGAGGAGCCCCAAATGTTTGCAATTGAGTTCAATGATGGGTGTCCCATCCATGTGAGCATAACCTTCCCTTTGAATTCCAGGTTTATCACGAGGTCATGTTTCTGATGTGTATGATGGGTTGTAGGTTTATGCAAGCATGTCTCGTGATAGCCTACTGGCAGCAGTTCGGGATCTATTGCAAACAGAAGTAGGTAGATCCATGCTCTTGTAAATATTGATCGGGTTTTACCCATGAATTTCTTCCATAATGCAATGATTTCTCTTCATGGGGCTGGGTTGAGCGTTTGGTTTAATCTGTGCAGGGCCAATGTGCTGTGACTGTGTTACCAAGATTGACAATGCCTGGGCATCGCATTGATCCACCTTGCGGGAGAATCCAATTACAATTTGGACTCCAGCGGCCTGTTGCAGATATGGAGAGTGCATCTATGCATTTGAAACACTTAGCAGCAGCTGCCAAAGATGCAGTCTCTGAAGGTGGTTCTATTCCTGGATCAAGAGCTAAGCTATGGCGTAGAATAAGAGAGTTCAATGCATGTATACCATACAGTGGAGTTCCTCCGAACATAGATGTACCTGAGGTGACTTTGATGGCTTTAATAACAATGCTTCCATCTACGCCAAATCTTCCTCCAGAGTCCCCTCCCTTACCTCCCCCTTCACCTAAAGCGGCTGCGACGGTGATGGGCTTTATTGCATGCTTACGTAGATTACTAGCTTCAAGAACTGCTGCTTCACATGTCTTGTCTTTTCCTGCTGCTGTTGGAAGAATAATGGGCTTACTCAGAAATGGTTCAGATGGTGTAGCGGCTGAAGCAGCAGGCCTTGTCGCAGTACTTATTGGTGGTGGTCCCGGGGATACAAATATACTAACGGATTCTAAAGGAGAGCAGCATGCCACAATTATGCACACAAAGTCAGTGTTGTTTGCCAATCATGGTTTTGCTATTATACTCTCCAACAGACTTAAGCCCATGTCTGTATCACCATTATTGTCAATGGCTGTTGTTGAGGTTCTTGAGGCTATGATATGTGAACCACATGGTGAGACAACACAATACACAGTATTTGTTGAGCTGTTACGCCAAGTAGCTGGTTTGAAGCGTCGTTTGTTTGCATTGTTTGGACATCCTGCTGAAAGTGTTAGGGAAACAGTGGCTGTGATCATGCGTACAATTGCGGAAGAAGATGCAATTGCAGCAGAGTCAATGCGTGATGCTGCATTGCGCGATGGTGCTTTACTGAGGCATTTACTGCATGCGTTCTTCCTTCCTCCTGGTGAGCGACGTGAAGTTAGTCGGCAGCTTGTTGCTCTTTGGGCAGATTCTTATCAGCCAGCTCTGGATTTATTGTCTAGAGTTCTGCCTCCTGGGCTTGTTGCTTATTTGCACACACGTTCTGATGGAACTGAATTGGAAGATGCGAATCAAGAAGGATCCTTGACCAGCAGAAGGCAGAGACGCTTACTCCAATTGAGGAAAGGTCGTGCAGGGAGAGGACCAACTTCTCAAGAGCATTCCTTACCTAATATAAACAATTCTGAAGTTGGTGATCCCATGACACAGACAGGTGGTGGTGCTTTTAAGGCTGATAACAATCAAAGGTCTGCACTGGTTTTGAGTTCTGGACAGGCTTCTACTCTTCAATCTTCTGTTGCTCAAAGTCAAACCGGTGAAAATTTGACGGCTGAAGTCTTTTCAGGTGTTCCACAAAAGAATCATTCAGCACTTGTGGCGTCAGCTGATATTCAGTCAAAGAGCATTCATGAGGCAGTGGAAGCAAATACTTCAATCTCAACTGATTCTGATTCCAATACTACTGGTTTCCAGAGCACCGGCCTCCCTGCTCCTGCTCAGGTTGTTGTTGAAAACACTCTGGTGGGATCCGGCAGGCTACTTTGTAATTGGCCTGAATTCTGGCGGGCATTTAGCCTTGATCACAATCGTGCAGATTTGATCTGGAATGAGCGTACCCGGCAAGAGTTGAGGGAGACTTTGCAGGCTGAGGTTCATAAGTTAGATGTTGAGAAGGAGCGTACTGAAGATATTGTTCCAGGAGGTGCTATGGTAGAGACTGCGACTGATCAAGATAGCGTGCCACAAATATCTTGGAACTACTCTGAGTTCTCTGTTAGATATCTAAGCTTGTCCAAAGAAGTTTGTGTGGGTCAGTATTATCTGCGTTTACTGCTTGAGAGTGGCAGTGTTGGCAGGGCACAAAATTTTCCATTGCGCGATCCAGTTGCATTCTTTAGAGCACTCTACCATCAGTTCTTATGTGATGCAGACATAGGACTTACTGTAGATGGTGCTGTTCCAGATGAAATGGGTGCATCTGATGATTGGTGTGACATGGGAAGACTAGATGGTTTTGGAGGTGGAGGAGGATATTCGGTGAGAGAGCTCTGTGCAAGAGCGATGGCAATTGTGTATGAACGGCATTACAAGACAGTAGGTCCCTTTGAGGGTACTGCTCACATCACAGTCCTTTTGGATAGGACAGATGATAGGGCTTTAAGGCACCGCCTTCTATTGCTCTTGAAGGTACAAGTCTTTTATTCTTTATTTCTCTAGAAATACAAATTGGCTTGACATCAGTTTGGGTTTCAGTAGGGGTAGTTTGAGAAGATGGGTTGGGAACACTTACAAAAAAGTTGGGTATGAAAATTCTTTAAATTTGTTTTGTCTATGCAAATCATTGCTGTCCTTTCACTCCCCAGTTACCTCTCCATTGTGTAATCAGGAATAGCATCTGACAAATACATATATAGGTTGTAATTCAGATTAGTTTTCTTTCTCATATATATATTCATAAACAAAAGCTGTATGTATGTATTGATATGCTTCCCTTCTGGATGTGTGTGACAAACTGCCTGAGAGTTCACAAGCAAGGCATCGAGACATTCTCATTGCCTTTACTACACACCAGGGTTCCAAGTTTTGCCACCCTTTTGTTTTGTAGGTTAACCACTTGTCATCCTTGTAAATGGAAATGGCCTTTTCATTTTCAGTTCAGTATGGGGAAGATGATAACTTTCTATATTTTACTGTTTGTGAAGGCGTTAATGAAGGTTTTGTCAAATGTGGAGGCGTGTGTTTTGGTGGGAGGATGTGTGTTAGCTGTTGATATGCTAACAGTAGCTCATGAGGCTTCTGAAAGGACAGCTATTCCTTTGCAATCTAATTTGATTGCTGCTACTGCTTTTATGGAACCGCTCAAGGAATGGATGTTTATTGACAAGGAAGGAGCACAGGTTGGACCTGTTGAAAAGGATGCCATTAGGAGATTTTGGTCAAAGAAGGATATTAATTGGACAACGAGATGCTGGGCTTCTGGGATGTTGGACTGGAAGAGATTGCGGGATATCCGTGAACTTCGTTGGGCTTTAGCTGTTCGAGTCCCTGTTCTCACGCCAACTCAGGTGTAGTTTTAATATGCATGGGACTTAAAAAATTGGTCTATGCTGTAACAATTGTGTACTTTTTGTTTCTAGAAGCAGTTTGTTCTCTGCAAATCTTTGCTGCACCTGTAGCTCTAGTTTCAAGTAATTATAACGGGTGCTAAACTTGTAGATAAAATATCAAATGCTTTTTTCTGTTTGTTATCTCCTAGACGTGTTAATGTTCAATTTATTGATCTCCTACAATTGGTTTATCATAGATTTTCATTGAATTTCATGGTAAGGTACATCTGAATATTACCTCAATTAATTGAATACATAAGGATACATCTTTAAAACATTTTAAAATAATCGGGGTGAATGCTTTTTGTTGAAGTCTCTTTTATATCTTTTGTCTACCATATTGTAGAAAAGTTGCCATTTTCTTGTCTCTTCTCATTTTATATGCTTGACATGTTCTAGTATATGGTTTCTGTATTCAGATTGGTGAGGCAGCATTGTCCATATTACATAGCATGGTATCTGCACATTCAGATTTAGATGATGCTGGAGAGATAGTTACCCCAACTCCTAGAGTAAAATGGATCTTGTCAAGTCCACGCTGCCTTCCACATATTGCTCAGGTGATTCTAGCATAGTTCATTTTCAATTTTTTTTATGTGGCACTTATGAAGAAGTATCGTGAAAAGCATTATTATGTCACTATTTATTTTCCCAAATTTATTTAGGCTATGCTTTCTGGAGAGCCAACTATTGTAGAGGGTGCTGCTGCTTTACTTAAGGCCGTTGTAACTAGAAATCCCAAGCCCATGATTCGACTATACAGCACAGGGGTATTTTATTTTGCCCTGGCATATCCTGGATCTAATCTCCTTTCAATCTCCCAACTCTTCTCATTGACTCATGTTCATCAAGCATTTCATGGTGGTGAAGACGCTGCAGTTTCCTCTTCCTTGCCTCTGGCAAAACGCAGTGTATTGGGTGGGCTTCTTCCTGCATCTTTGTTGTATGTATTGGAACGTAGTGGTCCAGCTGCATTTGCAGCTGCAATGGTATCGGACTCTGATACTCCAGAGATTATATGGACACACAAGATGCGAGCGGAAAATCTGATTCGTCAGGTATTTGAAGCTTTAAATGGGTAATGTGTTTTGTTACTATTATGTATAGAGAGTATTAATGATCTCAAAATATTTTCTTTGTCCAGGTTTTGCAG
Organism: Crataegus laevigata; assembly: GCA_963580275.1. Lineage (NCBI taxonomy): Eukaryota > Viridiplantae > Streptophyta > Magnoliopsida > Rosales > Rosaceae > Crataegus > Crataegus laevigata. Next base: position 25,501,038 of record OY756944.1, read on the forward strand.
CATCTGGGTGACTTTCCTCAGAAATTGTCTCAGCACTGCCATTCTTTATATGAATACGCTCCAATGCCACCAGTGACATACCCAGAGTTAAGAGATGAAATGTGGTGTCACCGTTATTATCTCCGAAACTTGTGTGATGAGATTCGATTTCCAAATTGGCCAATTGTTGAACATGTTGAGTTCCTACAATCATTATTAGTAATGTGGCGTGAGGAGTTGACAAGACGGCCAATGGATCTTTCTGAAGAAGAAGCTTGCAAAATATTAGAGATTTCCTTGGAAGATGTATCAAATGATGATGCCAACACAAGGCACTCTTTTGAGATGGATGAAGAGATGCCTAGCATATCCAAGCAGATTGAGAACATTGATGAAGAAAAGCTTAAACGGCAATATAGGAAACTTGCCATGAGATACCATCCAGACAAAAATCCTGAAGGAAGGGATAAGTTTCTTGCTGTACAGAAAGCTTATGAGCGCCTGCAGGTACATACTGCCCCACAGAACTGGTCTTTGTTTAACAAGCATGCTTAAAATATTGGTGATGTGCACATGTCCAAAATTCATTTTGCTCCAAAATCTCTAAAAATTCATTGCAGTTGGATGTTGGTCATTTTCAGTATGTCAAAGATGACCATGAAAATTACCTGAACGAACCTATTTCTTTTCTAGATTTGTACTGGGCATCTAAGTCTTTTATGTATGTAGTGGATGCCATTTTTATGGCTTAGTATTCTATTTTCTGTAAATATTGGTTGTGCACCTCAGTGCTTGTGTATTTGAGTATTTTTCTTTGATGCATCCTTTTAAGCCTTTGGATATGCATCTTTTCAGAGTGCATTTGTAATCTTGTTAATGTGTATTGGAGCTATACAAAGTTCTATGTAGCCGTAGGTATCTAATTTTATTTTATCTTGTGTGTACAGAAGATGATAGGTATTCTTCCTTCTGTTAAGATATTTGATAACTCTGTATTATTGTTTGTAGGCCACCATGCAAGGCTTGCAAGGCCCTCAGCCTTGGCGACTGTTGCTTTTATTGAAAGGACAGTGTATCTTGTACAGACGCTATGGAGTCATTCTGGAGCCATTTAAATATGCTGGTTATCCAATGTTGCTCAATGCAGTTACTGTGGACAAGGATGATAACAATTTTCTTTCCTCAGATAGAGCACCTCTCCTGGTTGCGGCATCAGAGCTTATTTGGCTGACGTAAAAACCCTTTAATCCACTTTTTCATATGTTTTATTATTCAAACTGATGTTGACAGGAAGATATCATATGTGTTTATATTTCCATGATTAGGTGTGCATCTTCTTCATTGAATGGAGAAGAGCTTGTGAGGGATGGTGGCATACAACTTCTTGCAAATCTTCTTTCCCGTTGCATGTGCGTAGTTCAGCCGAGCACTGCTGCAAGTGAACCATCTGCCATAATTGTTACAAATGTGATGCGAACCTTTTGTGTTTTGAGTAAATTTGAGAGTGCCTGGGCTGAGATCCTTGAATATTCTGGACTAGTTGATGACATTGTGCATTGCACTGAACTTGAGCTTATACCTTCTGCTGTCGATGCTGCCCTCCAGACTATTGCACATGTTTCTGTGTCCACTGAATTGCAGGATGCTTTGCTGAAGGCTGGTGTCTTATGGTAAGTCAGGTTACAAAAATAGTTACTTTAAATATTAAATGCAAGATTGCTCATTGCTCAGTTAAATGTCAAATTAGTCTGCCATCTCCATTAGTTGATTTTTTCTGCATTTAGTTACAAGTGACTTCTAAGGTTGGATATGGGAGAATACAAATGCTTATTAATTCTTGGTGTCAATGGTGTTTCATTGTGAATCCATTGACTGTCACTTTATCTCACTGTGTCTCAAACTTTGTCGTTTCTTAGTGGTACTTGGTAGAACTGATTGTTATGCTGTGTTTTTATGTAAAAAGAGCAATTAATCTTCATCTTCGTTGTGTTGCATTGTGTGTGCTTGCTTTTAGGTACCTTTTGCCCTTGCTTCTTCAGTATGACTCCACTGCAGAGGAATCTGATGCAACAGAATCACATGGAGTTGGTGCTAGTGTACAAATTGCCAAAAATATGCATGCTGTACGTGCCTCGCAGGCACTATCAAGGCTTAGTGGCTTGTGTAGTGATGAGAGTACAACACCTTATAATCAGACTGCAGCTGCTGCCCTCAGAGCTTTGTTGACACCTAAGCTTGCAAGTATGTTAAAAGATCAAGCACCGAAAGACCTACTATCTAAACTAAACAATAACTTGGAGTCGCCAGAGGTAATTGCTCTAGTTTCTGTATTTATAGTTTTTATGACAGTAAATTTTTATGCATGCTTTCATATAGCATACTCTCTTCTACTTAACAAAAAAATAATGCAATACATAGTTTGTAACATCTGTGTCTGGGTCACTTGGTTGCTTTGCAATGTTAGTTTCTTTATGGTTGATTGTATTATTTTTTTGTGGTACTAGATTATCTGGAACTCCTCAACCCGAGCAGAACTACTGAAATTTGTGGATAAGCAACGGGCAAGTCAGGGTCCTGATGGTTCATATGATATTAAAGATTCACATCTGTTTGGGTATAAGGCACTATCAAAAGAACTATATGTTGGCAATGTTTACTTGAGGGTCTATAACAATCAACCAGATTCTGAGATCAGTGAACCAGAGGCTTTCTGTGTTGCATTAGTTGATTTTATAGCATATCTTGTGCACAATCAATGTGCTACTGATTCTGAAATTAAGGATGTACCAAATCAGAATGACTCATCCCTTGAGACACCTGAGGATTCTAATGATATGGCTATTGGATCAACTGATGAACAGAATACTCTGGCTGAAGATTCTGCACTATCTAATGGACAAGTAGTAGATAAGGAAGAATTTGAAGCTGCTAAGAACCTTAAATTTGCATTGAATTCACTTAAGGTATCTTGCTCTCTTGTTATGTTTAGTTCCAAACTTAAAAATTTGTTAATGTATCTGAACTTTTTGAACTTTTTTTCTTTGCAGAACTTACTGACAAGCAGTCCAAATTTGGCGTCAATTTTTTCTACAAAAGATAAGTTGTTACCTCTTTTCGGATGCTTTTCTGTGCCTGTTGCATCAGAAAGCAACATTCCTCAACTTTGCCTGAGTGTGTTGTCACTCTTGACTACATATGCTTCCTGCTTGGAGGCTATGGTTGCAGATGGATCAAGCCTTCTTCTTTTATTAGAAATGCTTCACTCAGCCCCAACTTGTCGTGAAGGGGTTCTTCATGTTCTTTATGCTCTGGCCAGCACACCTGAACTTGCTTGGGCAGCTGCCAAGCATGGGGGAGTTGTCTATATCCTTGAACTTCTTTTGCCTTTGCAGGGTAAATACTTTTTGTATCTTTTCCTACTTTTTAAAATTAACTTAGAAGATTAACATTTTTTTTATGATATGAATCATAATTTGCAGAAGAAATTTCCTTGCAACAAAGATCAGCAGCAGCCTCTTTGTTGGGGAAGCTTGTTGGCCAGCCAATGCATGGGCCTAGAGTTGTTATAACGTTAGCAAGGTTTCTTCCAGATGGCTTGGTTTCAGTAATTAGGGATGGACCTGGTGAGGCTGTCGTAGTTGCCCTTGAACAGACTACTGAGACCCCAGAACTTGTATGGACACCAGCAATGGCTACTTCATTGTCTGCACAGATTTCAACTATGGCATCAGATCTGTATTGCAAACAGAAGAAAGGTCGTGTGGTTGATTGGGATGTACCTGAGCAGGCATCTGGGCAGCAAGAAATGAGAGATGAGCCACAGGTAGGACATGGTTATGCCGTATTAACATTTAAGTGTCTTATTGTTTGGAAAACTCACAGTTTCCAGCACATGCAGGTTGGCGGAATCTATGTTAGATTATTCCTAAAAGATCCCAAGTTTCCTCTCAGAAATCCCAAGAGATTCTTGGAAGGACTGCTAGATCAGTATTTGACATCAATTGCTGCCACACATTACGATACACTAGCTGTTGACCCTGAACTTCCTTTGCTTCTGTCTGCTGCGTTGGTTTCGTTATTACGAGTGCACCCTGCACTTGCAGATCATGTTGGATATCTTGGATATGTGCCCAAACTCGTGGCTGCTGTGGCTTATGAAGGAAGACGAGAAACAATGGCATCAGAGGAGGTAAACAATGGCAATTATGTGGACAAAACCGATGAATCTGATGACGGATCCACACAGCCCACTCAAACTCCCCAAGACCGTGTGCGCCTTAGTTGTTTACGTGTTCTACATCAACTGGCAGCTAGCACCACATGTGCTGAAGCTATGGCAGCGACTAGTGTAGGAACTCCTCAGGTGCGTCAAACTATTTATTTGATGTACTTATTCGTTTTACATCTAAAGGTTCTGTCGTAAAACCATGACTATCAAGTTTTCATAAAGGACTTCATTTGCAATTTTTTCTTATATTTCTGGGAGATTAGGTTTGTAGTAGTGAGTGATAAAATTAAATGCACACCGCAAAGTAGCACACAATTGTCCTATTGATTTTCCTTATTAACACTAAGTTTTGTCAATTGTAGCATATGAAAATAAGGGTCTTTTCTGCAGAAGATTGTTTTATCTAACTACTTAAAATGTCACAAAAACTGAGCTGCTGTCTCTACTGACCAGCCACCGAAAAATAATTATTAGACTGGCTCATACTTATCTAAAGTCTACGAAATTTTATATGTAGATACTAGACACATAGAGCTACACATACAAATTTTTGGGATTTTTGGAGTTGATTTGCTATTTAAATTAAGGGGGGTTTATTCAATTGAGAATTTGAGAGACTTTAATGGATTTATAAATCGATGGATTGTAGAAACAGAAAAACTTATTCTGTTTGTATTTACTTGACTGAATGATAACATTACACATTGTGAAGGTATATATAGCCTTTTGGCTAATTACATAGATACCCCTAACTACTCTTATATCTGTCCTAACTAATCAGAACTAATCACAACTGATTACATTCAGTTTATTTGTTAGTAACAGAATTATTAACAGTAATAGACTTGGATGACTTGTCATTCTCCCTAATACACCCCCTCAAGCTAGAAGGGGAATCAGAAAGGATTCCAATGGGAAGCTTGGAACACAGATAGGAGAATCTTGGTTTTAGACAGGGACTTGGTGTGAAGATCTGCTAATTGGTCTTCACTGCAAAGAAACTGGACTTGGATGAGTTTTGCCAGAACCAACTCTCTAATATAGTGGTAATCAATCTCAACATGCTTTGTTCTAGCATGAAAGACAGGATTAGACGCTAATGAGATTGTTGATATGTTGTCACACCAAAGAGTAGGCAATGTAGATATAGGATAGTTGTAGATCTTTAAGAATCTTGCAAACCCAAGTGATCTCAGCAGCCGTGTGAGCTAAGGAGCGATATTCAGCCTCTGTAGATGACCTGGCAACAGTACTTTGTTTCTTGGCACTCCAACTGATAAGATTAGGACCTAGGAAGACACAATAGCCAGTGGTTGAGCGCCGGTCAAATGGGCAGCCAGCCCAATCAGCATCAGAATATGACAAGACCTTTAGTAAACCACAAACCATGTGAAATAGAGCCTTTGAGAAACCTAAAAACCCTTTTTGCTGCCTGAAGATGTTGTTCTCGGGGAGCATGCATGAATTGACAGATTTGATTCACAGCAAAGGTAAGATCCGGTCTAGTCCAAGTGAGATATTGTAAAGCACCAACAATGGAACGATATTCAGTAGGATTGGACAAGACAGGCCCACTGTGATCTAGTTTCTGAGATCTAAGAGGAGTGCAGCAAGGTTTTGCACCCTCCATGTTTGTCTTCTTGAGAAGATCCAATAAGTATTTTGTTTGGTGAAGAAAAATACCCTTTGAAGATCTGTGTACTTCTAAGCCCAAGAAATAGTGTAGAGGACCAAGATCTTTTATTGGAAACTGGGCACCGAGTTCCGTAATAAAATGTTGACATAGGTGAGGATGGGGTCTAGTAACAAGAATATCATCAACATAGACAAGAACAATTACTAACTGAGGACCAGGACCATTGAGAACAAATAAAGAAGCATCTGAGGAGGATTGTGTGAACCCAAGAAAGTGGAGCTTGGAACAGTTTATCAAACCAAGCTCGGGAAGCTTGTTTAAGCCCATACAAAGATTTCTTCAGCTTGCAAACAGAAGTAGGATGTAAGGAATCTACAAAACCAGGAGGTTGTTGCATGTAGACATCCTCCTTTAAGTCCCCATGAAGGAAGGCATTACTAATGTCTAGCTGATTGAGAAACCAATTATATTGGACAGCCAGGGTAAGAATTATCCGAATTGCAACTGGTTTGGCAATGGGACTAAAAGTTTCTTGAAAATCAATACCTTCTTGTTGATGAAAGCCCTTGGCCACAAGTCGGGCTTTGTATTCGTCAACAGTGCCATCTGGCTTTTTCTTAATTCGGAATACCCACTTGCAGCCAACTATGTTTTGAGAATGGTGAGAAGGAACAAGGGACCAAGTACTAGTGGTTAGCAAGGCATTATATTCATCTTGCATAGCTTGCCGCCAATGAGCATGCTTAGAAGCTTGCAAATATGTGGTAGGAACATAGTCAAGATCAACGGGAAGTGGGTGCTTAGTTGCTTCATAGACTCTGGATTTGAATATCCCAGCCTTTGATCGTGTAACCATAGGATGAGAATTAACAGTAACAGGAGGATTTGGGTGAGTTAGTGACTGGGATGAAAAATCTGAAGTGGGAACAGAACTGGAAGAAGTACCTACAGAGATGGGTTTAGTGGAGGATGAATGTTGAGTAATAGGAGCAAGCATAGAATCAGATAATGATGATGCTAAAGAATGACTGGAATCAGGAGGATGAAGAATGTCGGTGCTTACGTTCTGCACAACCATTTTGCTTAGGGGTGTGGGGACAGTTGAAATGATGAAGAATGCCATGTTGACTAAGATATGATGCAAAAGAATGACTTGTGAATTCACCCCCTGAATCTGAACGCAGAACCTTGATTTTATTACCAAGTAAGTTTTCTACATAAGATTTGAAGACAACAAATGCAGAAAATACATTTGACTTGGATTTCAAAGGGAAGAACCAACTATACTTGCTATAGTCATCAACAATAAGCAAATAGTACTGAAAACCACTATGAGATTTAACTGAGGCAGGTCCCCACAGATCACAGTGCAGTAGTTGAAGGCTTTGAGTTGTTGATGAAGAAGCTGCTTGAAAAGGAAGCTTATGATTTTGACAAGTGCACAGTCTGAGCAAAAAAAGTCCACAGTAGGCTTGCCTTGAAAAGCAAGTTTATTAGTTGAAAGTACCCTTCTGAAAATTGAAGAGGAAGGATGACCCAAGCGCCGGTGCCAAACTTTAACTGGAGCTTTAATACTGAGTAAAGCTGTATGTGAAGAAGAATGAGGGCTGTTGGAGCTTTGGAGAGGATAGAATCCATCTCTAACCGGTCCCCGCAAAAGCATCTTCCCCGAAATATGATCCTTGACATAGGATCCATAGGGGTCAAGTGTCAACGAATAATTATTATCATTAACAAACTGATAAGCAGATAAGAGATTATGTTTCATGTGAGGAACATGTAAAACATTTTGCAGTTGAAAAGAGGTATGAGGGGTGTGCGGAGAAGATGAACCAGCATTAAGAATAGACAAACCTTTACCATCTCCAATATACACTTTATCCTTGCCAGTGTAGGTAGGAGAGGTAATTTTAGAAACATCATTAGTGATGTGAGAGGTTGCACGTAAATCAATTAACCAAGGTTGAGAGGGTTTAGTAGAATAATGAGCACACATGGCAACAAGCTTAGCTGGGGGAATACGACCACAGAAGTCCGGATTCATACGATCAAAACAGTCAATTGCCTCATGACTGGTAGAACCACAGATTTGACAAGGAATTTTGAAGGAAGAAGAGCCTTGATTGCTGCGAGAGCCTTGATAACCTCGATTGCCACGTATTAGGGAAAATGACAAGTCACCCATTTCAGTTACTATTAAATAGTTTGTTATCACTAAATGTAATTAGCTGTGCTAATGTTTGTGATTAGTTAGGCAGTTAAGGGGTATTTTTGTAAATAGCCAAAGGTATATATATGTGTACAAATCATTATTCAGAAATATAATTGGAAAGCTTACAGAGGAAGTTTCCAGTTTCTTTATGGTATCACGCCATTTCCGCTTCACAGCATCGATCCTTCCGCTCACCCGACTCGATCGATTCTTCTGTTCTTCTCCTCTGATTCTTCAGTTTCTCTTCTCCGATCTTTCTTGCATCATCATCTCTGCAAGATATGGCAGCGCATTCCTCTTCGCCACCGCCTGAATCGTCTTCTCCGTCGATTCAAAACCCTAATTCCTCTGAAAATCCAAGTCCTCTAAGTTCCTACACCTCCCTTACGATCCACAACATCGGCAGCATGGTACCGATCAAGCTGAAACGATCGAACTATCTGCCATGGCGTGCGCTGTTTGGCCCAATCCTTCAGCGCTACAAGCTTCTTGGACTCATTGATGGAACTGAAGCATGTCCATCGCCTTTCCTACCTGATCGCAGCATTAATCCTGCCTTTGAGGAATGGTACGAAAAAGATCAAAATCTTTTGATCTGGTTCAATGCCACACCTTTCTTGTCCAATCCCACTGAATATCGTTGTATTGTTGAAGGGTTACAATACCTAACTTGGACTATACCAGATCTTGCTTTTGCTGTCAACCAGATTTGCCAGTTCATGCATGCTCCCAGGGAACATCTTCAAGCAGCCAAAAGAGTTCTCTGATTCCTTAAAGGTTCTCTTTCCCAAGGTTTGTGGTTCACAAAGGGTCCAATCGATCTTTCAGCATACTCTGATGCTGACTGGGCTGGCTGTACTTTTGATAGACGATCTACAGGTGGCTATTGTGTGTTCGTAGGCTCCAATCTCATTAGCTGGAGTGCTAAGAAACAAAGTACTGTTGCACGGTCCTCTACAGAAGCTGAATATCGCTCATTAGCTCATACAGCTGCAGAACTTACTTGGGTTTGCAAAATCCTCAGAGATCTTCACTTCCCTCTCCCTACACTGCCTACACTTTGGTGTGACAACATCTCTGCAATCTCCCTAGCATCTAATCCTGTCTTTCATGCTCGTACAAAGCATGTTGAGATTGATTACCACTATATTCGGGAATTGGTTCTAGCTAATCTTCTCAAAGTACAGTATGTTTGCAGTGAAGACCAATTAGCTGATCTTCACACCAAGTCCTTGTCCAAAAGTCGATTTCAGTTCCTGTGCTCCAAGCTTCCACTTGGAATCTGTTCTGATTCCCCTTCTCGCTTGAGGGGGTGTATTAAGGAAAATGACAAGTCACCCATTTCAGTTACTGTTAAATAGTTTGTTATCACTAAATGTAATTAGCTGTGCTAATGTTTGTGATTAGTTAGAACTGTTATAAGGTTAGGCAGTTAAGGGGTATTTTTGTAAATAGCCAAAGGCTATATATATATATGTCTTCACAGTGTACAAATCATTATTAAGAAATATAATTGGAAAGCTTACAGAGGAAGTTTCCAGTTTCTTTACCACGGTTGTTGAAGGTACCCCGATTACCTCGATTGGAAAAATATTGGCCTTTAGTATTGTTGCCACGATTGGAGTTGAATCTAGATGCAGATTGAAGAGGTTGATGCTGAACAGCAAAGGCAGATTGAGTAGGAAGTAGAGGAGGCTGAGATTGCATCGAGAAGGCCTGGAAAGGTTCAGTAACAGGAGATGAACTAACAGTTTTGCGTCTGGTCATAAACAATTCCTTTGTAAGAAGGCCATGAAGCTCATCAAGAGAGGTAGAGGACAATCGAAGCATGATAGAGTCTATGAAAGACTCAAACTCATCAGGTAAGCCATGTAGTGTGGCTGCAATAAGATCTCGATCAGACACAGGAGCACCAGCAGCTTGCAAAGAATCTGAAATTTCCTTGAGATCTTGAAGATATTCAAAGATGGAACGAGATCATTTTTGAATAGATTGAAGACGCGATCTCAGTTGATGTATATGAGCCTCTGAAATTCCACCAAAACGCTGTTCAAGCTTTACCCAAAGTTCTCGAGAGGATGAAACCCCAACCGTGAAAGGGATAAGTTCCTCAGAAAGTGGAATTAAACCAGATCAAGAGATTCTGATCTTTTTCATACCATTCCTCAAAAGCAGGATTGATGCTACGATCAGGCAGAAATGGCGATGGACATGCTTCAGTTCCATCAACGGGTCCAAGAAGCTTGTGTCGCCGAAGGATTGGGCCAAACAAAGCTTGCCATGGCAGATAGTTTGAACGCTTCAGCTTTATTGGCACCATGCTGCCGATGTTGTGAATCGTAAGAGAGGTGTAAGAATTCAGAGGACTTGGATTACCAGAGAAATTAGGGTTTGGGACCGACGGAGAAGACGATCCAGTCGGTGGCGAAGATGATTGCACCGCCATATCTTGCAAAAATCACGATGCAAGACGAATCGAAGAATCAGCGAAGAAGATCAGAGAATCGAACAAGAAACAATTGATCGATTGAGCAGAAGGAAGAATTGATGCTATTAAGCAAAATGGCGTGATACCATGTAGAAATAGAAAAACTTTCTTTGTTTGTATTTACTTGACTGAATGATAACATTACACATTGTGAAGGTATATATAGCCTTTTGACTAATTACATAGATACCCCTAACTACTCTTATATTTGTCCTAACTAATCAGAACTAATCACAACAGATAGCACAACTGATTACATTGAGTTTATTTGTTAGTAGCAGAATTATTAACAGTAATAGACTTGGATGACTTGTCATTCTCCCTAATATGGATTTTTATGGAGTTTAATTGATTTGTAGAGATTCCATATAAAATTTTGATTCAATTTCCTCGAAATTTCATGGGGAGATGTGAGATTTGTGGATGCTTTAAATACACTACGAAATCTCTCCAATTCCCTCTAATTCCTCAACTTTCTCAAATTCTTTAAAATCAATTTCTAATTGAATACACCTGGAATGTTATAAACTTCTTTAAAATCCTAACTGAATACACCTGGATCTCTAAGAATTTTAATAAACTATCTTAAAATTCTAATTGAATACACCTTGAATTTCAGTGAATCACTTAAAATCTTGATTGAATACCCCTAGATTCATTAAAAGAATTAAAATCCTTCGAAATCCCAATTGAATAAACCCCCCTAAATTGAACAAAAACAGGACATAAATGGATTTTAAATTATAAAAACAGATTGTATTTCACAAAGAAAATGAGTTAGGGGAAGTGCTATCCACCACCAAATAATCATGCAAACATGTTATGTTTCATTCAAATTCCTTTTATTTCCGAGTGAAGATGCTCAAGTTGGCTCAATGTTAGAACGCAACCTATTACTCTTTCTTATATAGTATATAAAGAGAATGGCAAGATTTCTTCCTTCCTTCCTTCCTTCCTTCCCCAATGTTGCTGCCTTGTCTTTTTTCCTTCCTTTCCGCTGCAACCTGCAGCCTTCTTTTCTTGCTTGCTGCCCCAGTTTGTTCTCCTTAACTCACCCACTAATAGCCATTTAGTGATGACAATAAGTGAGGAAATGGTAAAACAATTGTAACTCTTTAGGTAGCCTTTATGCCCATTACTTCCACTTAATCCTCATCCTTAATTCCATTTCCTTTGAAATTTGAATAGGTGTTAGCTGGCTTGTTTTTGGCTGCATCAGTTTTGGCTGCCAGATTTATTGGGTTTATTGCTTTCTTGTCAGTTACAAACTGCTCAGCCTCTTGTGTACCTTTCAGTGTTAAAACAGCCATAACTTCTTCTAGAAAAATGATATTAGCAATCCGCGAAATGCTCCAGAAAATAGACATCCGTAGCTTTCCAAGCATATAAGGCTCATTCTCTATTTCATTTTGAGCTGTTCACAACTTGCTTCCAAAGTCAGCTGATCTGCACATGCAGTTTTGACGAATTTGTTACTTACAATCCCACTTGTGCTATTTTTCTTTTCTTTGCTTGACAAATCCTACAAAACACAAAAACAAAGTAAATAGCTCAAAAATATAAGAAACTAACTAAGAAAAAACAGGTGAATTTGATGTAAAATATATATAAATATGAGCTTATCAGTGAGTACTTCATCTTTGACATCTTCTTTAGAACTCATATTACTTTGAATTAAGGTAGACGGTTACTGGTCCATATTCAATAAGGTTATTGAGGAGAGCATAGGGAATTCCACGCAGGAATTCCTCTAGTTATATCTTCTCACTTTGTCATGTATGGTGCTATCACATTTTTTTAATCCCCTCATGTTTACCACTATTCAATTTTACAGGTCGTTCCCCTTCTAATGAAAGCAATAGGATGGCAAGGTGGAAGCATACTAGCTCTTGAGACGCTGAAGCGTGTTGTGGTTGCTGGAAACCGAGCTAGGGATGCACTTGTTGCACAAGGACTTAAGTGAGTAACTTTTGTAGTCTTGATTTATTATTTTTCGACCGATCGTAGTCTAGACTTGGTACGTGATTCATATAACATTCCATGGTTGCATCGTCCACACTTAGCAATGCCAACTAAACCTCAAACCATGCAAACTTATCCCTGACACATTTTGCCCATGCTATGTTCAGATTTGGAACGGCTGATGTTCTGATTTCAAAGGAAAATTTGTCTTCTGCTCATTTTGGTATTGACGTAAGTTCTATGAATAATGTAGGGTTGGTCTTGTTGAAATACTTCTGGGCCTTCTTGATTGGAGAGCTGGAGGAAGGAATGGGCTTTGCTCTCAGATGAAGTGGAATGAATCCGAAGCATCTATTGGCAGGGTGCTTGCGATTGAGGTTAGAACATTTTCATCAAAGATCTGTTCGCAGATTACTTTGTCCGAGTTCTTGTTCCCTCTTTGTTTTTCAAAATATTTCTCATTGCCTGTTTTAAAGGTGAAGGAAAATTCTCTCTGCTTTTTTTTACTATAATATTCATTTCATTAGGAATTAGGAAATACTATATATTTCACCGATTAGGTCTCATGAAGGTTTCAACATTTGAATTCGTTTAAATGGTAATTTGTTCAAAGCTTGAAGGTGGTTTTGGTCCTTGGAATCCATTTTATCACATTTCAATTGTTTTATTTTAGCTGTTTTTCATTCCCTTTTTCTTGGCATGTTTGAAAATTTTGGCTTACTGCGATCCAGGTTTTGCATGCATTTGCAACGGAGGGGGCGCATTGTACTAAAGTGCGTGACTTGTTGAATTCCTCAGATGTAAGTCCTCGCACTTATCTTTATCTGATGCACTTTTTCAGATTTTGAAATCTGAATTACAAAATCTTGATTGTTCATCACTGAGTTTTAGTGAGACTGCCGATACTGATGTTGCTCTTGCAATGACAATTGCTCGTTTATCAGGTTTGGAGTGCTTATAAGGATCAGAAACATGATCTTTTCCTCCCTTCAAATGCTCAATCCGCTGCTGCCGGAATTGCTGGGCTAATTGAGAGTTCATCATCGAGACTCACTTATGCCCTTACAGCTCCCCCACCACAACCTGCTCCATCCAGACCAACTGCTTCAACTTCATCCGACTTAAATGGAAGACAGGATCACCTTTCATAGTACCGGAAACAAAAGAACCGTTACTGCGCATTTACCGAAGAGTAAAGACTCATACTTTTCTGTATAGCTCACTGTACAGTTTGATCACTTTTTTTTTTTTTACCGTCCACATCTTGTTAATTGGTAGCTTTTGCGATTTTCCCAACGAATAGTGAGAAAAATCATGTAAAGAGGAATTGCCCACTTGTATATTGAGTTGAGCTGATTTTTGTGTGATCTCATAATCTTAGGCAATTTCCGCCCATGTTTTATGTTGATTTTATCCTCCTATAACCACATGTTCCTTCGTTTTTCTTCGTGTTCTTGATTTCTTAATAAAAAGTTTCTTCATTTTCTTCAGCTTCCACGAGTTACTGAAACTCGGTAATTATTTTGCTCATTTGGCTTATATTGCATTGGATGTTTGAGTGGCGATCACTACTCGGTGACAGTTGATTTTTGGGTACTTGCAAACTAGTATAACTGATTCTCAAACGATCAAATGAACCAAAAAAGCCGTCATAATTTCATCCCAGTTTTACTTTGATTTTGATGGATCCCATTTTTTGATGCTCAAGACGGATGCGTGTATTTGCGTTTGGCTAGTTAGTGAAGGCAAAGTAAGTACGATGTGTTAACATTCAAGTTCGAGCCTATTTTTTGTTAGTTGGAATAGAATAGACTTCGTAAATGTAGATTTTCGACCTGTTAGTTATAGGGCAATGGAAGTTTGGTGTGTTCGCATACAAGTTCGAATCTCCTTTTCTGTAAGTTTTAAAGAGATTAGATTTCGATGATTCTGATGATGCATATGTCATTGGGAATGGCAATTTCTTCCTACTTTGAAGTAAGGAATCCCATTTCTCAAGGCACCCCAGGATATTAACTCAGCCATTATCCATCTCCTGTATTGAATGTCACACTTCAAACCATGAATACTACAGGAAGCTGATAAATACCTAGCTTGCTCTACATGCAGTTCCCACCCCAAAAGCCAAAAGCAAAAGCACACCAAAAAGAAAAGGCAACAGCATCAAAACCCAAAAAAAATCATTCACAACACACAGAAAAATGGGAAGCAAGAAACTGAGATTGTTTTACATTGTGGTGGCCTCACTGGCCGTGGCAACAATGGCAACAATGGAGGATGATGAGAAGGAGTGTGCAGACCAGATGGCGGACCTCGTGGCTTGCATTCCATTTGTGAGTGGAACGTCGAAGAAACCAACGCCGGAGTGCTGTGAAAACACCAAGAAATTGAAGGCCAACAAACCAAAGTGCTTGTGTGTTCTCATCAAAGAAAGCACTGACCCTTCCATGGGGCTTCCTGTCAATACCACTTTGGCTCTCCAGATGCCCTCAGTTTGTGACATTGATGGCAAAATCTCTGATTGCCCAAGTAAATAATGTCTCATCCAATATTTTACCTACTCTTTCATATGAATCTTAAGTCTCCAATTTTTTTAATTCAAGTGATAGTCTAATCTTAACTTTGATGAAATCTAAATTATGGATGAAGATTTGAAGTTGGATGCAGACGAGGATGCACATTGCCTTAGCCAACTTGTGTTATGCGCATGTGTGCAATTCTTGAATATAGTTTCTTGTGAAATTATATGTGATCAACCGTCTCCCAAGTTAAAGCTCGATACCTATAACATGATATCATTAGCCACTGGGGTTATCCCTAGTGGTGAGAGTAGGTGGACTGATGGATAAGAGTATGCTAAGTTTAGGGTACGAAACGCTCCAATGTAACCAAAGAAAAAAGAACTTGTGACCATAAATGAAACCTTATGATATCAGAATATGAACCCTAAGAAATTCGAATATGATGAAAATATTTGAACCTTAGGCAAGTTTAGCGATTTTGTTTTATTTTTTTGTTTTTGCATGTTTGCAGGTATATTGAATCTGCCACCAAATTCCCCCGATGCAAAGTTTTTCAAAGAAGCAGATTCAAATTCTAGCACATCCCCTACAAGTAACGGTCATGAGTCTCCACCCACTTCAGCTTCTGCTGCTGCTGCTTCTTCCTCCACATCCGATTCAAAGTCATCAGACTCGAAAGCGACTCCAAGCAGCACCAACAATGGAGCAGGACTAATGAAGTCGACTGAGACTGGATTTTTGTTGGTGGTGACATTGGTTTCCATGGCATTGATGTTCAACTGATCATTTGAGGGTCTGTAAGGAAATATATTTTGGTTTGGTATCAGCTGGTTTGTAACACCTTTGTTTCCCTTTACGATTTTATCATAACAAATTGAATAACAACAATAATATTTACGGGCTCTCTAGTAAATTACTAATAAGTAAAATCACTTATACGGCTACTTAGTACTACCGTCTAGTAGTATTCTTCTTCATTTGTAAGCGAGAAGTCTTAGGTTCAATTCTTGCCAAATGCGAACTTGAACCACATTATTAATAGCCCATTATAAGACTAAATTCATCATCTTTCCCGTAAAAGAGATAATTAAAAAAAAAATCACTTCTACAAAAACATCATCAAATGAGCCCTAGTTTGTGCAATTGCTCAGTAAAAGTGAAAATTAAAGGTAATTAGTAATGTATGAGAAATTAGAAAAGGAACTGAGTTCACTATTCCTCTTTTTGGCAAATCATAATTTAATGCATATTCAGAAATCAATAGTATTTGGCTCATTCCTTTGAAACATAAGTATATTTACGTTGATGCCAATTATAGTTTGACATATATACATAAAAAACAATTCATTTTGTATTTTTAATTAGTTATTTTGATGTGTCATATGATTTGTAGAAACAAAGAATAACTCCAACCTCAAAAAGAGCCAAGCAATATTTGTAGAAATATCTCACAAAAAGAAAAATATATACGCATGTATCAAATTGTCATTAACAAAAAAAAATTACGGATATGCAAGCAGTCCCACTGGTGATGGCCTCAAATATTTCAAATAAGATGGGTAATATTAGGTCCATGAGATGTGCTTAACTAATGCCTAACCCATTTACCAAACTTTATCCCTCCTAAACATGGTTTATTAGGCTGTCTATACTGCCTTCATCTAGGATGAGCATTGTTTTGTGATGTCGTTACGCTCTAGGACTTGCAAGGCTGAGAGAAATAGGAGTTCTTGCAACATGGCGAAGGCATTGGATTCGGCTGCAGTTGAAGCAAGCTTGGTCGAGGTAGCAAAAGGCCTAGCGGCTCCAGAGGTACTGAAGAGTAGGGTGTCGAGCTCGATCTCCCATGAAGGCTGCACAGAAGAAAATTTGTCAGAACGAGTTTAAGTCACAAGGAAGTAAGAAAAATGGAAAATGTTAGACCTGCTGAGAAAAGACTTCGGCCATGTCTGCTGGCTCATTGCTCGAGCCCAGAGAGCTTAATAGACGAGCCCAGTGTTTAAGACTGCTTTTTAATTCACGCGGTTGATAAAGGTTATCCATGTTCGGTGGCAACTGAGGTGGCTATGAGATGTAGATAACGTCATTCAGCGCATAGAATTTTTGGTGAAATGAGAAAGTGAGCACCTGCCATTTAATATTTTCCTGGTTTAAAATTCTAAGGTAGAAGATTGACCAAAGGAAAACAATAAGGGTACTTAAGAAGGCCGAAGTGGTTTCTTAGGGGGGAGAATTCCAAGGTCTTGATCTTGCGGATGAATCGGTGTTTCCGCTGTCGCTTCAGGCTCGATAAGAGGTTTTTTTCCCCGATTGGCTAGAGGAGGATCGACCTGGTTAGTTGCCTCGACCATAGGGGGATGATTAGTGGAAGGAGGTCGAGGGCGACTCGCCAGCGGAGTCTTGTCGCTCTCGTCATCCTGAGATAAAAACTATTAGTACTTTTGGATTAAATAAGAAAAGAGAGTTACCAATAACATAATCATACCTCTTCTAGGATGATTGTTGATTGTTTTGGATTTTTGGGGATATTCTTCCCAGCCGAAGGGGTCATCTACTTTAAGACAGGTGCAACAGCCGACCCCGGAGCTGCAGGCTCTTCGACCAGTGAAACAGCGACTGGTTCGACCACGACTTGAGGGACAAGTTGAATCTTGAGTGTTGGGCCAGATGGAGTTGGCCGCCTTTCCATCAAGGTCTGGACGACGGGGGCAAGAGGAGAGACACTGGGAGTGGTCGCTCCCATGGTCTGGCTAGAGATGAGCTGAATCTCCTATTCTCCCTTCTTCGCCAAGTTCTTGACACGTTTTAGGGGTCGGGGAGTTTCACCTGTAGTCTCGGCCTCTTGGCGAGGCCGTTTGCTCAGTGGGGCTAGCGCAACGGTTTTAGTCTTCTTGGATGAGGGGGCCAATTTTTTCTTAATCGCAGTCACGGCGATCACATTTACCTGCTTCAGCACTCGACCGCTTGAGAAAGCGAAATAAAGGTTGAGATAGAAATATACCTTGGGCTGTCTCTTTGGATTGTGGGACATGAGCTTTTTTGGGTCGATCGCCAAAGCTTTTGTTGATGACGTCTTCAACCGATGTGCCAAAGAATTCCTGGGTGTATGCTTCTTACCAGTTGGCAAACATGTCAGTATCGAGAGTTTCAAGGGCATTTGGCCGGAGGTGAAATTTCTTGTACCCTTCCTCAAACTCTCGCTCGGCGTATTTGTACTCATCTCTGAAAAACTAGAGATGCGTACTCAACTTAGGAGGGAGTGGGAAGTAAGGAGAGGCACCTGGAAGCCTTAGAGGTAGCCGAGTTGTCGAGCAGTGAAGTGGGGGTGGTAGACTTCCATACTTGCTTGGCGAGCGTCGCAGCCAAAGGGAAGGTCGTGTGTTAACACGAACGACCCCCAGTTCTGACGAAGGTCAGCATCTTCGGCTTCACTCCAGACCGAGGATGAAAGCCTGATGAAGGAGGGGTACTCTTGATGACGACATACTAGAAATTCATCGTTAGAGAATTCTTCTAAGCCGAAAAAGAATTTAAAGACTTCTTCGGCCAGGTGAAGAGGCGTCAGTCGATAGACCAGTTGGAGGCCGAGCACTTCAGTAGGTTGGAGGTGGGGGATCTCTGGCCGAAGTATGGCAAAATAGATCTGCAACCAGAGTTGGAAAACCCAAAAAGGGCCGTTATGGTGCGGGTCGATTTTGGTGATGGTTGTGTCAGCCAAGCAACATAGGAGGTTGGTGAAATTGGCTGAGCTGAGGGCTAGGGTATAACTACTAGCCAGGGCTTCGGCCACCGGCATGTTCTTGATCAAGCATTTGTTTAACTTGGTACATTTGTTGTACCAGTAAAAGAGGAAGGCTTCATGTTCTCAATTCCGTAGGTTTTCTTCCCATCGGCTAGCAAAGTGGAGGATGAGGTTGTTGTAGTTGAAGAAGTTTTTGTGTAACTTATGCACTTCTTCTTTTGAATGCTCCTGATCTTCCTGGTTCAGCGTCTTAATGGCCTGTTCATCAAATAATGCTTTGAGGTTGAGGTTGGACGGGCACCCAGAAAGAGCGGCGTCGACCAAGAGGCCAGAAGGGGAAGTCCCAAGGATAACTGAGATGTCGAGGATGGTAGGGCTGATAGGGCCAAAAAGCAGGATCATTGTGTTGGTCGTCGAACACCAGAGGCTAAGAGTCGCCATGAGAAGTTCTCTGTCCATGGAAATCTCCACTGTCAAGAACCTAATGGCGTCATAGATGCCAAGAGCCTTCCATTCTTGGCCGAAGAATTTTTCCATCCGTTCGACCTAGGTCGCCCAGGTCGCGGTGGTCGAAGACCAGGCTTCTTGGGGCTTCGCCAGGTCCCACTTCAACCAATCAAACCCTTGTATCAAGGGTGCCAAGCAATGAGCCTTGAAGATGGTGGTGATAGATGATGGCATTGCGTCCTTAAATAGTGGCTTATATCATTCTCGAAGCACAGAGTCTTGATGGCGCTCCGATCGATAAAGTCCTTACACTTGTTGCATTTGTTAGAGAGTTTGGAAAAGAAGGAAGCCATTGGTGAAATCTTGAAGATTTTCTAGGTTTGAAGGAAGGATTTCTGGGTTGAGAAATTTCAATGGTTTTGGAAGCGTAAAGTGCGAATGAAAGGGGTTTGGGTATTTATAGTCGTTTTGGAGGGAAGGTCAAGCGTTTGATTTTCAAAAAATGGGATAGAATCGACCGGGAAAGTTGCTAATCATTATGGATATTCAAGGAATCTAGGTGAAAAGACCAAAGGTATCACAGATTGAAGACGCATTATTGCATGTGGCGGCGGTTTTAATGATGAAAGACGTTTCAATGGATGCACGTCTCAAGGGCAATCATTAAAAACTGTTGAGTGAACTAGGGAGCTGCCACATGGCAGAAGGTTAAAGAGAATGAAAACGAGTAATCATGCTCCATAAATACGCATGGTTGAGGTTTTCGAGGTATTTAAATGGTTTTAGAATATGTGCCAAAGAACGGTTTCACTTCTTCAAGGCCGAAGCTCGACCAAGGATTGTGGGTCGACGGCCTCAAAAGCGAGGGGCAATGTTTAGGCCCAAAATTTTGGTTTGGGCCAGGTGGGTAGTTCTCGGCCCAAAAAAGTCTTGCTTTAATGTCAGCATGTGTTATATCCCTAACCTAAAAATACCCAACTCCTAATTGGGCTCAGCCTATTTGGGTGTAAATTTAAGGCCCGAGTGGGTTTTTACTAAATCCTTAAGCCCAAAGATTATAATTTTGACCCAAACTCGCAACTAGTCTTCTTCTTCTCCTAATTCTGGAAAACTCAATTCTTTCTCTCTAAACTCTCTCTATCTCTTCGTTCTCTCTTGCTCCGTGAGACAACACATTCACCTTCACCACTCTCTATCACCAAATCGTGCCACAAAACCTTCATTTCCTGTATCACTATGGCCTATGGAGTCTAGTGGTACCCTTGCATGTGTGATCAGCGATGGGAAAAGGTTTGAACTCGTGAGCTTCAAGAGCCTCGAGATTTCTAAGGTGAATCTCAGGAAAGATCTTGTTCTAATCTCACATTGGTTAAGTTTTAATCTTACTTGGGATGAAACTTACGTTGATTTCTAACTTGAAAATAAGGGATTTAACCCCTCCATGTTATATGCATTTTTCCAGATCTCGGTGGTCTTCCCCAAGCAAACTTTGGTGGGTTTGTGACTAGGAGTGCATGAGCTTTTCTGAAAAACATCTCAGGTGATTAATCTTTTTCCCAAAACCTGCTGCAGTGGATCTGGGTGAGTTCTTGTATGTGGCTGTGAGGTTTTAGTGTTGGAAATTCAAGTGGAAACCTCGGTTTTTTATGCATACAAGTTCTCACACATCTCTGCAGTTTTTTAGCGAAATTTTCCGAGCAAAGACTATCAAATCTGAAGTGGATTCGAGTTTTCCTCCTCCTAAATCTATTTGTGGTGAGTTCTTGATCTTGGGACGACGAAATCGCACTGAAGTGCCACGGGGTGCTAAACCCAGTTTCCGATAAGAAACTGAGGACGAACTCCGGCGAGCTTGAAGTCTATTTCCCTCCAAAACCTGTTGCAGGGCACTTGGGGTAAGTTCATCAGTCATCTCTGTGAAGTTTTGGATCAAATTCATGATGGCTTAACCTTTGCACGCCTCTGTGTTGATTTCCAAAATTCGACGAAGGACTACGACTGAGTTATGTTGAGTCTGAGGCCAAACTCAATCCAAATCTCCTTGGATTGGACTTAGGTGAGCATGTGTGAGTGTGTGGGTGTGCTGGCGTGCATGTATAGGTGTAAGTCCGTGTGTGTGTGTGGGTTGTATGCATGTATGTACATGCGTGTTTGTGTGTGTATGTGTACCGCGTGTGGGTGTGTATATGTGTTGTGTGTGTAAGTGTGTGTATGTGTACCGTGTGAGTTTTGTGTGTGTGTGTGTGTGTGTGTGTGTGTGTGTCTAAGAGTGTGTGGTACACAGGTGTGCACGTGTGTGTATGTATGTATATGTCGTGGGTGTGTGTGTGTTGTATGTGTCGTGTGGGTGTATGTGAGTGTAGGTTTGGGCTCAAGCCCAAACCATCCCCTTTCATCCTAATCCTTTTAAACCCAAAATTTTAGAACCCTAAACCAAAACCCAATAGGTCTTAACCCTATTTCACCTAAACCTAAACCTAAACCTTAATCCGGATCCAAATCCAAAATCCATTTCCATTTCTTGAAATTCTTTAGTTAGGTAATTGGTTTAATTGTACATTTTTGTGCTTAGGTGAAGTGGCTAGTGGGGAAATCCTTAATCTCACAACTCTGCTGCTACGAAGTATCTGTGAGTGGATCATTTCAAAAATTTGCATGATTTAATTATAGAATTGCACATATTAATAGCATGCCTTATAGTTTATGCTTTGGATAATGTTTTACAGGAAGCATAATTATTTGAAATATGTTGTGAATACTATATATTGGGAATTAATTGTTGGCCTATATTGAGCTATATTTTAATATATTGTATTTTCAATAAAAACCATGAACTGGTAGACTATCTGATGGATGACAATAGGATGCTAGAACATGTTTTCGAACACCTCTTTATAGTATAGATAATGGATGACTCTAAACTATGAAGTTGAGTTTTAGATATATATTATGTTTTGTGCATACCTAGTGGACACTATGTCGCTTAGGGCGAGGATCTGGTGTTGGCAGTTAGGCCGAGAGAAATAATCCCTAGTGAAAGACTGAGGGACACGGAGACAGGCATTGGGTCGGGAGGGAGTTATCTCTAGCTACGGGCACAGAGACTTAAGTGCAAGCATTGGGCTGGGAGTATTATTATTCAGTGAACTCACTAGTAGCACACTATAGATATATGGTGACTTGTGAACTGTTTCCTGAGTTGACTCTGCGAGAATGATTTATGTGATAATCTTATGCATTGATTTATGAATTGTTTTACGACATGCTAGAGTTTCTGAAAAAGTTATCACTTATTATGCTAGTAGTTTTCATTACATAACTGTGGGGGTTAGTATGTTCGTAATTATTTTCATGCTATATATGTATATGAACATTCCCTTACCAATAATTGTGTACCGTTCACCTTGTGTGATATCTTGTAATAGTCTTTCCTTTTGAAATCTCTAATTAGAGTATGCTATGTACACTCTAGACACTTTCGTAAACTTTGCTTAATTCTTGTAAATTCTGATGTTTAATCATGTATATTTTCTCCTAATTAATACTCTTGTATTCAATAAATGGCTTACGTCACCCTCGAGTGTCAGCCAGCACGTGCCTATCCTGATGTTCGGGGAGTATCGGGGTCGAGGCGTGTCAGCATGGGTATCTTGGTTCATGGGCTGCCTAGCCAAGGCCAGCTGAGTTCTATCATGAAATAGAGTATTCCAAATAAAGATGAAGTGGGTGAGTCCTATTGTAAGACAGATGAATGGGGTATTTAAGTTCTGATGCGATAAGGATTCTTGACCGGATGAGGACGCTGAAACTTAGAAGTGAATGTGGTCTGGTAAAACGCTGAGTTCAGAGTTCTATTAGAAGTAAGACTGTTCGAGATAAGTTTGGATCAGAATAAGGAGTCTTAATCTGAGTGTAGTTTTAACTTGATCGAGAAAATGATTGTTGCTATCAATAGAGAGGGGAGTGCACTATTCAAACCCCCTCCAATTCAACACACAAATCTGCCTTGCGCAAACTCTCGCTCTCCGCGAAACTTCTCAACAACCTTGAGATTTTTGTTTTCCTTTTCGCCAACACATCTTCAGTTTAGATAAACAGCACTGTGAAGGCAACTGGTGATACCTTTAGTTTGGATAAACAATACTATTGTCGTAGAATCAGCCGACCTCGGAGCACCTTCAGTTTGGATAAACAACACTGTGTCGAAGGCGACTGGTTAACTATACAAGTCTAGGTCGAAGAGGGTTTTCAAATCCTTATTGACAGAGGTAATCTCATTAGCCTTTTTGGCAAAGTGAGGTGTTGCAGATTATTAGGTTCGGCGCTTTGAATGCCGAGTTGCTTTATGATTAGATACTCGCAAGTAGGTTTTAGAGTTCGGCATTATGACGGCCGAACCACATTCATGATCAAGACCTATATTTGCTTTGGGTACCTTTGCCCCTATAATTTGGTGTCAATTCGGCGTGAGTTCACTCTTACGACCACAATCACTGTGACCGAATCCGGCGTTGACGATTTGTGAACTTCGTAAAACCAGCAGCCTTATCTTCAGGCTCTAGAACCTGAAGGCTGAGATGTGTTCCTTTCTCGGCCGCAATTGCAAGATAGAAAAGTCATTCGTGCGCTCAATGCAACATTAGCACATTTTACTCCCCAGTCGAGCTCGGCCGAATAGTTGGCACACCCCGCACACAACTGAAGAACATAGTTAGCTTATTAGTTACTCGGCCTGCATGCCACGTAGGCTTATTAGTTTTTGAGACGAACAAAACCCTAAGAAATTCGAATATGATGAAAATATTTAAACCTTAGGCTATCTGAGCAGGAAGTTTAGCGATTTTTGTTTGATTTTTTTGTGTTTGCATGCTTGCAAGTATATTGAATCTGCCACTAAATTCCCCCGATGCAAAGTTTTTCAAAGAAGCAGATTCAAATTCTAGCACATCCCTTACAAGTAACAGTCATGAGACTCCACCCACTTTAGCTTCTGCTGCTGCTGCTTCTTCCTCCACATCCGATTCAAAGTCATCAGACTCGAAAACGACTCCAAGCAGCACCAACAATGGAGCAGGACTAATGAAGTCAATTAAGATTGGATTTTTGTTGGTGGTGACATTAGTTTCCATGGCACTGATGTTCAACTGATCATTAGAGGGTCTGTAAGGAAATATGTTTTGGTTTGGTATCAGCTGGTTTGTAACCTTTGTTTCCCTTTACGATTTTATCATAACAAATTGAATAACAATAGTAATATTTACGGGCTCTCTAGTAAATTACTAATAAGTAAAATCATTTATATAGTCACTTAGTACTACAATTTAGTAGTATTTATCTTCACTTGTAAGTAAGAAGTCTTAGGTTCAATTCTCGCCAAATGCGAACTTGAACCACATTATTGATAGCTCATTGTGAGGTTAAACCCACTCTCTTCCCCATAAAATAGGTAATTTAAAAAAAATTCACTTCTGCAAAAACATCATCAAATAAGCCCTAGTTTGTACAATTGCTCTGTAAAAGTGAAAATTTAAGGTAATTAGTAATGTATGAGAAATTAGAAAATGAATTGATTTTTTTTTTGTCAAACGATAGATTTTGTTAGATTAACCATCAACGGGGCTTGATCTCACGTCGTTATGTAAGGGCTCAATACATTTCATCCACTGCAGTAAAGGGACACTTGCAGAAAAAGGAACTGAGTTGACCATTCCTCTTTTTGGCAAATCATAATTTAATGGGTAAAGTACAAAAAACTACCTCAACTATTGGTGTCACGACACTTTCATACCCCATCTTTTTAAAATGACAATGTCATACCTCATCTTACGAATTTGTGTCAATGTCGTACCTCTGTCAATTTTTCTGTTAAGTGCTGACGTGGCTACCTGCGGGATCCATTCACTAATCCAACTGGATTAAAAAATTATTATATATATTTTTAATAATTAAAAATTAAAAAAATAATTTTTTTTATTAAATCTCTCTCTCTCTCTCTCTCTCTCTCCCCCCATCTCTCTCGCCTCTCTATCTTCTCTGCATCCCCAAACCCGCTTCCTACCCAACCTGCCCCTCTCCCCCGCGCGACCCCTTCCCACCCATCCCCCTCAACCTTCCTCCACTACCTTCTATCTCTCTCTCTATCTCTAGACGCTGCATCCCCAAAACCTTCCCACCCGTCCCCCCAACCTTCCTCCCCCTCACCCTCACCCTTTCTTCCCCCCGCTCCAATCTTCTCTTCGCCACTCTCCCGCCCCGCCGCCCATCCCACTGAATGCGTTGGCAGTGTCGAACGACGAGATCGCATACACTGGGTCGACGGATTGTCGGATTTAGGTGTGGTCCAAACCGTTCGGGGAAGATTGAGAAGACAGGAACGGGGTGGGATTTGGGTTGGGTGGTTTTAGTTTTGAGTTTGCAGTGGGGTGGGATTTGGGTTGGGTGGTTTTGGTTTTGAGTTTGGGAAAGACGGAGCGAGGGGAAGAAAGGGTGAGGGGGAGGAAGGTTAGAGAGGATGGGTGGGAAGGGTGGGAAGGTTTTGGGGATGCAGAGAAGAGAGATAGGCGAGAGAGAGGGGGAGAGAGAGAGACAGAGAGAGAGAGGGGGAGAGAGAGAGAGAGAGAGAGAGAGAGAGAGAGAGAGAGAGAGAGAGATTTAATAAAAAAAAGTATTTTTTAATTTTTAATTATTAAAAATATATTTAATAATTTTTTAATCCAGTTGGATTAGTGAGTGGATCCCGCAGGTAGCCATATCAGCACTTAATAGAAAAATTGACGGAGGTACGACATTGACATAAATTCGTAAGATGAGGTATGACATTGTCATTTTAAAAATATGGGGTATGAAAGTGTCGTGACACCAATAGTTGAGGTAGTTTTTTGTACTTTACCCTAATTTAATGCATATTTAGAAATCGATAATATTTGGCTCATTCCTCTGAAACAAAAGTATATTTACGTTCATGCCAATTATAGTTTAACATATATACATAAAAAAATTCATTTTATCTTTTTAATTAGTTATTTTGATGTGTCATATGATTTGTAGAAACAATGAATAACTCCAACCTCAGAAAGACCCAAGCAATATCTACAGAAATATCTCATAGAAAAAAAAATATATACGCATCTATCAAATTATCATTAACAAAAAAAAAAAAAAATTACGCATACCGACTTCCTAAGTTCCAAGTACATGAGTCAAGTACTACCCAATTAGAAATTATGTTTCCATCCAAACCCAATTGATTATTAATACAGGAAATGCAAGCAGTCCCACTGGTGATGGCCTCAAATATTTCAAATAAGATGGGTAATATTGGGTACATGAGATGTGCTTAACTGATGCCTAACCCATTTACCAAACTTTATCCCTCCTAAACATGGTTTATTAGGCTGTCTATACTGCCTTCATCTAGGATGAGCATTGTTTTGTGATGTTATTGGTCCACTTATTTTTAAATATAAAATTTCGTTTCATTGACATTATAAGGTGTAAATTAATAACATCACATAATATGTCATTTAAATTGGTTTTATTCTTGTGTCTATGCTTGCTTATATCATCAAATTTGTGAAAATACTTCTCTCTTTTTCTTTTTTTTCATAAGGAAGATTTTTTGTTTCTAATGTGGAAGTGAAAGTGGGAGAGTGAGGATTCGAACATAAGACTTTAGGATGCATGGATCAACATTCTTATTCAATTATGTGAGCTACAAGTTCTTGTT
Source organism: Crataegus laevigata (assembly GCA_963580275.1). Classification (NCBI taxonomy): domain Eukaryota; kingdom Viridiplantae; phylum Streptophyta; class Magnoliopsida; order Rosales; family Rosaceae; genus Crataegus; species Crataegus laevigata. The sequence goes on from OY756944.1 coordinate 25,527,980, forward strand.
TCATAAGAGGAGTATATTTAATAACAACAACAATCTTCAAACTACTTGTGTATCACATTCTGAATTTTTCTAATGAAATCTAACAGTTAGAACAATAAGGGCATAAACCATGTATATATTATCTAGGAAAATGAACCGACGGAGTTGTTTAAAACTTGTTATTAATTTATGTTTGGTATGAGACCTATGTGACAACATGTACTATATTTTTTAGGACCTGGATCATCTCCTGAACCTAAGGAGAGGATCCTCCTGACCAAGGATCCAAGACCGTTGGATGAAAATCCAACGGCTATAATTATTATAATTTAAATGGACCCCCCTGTTTGTAGTCGTTGGATTTGCATCAAACGACCTTGGATCCTTGATCAGGAGGATCCTCTCCTTGGGCTCAGGAGAGGATCCAGGTCCTATTTTTTACACCTCATATGTCCTATGAGGCTATAACACTGTGGCCATTGTTGCCCTAAGAAATTAATAAATTATACATCGATCATCCCTTCCCTTCCATCCAAGGCTCCTCTCTCTCTCTCTCTCTCTCTCTCTCTCTCTCTCTCTCTCTGTAGTCAATATCTGGCATTGTTTACCATTAATTGTGCCGAACTTGTAGATGCTATTGCATGTTAACAGCCCTAATGTAACGCATTAGAATTTAGAGGAAAGGATTCCGGCGAAATCGTATGAGCCTTTCCTGTTAGCTCAGCATTAATTGTTCGAGTCTAATAAAGCCCATACTGTCCCAAAATATAACTGTTAGTTAAAAACAATGCAATATATTGGACCGTTGTTTAGTGGACATCAACTTTTTCGGCATCTCCAGTAGTCTTCTGTCTCATCCTAATCCTATCTTTTTTTTTTCAAGTTTTATTAGCAAATAGCGAGTCGTATAACCCTAGTCCTAGGTAATAGTTATACCCAAATTTATATTTAAATTGGTTTTGTAATTTAAGTGGTTAAGAGGGTTTGTCTATGCATTTGAAGTTTTGTGTTTAAATTCTCTCCGATTATAAATTTTATACCATGAAAATTATTTTACACCATAAAAATTATTTTACACTACTCTTTAACATTTTTTTTTTTTTAACTTTGTCAAACATGGACTCTTCAATTTATCTATCTATTTAGAGTCCGGGATAGCTCCCTAGCCAAACGAAGAATTTTATGGGTATCAAGAACACATTTTACGGGTGTACCATTCTATTTATTTTGATAGGGATGAACGAATTACACTTGTAAAAGATAAGGTTATGAACAATATCTCCAAACAAAGAAAAATGATATGGTTATGACGCCCATGTACACAGACTATAATCTCAATATTACACCCTTGTATTGAAGGGCCAGCCTTGAAAGCTGTCGGGCAAGGTGATGGCCTAGGGCCACCGATCTCGGGGAAGGGGCAAAAAAATTTCATAAAGCCTGTATATGATGTATAAATAAATAAAAGTTAAGTAACACATTAAGGATTCGTTGTTGGGGCAGTGAAAATGTGGAGACTCCTTTATCTTTAGAGTGTGCATTTGAAATTTGGTGGTATTGTGTGTTTACTTTTAAGAAAAACTAATTAAAAACGATTTGAAAACTTTGAGTTTTAACAATTTGGACAAAATAAAAGATAAAATATATAGTATCAGAATTAATTTTTTAGTGTAAAAATGTGGTTTTAATTATGCTGTAAGCACAAACAAAAATTATGAAATCTTTGCAGTTGAGAAGCTTTCGCATGCCACTGGGATATCGTCTTGAGGTTATTAACTGAAAACACACACACACACATAATATAGCCCCAGACAGGTCCCGGGCTGCATTTAAATTATCATCAGCTAAATTAGACTGACATTCCGAATTAGTTTTTTAAGATTAATAAGAAACTGGCAACAATACATATGCTTGCCAAACTACATGCAAATAACAACATTATTTAGACAAAAGTCTATTAATTAATTAATTAATTCAGCACATGTTGATGGTGGATAATTGAGTTTGTTTTTGGATTTCACTTTCCATCTTCCCTTACGAGGATCGTGTACATCCTGTCACCCAAACTTTGGAGTACAACTAGATCATCATCTCCAAAAATAGAAGGACCAAACCAAGTTTAGATGTATGAATAATATATATCAATTCAATATGCTGCTTTCCTTTTCATGTAGTTATTCATCATTAGGTTTTGGGAGGTAGGTATATACTATATGGGATACATAATTTAGTTAGGGTCTGTAATTCAAAACTAACCGAACTACACATGATCGGTTCACCTTTTTTTTATGGACGACAATTGTTGATATTGAGTTTAAATATATCATAAAAGACAATCGTTGATCAAAATAAAGCTGAAAACGGCATAAATGGAACTTGATCAAAATTAATCCAATTTGTTCACACTGATTCGACAAGGTAAAACGTTTGTTTCTTGTGATTTGTGATTTGGACGAAGTGTGAACGGTAACCATGAGATTCTTATCCATCTTTTCAGGATCAATGATAACCAGGTAATTGATCAAAGTTAGCTCTCGAGATTGTTGAGGGCTCACTTAGTTCCTTCGGCGGATACCAAATGAAACATGATTTGAGAGAGGCGGTGGATTAATATTTGGACCACGCCGCCATGAGGCCAGGCAGGGCAGGCAGCTGAGGCAGGTCCCTTGGCATTTGGGCACTGTAAATAATATAATTGTGTCTGTGTAGTGTTAGATATATAGAAGAGAATTAATATATACATAGCTGAACAAACTCAAACCTACCCACATTAACCCTAATGCACCCAAACATTTTTATGCTGATGCTTTAGTCGATTTTGGCCATCATTTCGCTTTTCTAAAAGAAAATACTAATATTTGCATATATAAAACTCTTACTAAAAGGTAACACGTGGGAACAAAAATATTGGAAAAATGTGAAACAATATGATGGGTTTTGGAGGTACATTATGTAGAATTTTAAAGTGACTGTTTGTATTATTTGATCATGAAAAACAAATGAAAACGAAGGCCACTCATATAGAGAGCCAAAAAAGAAAAGCTACAGGAAAAAGTACAACCCCATCCCCAATTACAAGGAAAGAAGATATTACAAGCAACTAAGAAAGGTTGACAAGAAAGAAGTTATGATGTTTGCAGAATGACAACAGGAGGTGCAGCAGGAGGTATGGGCTTGCAGAAAGTTTCTGACAGTCCTCTGATGCTGCACAGTCGACCAAACTGATTCTGCACAGAAGGCAAGTTTCTGTGAAAAATGGCTCAAGCACCAAACTGATTCTGCACATAAAGCAATGAGTCGACTGAATACAGTTGTGAAGTAGTATTCAGTCGACCTAAAGTTTCTGTGAAAAATGGCTCAACCAACAAACTGATTCTGCACAGCCAACAAACTGATTCTGCACAGAAAGCAAACTGATTCTGCACAGTCGACTCACAGAAAGCAAACTGATTCTGTACAGTCGACTCACATAAAGCAAACTGATTCTGCACAGTCGACTTATTTAGTTCAAGACATTATTTAACAGAAAACCTAAAGTGCCCATAGAAGCAGTGGATAGCCTGCAGACTGTAGTACAATTAAGCTCCAACCCAAAATTTAATCCACACCGATTGGTGGTGCGGTCTAACATAACTCTAGCGGTCTGATACTCATGATCAGTACCACTGATCGAGCCTCTTACATGCATATTCACAGCCACTCCCTTCCAAGTTCGATTTATTTCTGAGTTTATTTTGTCTTTGAGTTCATGTAGTATTGGAGCGTATATATGCATGTCAGTATTATATGAAAGTGACCTCTGATAATAGAATGACCTAGGCTGGGGTTGTTAAGGCTTCTGTCTTTGGTAATTCTATACGAAAGTGATGACTACCAGCTAGTCGCCTTTTAAAAAAATAAAAATAAAAGCTCATCATAGTAAAACCTAAACTAGGGTTGAAGCTTCGGTTTCAAAATTCTCCGACCTAGACTAGGGTTAAGGTTTCGGTATGAAGAAGACGATTTGAAACCGAAGCATTAACCTTGCTCTAACTTCAATTTCAAAATTTAAATTTAACTAGAATGGGTGGTTTGACACTTAGTGTTATAGTTTAGTGGTATTCTTCTTCACTTGTAAGTGAGAGGTTTTAGGTTCAAATCTTGTCAAAGGAGAATTTAAACTACATTATTACTAGCTCATTGTGAGGCTAAGCCCATCATCTCTCAGGCTTAGACCGTCTCCAACCCTTATGTTAAAACCTAAAATTTTTAACACATAAAATTTAGATTTTAACCCAGAAATAGTTTTTCTCCTCCAACCCTTATGGGTTAAATTTTTAGCCCGATGTTATTAAATGATGAATTTAGGAAATTTTTTTACTAAAGTAACATTTAAAAAAAATTATGTAGACTATCATAATTTAATTTTATGAACATTTTAACATTAAAATATTTAAATTCCAATAAATATTGAAAAATCATTAAATCAACACTATGAAACTCATGGAACATTATGAAAGACTATGAAACACATAAAATAAAATAAAAATTAATTACTTTAGCCGTTGGATTTAAATTTGGACCTTTTGATTTTTTTTTTACCGTTGGATTTGATCAAATTAAATCTTAACCATTTGATTCAATGAATATATAAATATAAAACTTAAAAAATATATACATATATAGTAGGACAGCCCCCTTAACTCAAGGAGGAATCCTAGGCTAAATTTGGCCCATAAATGAGTTTTGAGTTTTAACTCATATTTGCTTCAAGAGTTTGAAAAAGTTAGGGTAAATTTAGAACCTAAAGTTGACATTTTATTCAAAAAATTGAAGCAGGTCTGTGTAAAAATATTGTTTGTTTAAAAAAAAATTCAAATTCCTAATTGTTTCTCTGATACTTAGTAATTGGATGGCAACCCCACCTTATCCAATCTCACGTGGCTCACTGGCTGTTGGATACACTATCTCAATCAATCCATCGCCATGTTTAGGAAAATATTTTTTTCCATGAAAATAAAGTCATTGTTAATATTTTTTTTTTAAAATTATAAACACAAACATCAGAGTTTTTTAGTCGATTATAATCAGGATCGAATGGAGGGTAGGGGCTTAGAGTCTGAATTGTTTTTTTTTAATAATTAAATTACATAATATATAAATAAATGTCTACTTATATTTTTTTTTAAACATAATTGTATTTGTGATACATAAATTGTAAAATAGAATTACATATAGATTATAAAGTATTATAATAATTTTGAAAACATAGGGAATAAACATATAATGAGTGTGCATTAAAATATTTAATAAGTTTCTTACAATTTATTGAAGAAAAAAATATAAAATAAAAGTTATCTATGCTATATATAAGTAGAGTCGCGACCAAGGCAGTGCCTAGGTAGGTCTAAGCGCTATTTTTCTTATTTTAAAAAACCTAGAGACTAATATGGGTAGTGACCAGCCAACTAGCGCCTAATCCTAGATGATACTGGAATGAGATTTTACTACCAATGCATACTTTCTTTAATTTGAGACTCGCCTTTACCCGTTGTGCCACAACTTCATCAACTAATCTACTTCATCCACTGAAGACTTGAAGCGATACTTCATCCACTGAAGACCTGAAGCGATGTTTTTTTTGAGTATTTACACACTCAAGGAGAGTGTTGCAGTTATATTTAATATAGAAATATGATTGTGTAAATCCTAAAGTATTTGAGATATCTTTATTAGATTCTACCATATTTCTAAGATTATATATTATCCTATTAAAATTGTAATTGACACACCCGTACCCGAAAGTAGGGCATGCTGGCTGTCACGTGAGTGTGACGTAGCCAAGTGCGCTGTGCGGAAGCAAGGATCGATAACATAGTACGAATTAATTAAAATCAAATTCTAGCAACCTAGATGATATAGTGTGCTAGAGATATTACAATACTTATACATATCCAGAGCGTACTAGGTAAGTGCAATCAAGCATGAAATAAAAGAGTTCAATTACACCATCGGTGCCCTACATATATCAAATCTCTCAGAAATGCCGGAAGATCCTCGAAGTGCCAAACTCAGGAATTCAAGCTATCTAGAACCTGGAGGGGTGAAAAACAAAAAGGAGTGGGTCAGCAAAAACAAATCTTTTCAAAATCATTCTTTTCTCAAAAGTCTAGCCCCTCTCTGTAAAACCTGTATAGTTCCCATAAAATAATACGTACATATATATCACAAACTTTCTCAGCATAAAACGTTTTCAAAGTATCTCAATATATGTCGTGCAATGTATTTCAATGCCATCTGAATCTCATAAATAATGTCATGCTATGCATTTCAATAATCATATCGCTATTGTATATCATCTCAGCCCTCGGCTGTAAATATAGCTCATAACATCTCTATCTCATCATCATATATATACGCTGCACATGCATCGATATCATCATCATATCATCATCATCATCATCATCATCACTGTATCAATAATAAATGCTCTAGTGCTACAATCACGTGAAGACTGTGCGAATGAACGTGGGTCACCTACATGTCGTACCCACTCAAAAGTGGTCTATACGACAAGACTGTGCACCTAACTTGGATCCAAGGCGAGCATGCGGTGCGGGAGGTGAACGACACGGGAAAGATTGTGCCCCTATCTCTGGGCGTGAGCACTAACAATATGTGCAGGTTTATGAGCTAACATATCACATCATATCTCATCTGTATCAACTGTTCGTTCTCAACTATGCATGTACCTACATGGTACTTACCTGGTGTCCTCGGCACCAACATATGCATGAAATGTATATATAAATACTCATGCATCAAAATCAAGTTATATGCATATCATTAAAAACGTACTTTTCATTTAAGATATGATTCTGGGAAAAATCATTATATATTTATAGGTTATACAGAAAAATAATAGATGCCCACTCACTGGTAAGTCGCTGGGTCGTAGCCCTCACGTCGAGCCTGGCTACGGTCATCCTCTGAATACGTCTCACCTATATGAGAAATTACTAAAAATACGTCATTTAAGTACATATACGTAACTACGGAAATAACTTCTCATACATAGCTCAATTTTGGTATTTGGATATACCAACGTGACCTACTCGTCGTCACGAACATCCCCATATTTTTAAAATAATTTTTCTCAGCCCCACGCGCCTGGCACACTGACGGCGTCAATTAACGCTATCAGGCATATTCCTAGAATATTCCGTTAATCTTTAACGGCGTCAGTTAACGCCGTTAGAATATTCCGTCAGTTTTGACGGAATATTCAAACTCCGTCCCCTTCTCCGGCGACTGGTTTCGCCGGAAAACTGGGTAATTTTCTAAACTTCATATCTTGCTCATTTTTCATCCTTTTTAACCCATTTTTCTTCCTATGTGCTCCAAATTAAGTGTAGAACATAAATATACCTTCAAAAACCTTGAAAAAAGGTCTTTAATTTCCTCGGGGACAAACTCCAAAACCGGCCAACTCCAATGTACGTGATCTCGACGTCCAAACACTTCCAACGAACCACTCCGAGCCTCCTTGGGACCTCACAAAGCTCGCTGTGAGCTTGGATTATCCTAAAAATCAACCCACAAGAAGTTGATGAATAGTGCCAATTATGAACCTTAAGTTTTGGACGTGAAATCGTTGTAGTTGTTACCTGAAAATGGTATGGTTGAGTTCGTATGGACCTCACGAGCATGAATATGTATTTTGTTTCTTCGATCTACGAGGTTTTGTGTGGTTTTGGTGTACGTCTGTACATAAGGCAAGAGAGAGAGAGATCGTGAGATGAGAGAGAAGGAGTGTCAGTGAGGGTGTCTGAATAATAGAGGCAGAGAGAGAGTGTGAGGGCTGTGTGTGTGTGTGGCCCTAAAATCTCCACACAATAATGTCTCACTTCCAATAATTGAGGGCCACCATCGTAGGTCCTCACATATCCCACATGCATGCACACGTACATAATCCCCGAAGGGGTAATTCCGTCATTTCACAATTAATAAATCAATATAATCGGGACGGGTCGTCACAATAATCCTATTGTGGTAAGAAATTTAGGATTATATATTATCTTTTACTTTTCTACTACCATAAATAAAAGCATAATAAGTGAAGTAACGTATACTTCATAATTAAATCTCTCTTTCCCCTGTAATTGTTTGGTAAAATAGTCTTACAACACTATAGTAATTATTAAAGTTTTTTTTCATGTATCCAGGTTGTATGCCTCAAATGAAAGCCCTAATTGCTGGTTGCCAGGTTGTGAAAGTGAACGGATGGGAACCACAAAAAAGAAGGCAGAGGAAAGTTAACGAATTAAAACGCTTGTTAACGGCTAGCTAACTATTTTTGAGTTGACCAAGCTACCCTTTGCATGCACTGATGTTCACAGAATTGCCACTAACACACGTTGTGGAAAAGAAACGGCTAGGATTTACTAGCTTCACACATGTCACAGTCTACAAGCAAGGAAACGTCTCACCGTTCACGGCGCCAAACAAACGCAGAAAATACATCATACACATAGGAGTGGATTTTTTTACCAAGCCAACCGAATTACCAACCGTGCTATATCGATTTTGTGTCAATCGGTAATGGTACGGTATTGTACCCTACCGAAATTTCATAGTACGGTATTGGTAATGGATAATATTACTACGGTATTACCATACCGTACCGAACATATAATATAATATATAGTTTATAAATTATATAATATATAATTATATAACACATATTTATTATATTCTAATAATTTGATATGATGAATGAGGCTCAACCTGGGTTCAAGATTCCAAATAGGAAGAAGATTGTGGCTTGGGATTTATATGTGTTGGAGAAGTCTAAGTTATTTGAAGCAATGCATAATCAAATGGTAAGTATCACAACTGATACTTGGACATTGGTACAAAACATTAACTACATAGTAGTTACCGCTCACTTCATGGATAATGAATGAAAGTTGCACAAACGGATTATAAACTTCATAAAGATCACGGGTCATAAGAAAGAAGACATTGGGAAAGTTTTAGAGGCGTGTTTGAACCAATGGGGGATAGAGAAGATCTTTAGCACGGGGAAACTTCTATTTGTTTTGGTTCGTAACTTCTATTTGGATTGTAAGCTTAATTTTCATCATGAATCTTGATGCATCTTTTGAATTATTGTGTATGTGAATTGTGAATGATGAATAATAGATGAATTTAGGCTACAATGTATGAGATAAAGGTACAATAAAAAAACTTTGCCCTTGAATTGAGTTAAAAAGCAAAAACAAATTTTGTCCCCAAACAAAGTGGTAATTACTATTGCCATACCATACCAACCGAACATTTGGCAATACCGATGTGACATCTCACATCGCCCAAGGGAGTGATCCTTAAATGTATATTCTCATCCCTACCTAGCACGAGGCTTTTTGGGAGCTCACTGGCTTCGGGTTCCGTAGGAACTCCGAAGTTAAGCGAGAAGGGGGCTAGAGCACTCCCATGATGGGTGACCCACTGGGAAGTTGCTCGTGAGTTCCCAGAAACAAAACCGTGAGGGCGTGGTCGGGGCCCAAAGCGGACAATATCGTGCTACGGTAGTGGAGCGGGCCCGGGAAGTGGTGCCGGCCGGGCCGGGATGTGACAACCAAACTTCGGTATACCGAAAGTTTGGTATGGTAATGGTAATAGATTTTATCAGACCGAAAGTTTGGTACGGTAATTGGCACGAGGGTTTTGGTACGGTAACCATACCGAACCCACCCCTACACACACACACACACACATATATACAGACTGTTTAAGAGGAGGGATTCCCATTTTTTCAAGTCACACAATTTCATTAAAGTCAATCTAGCCGTGGGGAGCGTGTCCCCATTTTTTTTGAAAAAAATAGGAATCCCTCCCCTTAAGCAATCAGTATATATATATGTAGTTTACCAATCTAATTAGCTTCTTTTTTTTTTCTTTTCAAAACACACAAATAAGTTCACACCAAATATATGTAGGAAAAAGATGTTGAGTTTTTGCATGATGACGTGGAGTTAACTCCTATCGGTGGCTAATCTAATATTTAATTTAACAAAATCTATCGTTTGACCAAAAAAAAAATTCACAACACAAGCACGAGGAATCGACCGTTACACCTAAGTTCATAATATTAAAAAAAAATGTTTTAGTTTCAATGTTGTACATTTCATTCGATGTTGCTAATTCTTGTGTTTATGGTATTGCTATACTATGGACATAATGTATAGTATCAAAAGATAGATATATGCGCTTTCATATAGGTGGATTGATAAGTGGTAACACCACTTGATTTACTATCTCAATGTCATCCGAGTGTAGTCGGAGTAGGTTAGTTGCCTAGGGCCTGCACTCGCCTTCACTTTTGAGGGCCCCTAATTTTATTTTATTATATATATAAATCAATATTACAAATTTTTTGTATATTCAAATAAAAAGTTTACAAACTTTGAGTCTCTATCTAAATACAATAGTTCATTAGGCTGAGTGGCAAAACCCAATGTTTGTAAGACTTATTTATTGGGCTAAGAACCTTGAGAGAAACTTTACTGAATGAAATAAATTGGGTAATGGAAGTGTTGAACTATCTAGGTAAATAGATGGCTGTTTTTCGAATGCAAGGGTTGCTTATAAAATTTTGTTAACCATACAAGTTATAGTTGCCTCTGCAGAAAGATGTTTTTCAAAATCAAAGTTGATCAAATCTTATCTTCCATTAACTATGTCACCAGAAAGGTAGAATGGGTTAATTATTTTATCAATTGAAAAAGAATTGGTTGAAAATTAGATTATGTAAATTTAATTAGTACATATGCATCTAAAAACGTGAGACGTGTAATATTTAAGTAATGCTTGTGTATCATTCTTCTTTTGATATTAATTTTTAATGATTTTTATGTAGAAATATATTTTTCATGTATTTAGCGATTTTTTTTTATACATATCAATGTAAAAAAAGTCGGAGTCAGAAATCTACAGAGCCCCACTCTAAAAGCTCGCTTAGCGCTTCTAAATTCTTAAAGCCAACCCTACAGCCTATAAGTTATTCAACATGCACGCATACTGGATGAACATTTAGTTTAGTGACATACGTGCATAGAGTCGCTCCATCTTATCGGGAAGAAACCTTGAATTCAAATTTAAATGACTAAAGTTATAGTTGAATCAAGAGTTGTTTTTATTTTATTTTTTATTTTTTATTTTATCAAGTTCTATGTCACAAATATGGCTATATATTGAGCCAGATTAACTTGTTTAAACCGACTTTCTTGAAGAATATGGTTGCATGGAAAAGTAATGAGAGCCAATAAGATTGGAGAGTCCAACTTGAGCCAACGAGAAAAGTTCATTGAGCTTGTCAAACGTAAATACATCAACTTTTTTCAACAATACACGTATTTTAAATTGAAGTTTATAGATAGGATGACAAAATAAAATAAAAAGGTAATGTGGTTGGGTTAAGGGGATGATGGAGGATGCCCGCTGGGAGATGGCCGATGGAAGAATTAAAATGGTCTACTTTTTGAACGAAACTGGTTTATGAAGACCTCAAATAACATGACACATATAATCAGATCACAAGTCAAAACCATGTGTGTGTATATATATATATATATATGTACACACACATATACATTTACATATATGTAAATAAACAATTTGAGAGTGAATGTTATTCCTTTGGTCTACAACACTTTGGAGGCACGTTTGGTATACTAGATGAGATTGGGCCTTACAGATAATGTTGGATTGGCATAAACTTGTATGACATGACTTGTAACTCACGTATAAGAATAGGTTAGATAACACACTTTATTGTGGATTCATAACTCATCGTGTCTAGTCATGTTCATCTCACATTTTAACATAACAAACAATAGATCGAACTTGAGTCCATTTTAATTGATCACAATCTTTCCCATCTAGCACACCAAATGAGGAGGCAATTAAGTGTTAATATAGTTAAACAATTGATGGTTCAGCTACTACCATCAATTCCGGATATGGATATCATGGACGTAGTGTTCAAATTTGGCATCGACCTAATACGTAGTTCAACCAATATACATTCCAAAATACAAATTCTGAGTTTTTTTTTAATAAAAAAAATTATACTACAAGGCTTTGATGATGACCATGTTCTTGTAACTTTTGGAAGTTAGAAGATGGATGGATGTACAAGTTTAACGTTGTTCTACTGTGAAAGGACGGCTATCGTTCCAAATCATGAATTCGAGGGGAGGGTCCAAATTGCTCTTTTTACACCTTGAAAAAAGACACGTTACAAATTTTGAACAATAGTGATTGTCATATTAAACTACTCAATAATGCGTGGGTAGTGCTATTAACACATCATTTTTTACATCTCACATATTTTTATTAAATTTTGTTCATTGATTTTTTTTCAAATCATTTAATCTGATGGTCGAAAATTAAGAGAAGTGTGCAAGATAAAATGAGTGTATAGATAGCACCACCTAATACATCCATTATTCACTATACAATTATTGTAAAAGTGAAGCATTTCAAAAAGTAATAAGAGAATTGCAATTGTTATCTTTCACGTAGAGGTCATTTATCTACGTTTCACATGCGAGAGTGAAAATGTCATTTTAAGATAAGTAATATTTTACATTCAATTTATCTTATCTAAATGCATAATGAAAAAACCACGAGTATATCATCAAGAGTTTATTCTACCCCCATAAGTTTGACATTTACATAAAACCTCACCATAAGATAATTCGTGCAATTTGGTAAATTTAAGATGTGCCTCTCAGCCCAACAATATTAATGTTGGCCCCAAATAACACAACAATTATAATGAACCAAAAACGAACTCAACAATAATTGTTGGCAAATTAATAAATTCGATTAACAAAAATAAAAGTAAAAAACAAAAAAAGGAAGGGAGGGAGGGGCAAAGACGTAAATAAAAAGGAGAAAATTAGTGTTGGGGGAAGAAGCATGGAAGTTGAACTGGCATGAGGCGGGATTAATCAGAGCCAGGTGGATGCTATATATTAAAGTCCCTCGCTGGAATCCAATTCCCCACCACCCACAGGACCGCTGGCCCTAAAATCCTCTCTCTCTCTCTCCCTCTCAAAAGCTAAAAGAAACGCCACCACCCCCAACGAAGGAGAATCGGAAACCCTAGAAATTACGCTGAAATAGAGGCTTCGACGATCCGGAATGACGCAATTGCCCTTCCCTGTGCTCTAGATTCGAGTTTGTTTGGTTGAAGGTGAGGGCAGAAGGAGGTCCAGAAAGCTTTTCAATTTTTTTCCGGAGCGTTTTGTTTGGTTGCCGAGAAAGTTGAGGTAAGACAGAATGAATGAATGTGAATGTTGTTTGTTGCCGCGTTATTTTTTACCCTTTTTTCGTTTGGTTTGAGGGGGAGGTGTTATCTCCGGCCGTTAAAAACGGAGATCTACATGAAAATGTTTTGAAATTTTGATTATTTTTCTTTTCGTTTCTGCATTTTCTCGGCAACCAAACAGACAAGGAAGAAAATTTGTTTGCTTGAAGAAACGAAGTGGAAAAATGGTTCTCTTTTCGTGTTGTAAAACATTTGTATGGCATATGAAATGTTTGTGTCATTTCTCACTGGATGTGTGTTGATGCAAAAGCTCAGATCTGCCTTGATTTTCTCTGCATATATTCTGAATGTTTTCAATTTTGTAGGCATTAGCTGTATCAATCATTGTGCTTTCTAAATTATATTTTTTGGAGACGGATTCATTTCTGATTAAGTTTTATAATTTGAGCTACTTATCCTCTTTTTTTCTCCATAATTTTAGGTTAATTTTTCGTGTTTTCGTTTTGGGTAATACTCAATCATTGATGATTGAAACGTATGCTGAAAATTTAATTGCTAATATCTTATGGGGTTAGAATATTTTTTATTTTTCGTTCGTTGGTTTTTCGGTTCTGTAAGGGAGAATATGTTTTTCAAATTGAGAATGTAGAGTCTTTTTTAAGTTTCTGAATTGGGTTGTCTTCTAGACTGCTTTTCCCTAACAAACAAACCAAAAATGGATAAGTGCACAGCACAAATTCTTTTGTATTTTTCGTTGCATTCTGGAAACGGAATCAGGTGATGTTATTGGCCTAATTTGTCAAGGAAGGAAATTGTTCTCAGTTTTGGTTGTAATTACGTTAACTTTGCTGTTCTTGTGTCAATGGTGTTCTGCACTGCAGTAGTAACATGCTGGCATTCTGTGCATATTCCTGAGCATATTTCTGAAGATTTCATTAGTTTTGTATTCCCTTGTGAAACTACATTGACGAATTTGGAATTTTACTGTTACAGTGCTCTGATCGGTAACTCTTTGCTCTGATCCAATTGTCATCATGGTTGCCACTGCCGCTACTGCGTCATTCTTTCCGGTTTCTTCTCCCAACTCAGGCTCTAGCGCCAAGAACGCCAAGCTTGGGTCAGCCAATTTAGGACTCAAATTGAAATCTGCATCGGGTGGTTTGCAGGTAAAGGCAAATGCTCAAGCCCCTCCAAAGATAAATGGAACTAGCGTTGGTTTGGCAACTGTGGAAAGTGGGAAGCATGGGGATGACATCTCATCCCCTCCTGCACGGACTTTCATTAACCAATTACCTGATTGGAGTGTGCTCCTTGCTGCTATTACCACAATCTTCTTGGCTGCAGAGAAGCAATGGACGATGCTTGATTGGAAACCCAAGCGGCCTGACATGCTCATTGACCCATTTGGTCTAGGACAAATTGTTCAGGATGGTCTTGTCTTTCGCCAGAACTTCTCAATTAGATCATATGAAATAGGTGCTGATCGTACGGCTTCAATAGAGACGTTAATGAATCATTTACAGGTTTTTGGCAAATTCAATTTCTCTGTTTATAGTTTTTGACAATTCAAATTCAGTTTGTAGCTTAAGAGATTGAAGCACAAAATGCATGTTCTGTGACTGGTTTCACGTTCTAGGGCTTGAGTGCATTTTTTCTTGACTAGCTTTGTCATTAACTACTTTTCTTTTCGGGCTACAGGAAACAGCGCTTAATCATGTTAAGACTGCTGGGCTTCTGGGAGATGGCTTTGGTTCAACTCCAGAGATGACTGTAAGAAACCTGATATGGGTGGTAACGAAAATGCAGGTTGTGGTAGACCGCTATCCTACTTGGTAAGTCAAAACATCACACATGCATTTTGCTTTTCTACCAGAAAAGTCAATCAGGTTTTATTTTGCCTGGTCACTTGTTCATTGATGGATTTTGACTTTAATAACTAAACAATATTTTGGAATTTTTATTGGTGCTGCCATGCTATTATGTATTGTATGAATTCTATTCAATTTTAAGATTAGCTTAAATAGCGGTGGGGACACTTCAAAAGTTACTATTCAATTTGGTATTCGTAAAAAACACAAGCACGCTGTTGATGCATTATTAATTTATCACAGTAATTCAAAATGTTATTAGTAGATATGTGGAGCTAATTTCTATTAATATTCTTCTTTTCTCTTCACTGTGCATTCAACGTCTGAAGGCTACCTATTTTCTCTCGTCTTTGTATGTTGTAATGATTTTTGGCACAAAGGTTGTGTATTATGAGCCAGTTGATGTATTCATATCCATTTGCATTCTGATTGTGGAGAGTTGATTTTTGGTTTTAGAAGAGGAAGATGCTAGAGGCAGAAGCTAACTATTCAAATTCCCAATACAAGAATGAGTGTTAAAGTATCGATGATTTTGGGAACATAATTAACTTGCACTAATACACCATATCTATGCCCAACTAGATTAAATTGACAAGTTGTATACCATCTGTTTTAGCAGATGACTATATTTATCTCTGAATGGGAGAATTTGTTATTTCATTAATTTGATTGGAATTTCATGGTGATAGACTCAAATAGTTTATTTCTTGCAGGGGTGACGTTGTTCAAGTTGACACTTGGGTTAGCGCCTCTGGGAAGAATGGAATGCGTCGTGATTGGATAATCCAGGATTTGAAAACTGGCCAAATTTTAACAAGAGCCTCCAGGTAATTGTTATGCCTTTTCCTCAGTTACTGTTAGATCTAAGAAGTGTTTTCTATATTACAGATCCAAGGTAGCTTTTGACAATTCAATCAGCAATTTAGCGCTCTTTCACAATTAAATGGTGTTTTAAGGAGCAACTGACTGGGATTGGTACGGCCGTTGTTTTTGCTGTTGCTTTTGCAGTGTGTGGGTAATGATGAATAAAGTGACGAGGAGATTATCAAAGATGCCTGATGAAGTTCGAGGTGAAATAGAGCCTTTTTTTATGAATTCTCCTCCTGTTGTGGAGGAAGATGGCAGGAAACTGCCAAAACTTGACAATAAAACAGCGGACTTTGTTCACTCTGGTTTAACTGTAAGTCATCTTTGCACAGAATTCTAATGCGTTTCTTTTAGCTGCTTGCTCACTATGAAGGATTTTCTTTTTATGTTCTTTTCCCCTGTATTTGCAGCCAAGGTGGAGTGATTTAGATGTCAATCAGCACGTTAATAACGTGAAGTACATTGGCTGGATCCTCGAGGTAGAATTCTGTCAGTGAAATTTTTTTCTTTTCATTAGTTGAAGTTGTACCAGCAGGTTTGCAGATTCTGAGTTTAAGTTGAACTTATATACCAAGCCGGAAAGTGATTAGCCGGTGTGTTACGTCGAGATTTTGGATGGATAATGATGATTTCTTTAACTGAAAGACGATTTTGGTTGATGCAGAGTGCTCCCTTGCCAATCCTGGAGAGTCATGAGCTCTCTTCTATGACTCTGGAGTATAGGAGGGAGTGTGGGAGGGACAGTGTGCTTCAGTCGCTGACTGCAGTCTCAGGTGCTGATATCGGCAACCTGGGAAGTAATGGCGGGGTGGAGTGCCAGCACATGCTTCGACTCGAGGAGGGGGCCGAGATTGTGAGGGGAAGGACTGAGTGGAAGCCCAAAGACGCCAACAATCTTGGGATTGTGGGTCATCTTCCAGGGGAAAGCGCATAGCAAAACATTGGGTTCGTTGTGGCTGGGACTACATCAGTCCCTTCGGCCTGTGCCCATTGCTTGTGTAGAAACATGCTCATGTTTCTCGGATTTATATGTTTCTTCATCCTATATATATATATAAATTCCCTCCCATATGTCATCTTCGGAAAAAGGATAAAAATGTAGTCCCTTTGTAATTAGCCCTTGTGTACTCCTCTCTCTTGTTCTCTCTCTCTCTCTCTCTCTCTCTCCGCACTAATAGTCCCTCTCGTTATGCTTTGCCCGGCCATGGTGGTTTTTGCCTGTAATTTTATTGATTTGTGCCTCTCGGAACCTTTCGCTGTGTGGGAGACCGACTCCAGGTTAATTGCCTTGGTTAAACAGGGCAAAAGACAACAAGATTGTATATTTTTGGCACTTTTGTGGTTAGATATGGCAAAATTTATTCATTGGTTCACATTTAGATGGTTTAGTAGGAAGATTGGTGTCTTAATGAATAATGACCTTTTGTATTGCATTCTTTGAGCAGCCCCAGTTTTTCAGTGGGAGATGATTGTCGAACTCTCATTTTCTTCTTGATTTTTATTTGATTTGTTCAATCTAAAAGTTGAGGGAAGGGGTGGGCTGTCTGCTACCAGTTTTTAGTTTTCAAGTTAAAAATTCAATAAAAACTACTCATTTGACTCGATAAATGGTATTATACTATTATTGCTGGAACTTTCACCACACCAAGTACATATTGGTTGGTTTGATTTGGTTTTAACTTCAGAAAAATCAAACAATATAAAAACAAAATCGAACCGATTTACTTTTTTAGTTTAGTTTGGTTTTGATGCTTTTGAAACCGACCAAAACCAAAACCAAAACCAAACCGACCATGTATCTTTTAATTATTTATTTTACACATACAAATATTATAAGTCTCAACATATTTAGGTTGTAATGACTATTAACAATTAAGAGATTTATATGTATCTCATGCTTATGTGAGGTTATAATTAATAAATCATTTGCTAGCATGAAATTTTATTTAATTCTAGTTGACATGATGAACTTTTTATGTTCTAAAAAAACTTATCAAATGGGAATGCATGAACTGTGTAGATGCTTAGAAGATTAGAACTCTTAAAATGTTAAACATTTTTAATTTATGTTTTGAATGGACTTAAACTGAGCTAACCAAACCGAATCAAATCAATTAACAATGATTTGGTTTGGTTCAATTTCAATAATGATATTGCTCAAAACCGAAACAAACCAAATCATTGAATACTAATATTTCTGGTGTCAAACCGATCCGTACCACCCACCCCTATGTCCTAGGCTCCGCTGGTATATATTTTTATTGATCTTTTCAGCTGGAAAATGAATAAATTGAAAAGTACTTCACATTTGGGCTCAAAGCTGAATTGTGAAAGTGAGGTCATTGGGTGGGGTATTCTACCTTGTGTGGCCGATACTTTCTCCAATGGGCTTCTTATGAAACTTCAAATTGGTGTTTGATTAAAGTCCATATTATAATGAAAAAAACACTATTAATCCCAAATTAAGATGCTATTATTAAAAACCAAAGAGGAAAAAACACATATTTAATGGCTGTGTTTTGTTCTTTTGTTTTTATTTTTTATTTTTAGTACATTAATATTTTTATACTGAAGGGGGAGAACGTATTCGGCTAAACCACACAATGAGCTGAAAGCTCAAAACCCAGCTTAATTGAAACAAGTACATTGATTATATAAATTATAAAATAACATCACATTCATTATAGTTAAAATTGGATAGTTTGACGAAGTTCGTGACGCTGAGATTTGGAGTAGAGTACGAAGAGAAAGAGGTCCTGACGAAAAAAAGATAGACGAACAATGACTAGGTACAATGGCAAAGAAATTATGAATACTGAATATTATTTGACGCATTAATTATGCATCAAAACCAAGCATGCAAATGCTCTCACTTCCCACTATTCTTATACATAAAGTTGTCCAATATTCATTTCATGGTATCCTTTGAGTATGGCTCAAATGGTTTAACTAAATGCCTCTAAGAGGCCGAGGGAGGGTTGGGAGTCAAGAGCAATTTGTAAAAGTAGTGTGCGAACTTCATCTTAATTTAAAGAAGATTTTTTTTTTGAATCCACCGCTATAAATTAGATGATTGAGGTCTAATCTTTTGAATCTCATCAATGTCTTATATAGTGAGGTTTCGACAGTAAACAAGGGTTTAAGTAAATGTTTAATTAAATACTATTTGGATTAAGAAAAAGAAAGAAGATTAACAACTAATCAAAAGTCAAAACTGGTTGTGTAAATCTGCGTGCTGGTTTAGCAATTTCGCATATTCATTTTCCTTTTCGCGGTTGCCACTTGTTGAATTTGGACTCAACGAATCGGAAGGCAACACGTAGTCGACATTCCAACACTTTCCACATGCTTGTCGACTTATTTCGCCCTTTAATTTGGAAACTTGAAATTGAAACACTTCAGCGGGTCGATGAGTCATCTTCCAGACTTCCCCCACGGTTTTAAAATTTTATTTACACTTTTGAGACATGAGTTTATGGATCCAAGTTGATTAACGGTTATAAAACGGCTAATTAATTACTTTGTTATCATTATAATTTTCTCGACTTCCAAACCATCTTTCTTTTGACCAGATACTCACATATTGTATGGGGTTTTTGCAGAGAGTGGATGTAAAAACGGCTGTATATATGTTTTGTTGCTTTTAGAACATATATTTTATGAGTGGTGTTCAAATTTTAAAGGAGGCAAAGGTGTTGGTTTAGAACAGTTGGCGTAAATAATGTGTTGGCCTTTTGGATTCAAGTTTTTCCGTTTAATATTTGAAATGATATAATTAGATCATTCATTTGAACTTAATGAAAACGAGTTTATGACGTGGTAGATAACATGAATGACCACATCAACTGTGACATAAATTGGTATATAAATGTGATATATAAAAGATGATATATCTAACAATATGTTATACTCAATAAATATTGGTTTCGCTAAGTATTCTGTATGTTTGGCAAGATCCCAAGAAGAGTTGAAAACTCTAATTCATATGATGTTATGAATTGAACTAACATTTCGTCTAGTTACATATTTCTCTGAATGTTTGAAGTCTCAAATTCAAATAACTTTTTTCTAGAGAAATATTGTGATTCTATGAATCAAAATCTAAGTGATATACCGTAATATATCTACTAAAATAAAAACAAGAGGATTAGGATACGCTAATTGGAGGATCCTAATGAATTATATATGTATGCACAACAATTAACATGAATAATTTTTCATGCGCTTAGAATATGACTACGTGACATTGTTGTTTTACTCAAATTATAACACGTATTTTTATAATATATAAAATAATACACCACGTAACTTATGCTTATATTGCCTACAAGATTTTGTAACTTATCCTTATATTGCCTACAAAATTTTCTCCCAGTGAGTACCATCGATGATGTGAAATTTCCCCATATAACCATACCAAGAAATAGACAGGCCAATCAATATATGGTAAATTTAGTAATCGTGTGTGGAAGCTGATTCAGAGAGAGTGACAGAAACAGAATCGGGTTGGATGTACCGACAGCCGGCACAAACATTTAAGCTGCTACTGTGCATGTCAACCGCAAGCAGTGCTCCAGCACCGGACCCCACGTGGCCTCTCCTTATTCGCCACCCCTCGTGCCATTGAATTTTTAAACCCCCGCCTCCCCTCCTGTTCTGTATATATTTAACAGCAAAGCAAACGACCTGCACACGTTCACATAGTGCTGGCCGGCCGGAAAGCTGATGTCAGTAAATGAAGGGATAGAGTTTAAGGACACTGAGCTCACCTTAGGGTTACCTGGTACGACGTCAGATTACAACCATCCTCGTGTCTTTGGAGGGTTCAACTTCAAGATAAGTAGTAGTAATAGCAGCTCGATGAAACGTGGTTTCGTGGATACCGTTGATCAGATTAACCTACAGAAAAGCTCTGCAGCCAGCGAACCACGTGGCAGCTCATCATCTAGTAGTGGTTCTACAACAACTACCTCCATCAGCAAAGCCCCAGCTGCAAAGTTAAGATTTTGTTTTAACTTGTATATGTTGTTTCGCACATGCAATAGTTCCGACGTGTGATATCAAATCGTTCAGTTTTCAATTTGTACTTATTATATATATATATCCATGTCAAAAGCTAACTAAACATCAGTAATTGTTTAGCCGTCTGATTGTCGATATTTTCATTTCAGCTTTATCTAACGAACTGCGTGTTATATTCAGAGCAAGAATAGTTGGGTGGCCGCCGGTAAGATCGATGAGACAGAAGGCGTTGGTGGTGGTGCGGAGCATCAGAAAGTATGTTAAAGTGGGCGCAGATGGAGCTCCTTATCTACGTAAACTAGACTTGGAGATGTATAAAAGTTATCAAGAGCTATTGAGAGCCTTAGAGCGAATTTTCCCTTCCTTAACCATAAGTGGTCAGTATTATATAGAGTTAGACTTTTTAGTTGGTATGGCATAATTTTTCATTTTGGTCCATGACAATGAAAATCGATAGAAGTCGGTCTATCGTCAATTATTTTGGTCATTCTACAAAAAAATTGTCAATATAATCATTAAATGGAGGGCATGGTTTGACAAAAATACCCTTTAAAATTTAGTCACATGATCATTCACGTGATAATTTAACAAGGATTTTGGCAAATTTTTCATAAAATAACTAAAATGATTTACGGTGGACAAACTTAAGGACCACTTCTATTAGAGCAACTCCAGTGTAGGAGCCCTCCCCCCAGGCTATTCACTATTTAATCCACTCAGTGAACAGTAATTGCCCTTAATGAATAGTGCATTCCCCTAGCAATTGTCTTTTGCATCTCTACCCCTGCACTGAATAGCCCTGACAATTGACAATAAAATATTAGTATTTTTTTATTTATAAAATAATACAAAATAATTTTAATTGTTTTCCATTTTCTTTTTTCCTATTCCTTTTCCATTTCAGACAACCCTTCTCCCATTTTTTTTTCAGGAACACTTTCATGTTTCCTAGCCGCCCTCTGTCTCTCATTTCCCTCCTTTCCCTCTCCCTCTTCCTACTTGCCAACCACTACCTTACTACCTATCCTTCCCTCCCCTTCTTCTCCTCCACCGCCACGTCCTCCTTCCCTCCCCTGACAGAAAAAAACATTAAAACAAGCGTCTGACGTCAGCTGACGTCAGATCCACCTCAGGCTCTCAGGCGGGCGAGAATCGACGGGCCTGGCGCTCGGGGCTGCTCGGGCTCCCTCGCCAGCCAACGCTGGACTTCCTCCCTCGGGCAATCAAGCCCTGTTCCGGAGCCTGTCCCTCGAGCAGGAGCTCCCGCTGGAGCTGCTCTTAATTTTCATTGTCAGGTACCCAAGTAAAAAGTTATGCTAGTCTCAAAGACCCTTTTAGCTAAAAAACCTACTTAGTTATAATTAAGCTAAACTCTAGCTAGTACTTGTTAATTAACTAGTTGTTATACCAATATAAATTTGTGATACAAGCACTAATTAATAAATACAAGGTTAGTAATTAATCTAGGTAATATTTTAGGTAAGTGTATTGAGGATAGCAATGAGGTTATGAAACCTGCAGTGAAAGGAATGGATCAATATGTGTTGATATATGAAGACAAGGATGGAGACTGGATGTTAGTTGGAGACGTCCCTTGGAAGTAAGTTAATTACTACAGTACTGAGTTACATATGCATATAAAGAAAACGTTGTCACAGACATGCAAAAACATTTCATAAAATCAAATATTAATGTGTTTAGATATATATGTAGCAAGCTAATAGAGTACATCTGCATGTTAAACTCGAGTTGACAACTCAAAATTAAGATAGTTAAGTTGACAACTCAAAATTAAGTGTTGTCGATAGTAGCGACTCAAATTCAATTCTCACAAAACCTCCAAAAGAGGCACTAATAAAGTTTGGTTGGTAAAACGATTATATGATAAACTGTAAATTCAAACATAACTTGATCGATTCTCCATCAGTTATGCGAGTCTTGATTTAACACCGTTGTGTAAATTAATGTAGAGCAGGTTCGAGTGACTAGGATTTGGTCTATTTCTTTGTTCATCGTAGTTTTTTTTTTCTTTTTTTCTCTTGGGATTTAAGTTTGGTTATGCTATTGCTTTCATGTGACTTGTCCAACCTAAACCTATAACCATACTTTCTTCGTTGTTTTTTTTGTTACCAATTAATTGCAGGATGTTTATGGAATCATGCAAGCGTATTCGGTTGATGAAAAGTTCAGATGCTGTTGGGATAGGTAATCCCTTTTAATTTCCTTCATTTTATTTATTTATTTCTTTAAAAGGTAGTCGTATAATATTTGATGTAATTATTTTGCAGCTCCAGGGGCTCAGATTCCTTCCTGACCATGAATACAAATAGTACTGCTCATCACTATTTCCTTGTTAAAACCATTTGAGTCAGAAAAATAAGAGAGAAATTAACCTGACTGTACCTTTTTTTTATATATATATATATTTTTATAACCTTTTTCTGCTTTTAGCCTTATGTTTTTCAGTGGATATTTGATTTTAATTACAGCTGCACCAGTTAAAGTGACTCTGCCCTACTACTTTTGCTGCAAAATGAACTAGAGAGCTACTATTACTAATAATAGCTCCCTAATTGATGGTAGAAATGTGCACTAGCTTTTGTTTTTTTTGAGAAGAGATCCTCCACCAAGGTCATTGGATTAAGCGATTTAGGCCATCTCCAACCGATGACTGGCCAGAGGGTTCGTTTTAGCCCTCTGGCCCTCCAAGATTCTCCAAGATATTAATATTTTAATGAACAGTACATGACCATATTTGCCTCCGTCTCCAACCGAGGGCCAGAGGGCCAGATGGCTCGTTTTAGCCCTATCACAAAAAACCGTCTCCAACCGAGAGCCAAAGGGCCATAGGGCCATACATAATTTATTATTTAAAAATTACAACTTAAATTCAAATCCAACGGCTAAGTAATGTTGTTTCATGTTACTTAATTTAATTTAATGTTGTATAATGGCTTAAGAAGTTATAGGAAAAAAATATAATTTTAAAAAAATATGAAACAAATTTTGTGAAATAGAAGTTATAGGAAAAAAAATAGAATTTAAAATAAAATGAAACAAATTTTGTAAAATAGAAGTTATAGGAAAAAATGAAATTTAAAAAAAAATATGAAACAAATTTTGTAAAATTAAAGTTATATGAAAAAATTGAAGTTATATAAAAAAATTTGTAAATAAAAAATAATAATAAAACTGTAAAAAAAAAAATTCAAATGCAGTACTAGCCGTTGCATTTGAATTATTTCTTAAGAATTCCTGTCGGTTATAACCGACAGGAATTCCGACAGATTTAAAAAAAAATAGCCAGCCCGGGGCTGGCTGGCTGGAAGTGGCCAGCCCTCTCCGATTCCGTGGGGCCCTCCAAGATTCCAGAGCCCTCTGGCCTAGCCCTCGGTTGGAGACCCTTTTTGGGCTATTTTCGGCCCTCTGGACCCTTTGGTTGGAGATGGCCTTAGATGTTTGAAATTTTATCTAACAGCCCACTTGTTTTAACTTCTTAAAAGCTATAACAATTTTTGATCGTCGGATAATCTAAATCACTTGATCTAGTGACTTTGGTGGAAGAGATTCGAAGTTTTTTGACAACATCATCGTGTCATGGATAAGTACATGTACTGAATCATAAGTCATGTGCAATTTGCTGTTAAATTCCCCCAAATCAATACCTTCATCTAAAACTATATAACATTTTCGAACTTGGATGCAAGAAAGATGGGCAATGATATGAATAATTGGTGTAACTCACATCTTTCACTATAATTACCCTTTATTTGGTATAGTTAGAATATCAATGTGATGCTGTCTTTACATGCATGTTCGAATCCTTCGATCGTAGATTAGATTAATCAAAATACTGCTCGAATAAAAGAAGCATAGTGCATATCACAATATAACCTTTATAATATTAAAAATAAATCATCATGTATAAGGAGCCAAAATGTATTTACGTTGTTAGAATGTTATCTTTTACAAGCAAACAGAATTCTGCAAAGAAAGTTCAGCATAAGGGATAAGATTGAAGTTATTGGAAAACAAACTTATTGTTATGTGAATCATTTGGTCTTCTTTGTTTCTCCAAAGCCAAATAAGCAGACTCCGACCTTTTAATTTTGTTTTATGTTTGTTTAATATACATGATTCTGCTTACCAACTAATTAATGGGCAGCCTGTGGGGTAGAAAAAGGATTGGCACTATATTATGTCATCTAGTCATCATGTCGATCCCATCGTTTGTCTTGGGGAACAATTGAACAAACCAACCTTTAGTTAAATTCGCCAACATGCATTATGATTCTTTTATCTTTTCTTCTCCAAAATAACCTCCTACGAAATTGAAGAAGTAAAGAACTTAAAGCTCAGTTGATTAATAAAATTCATTATTTGCATCAAAGATTACGGGTTGAACTCTCCCTTCTTACGATATCGCTTTATAAAAGTCGAGTTACCTAAATAACCCAACTAAGTTAAAAAGAGTATATGCAACATGTTGGAGAATTAGAGGATGCCTCGCCAAATTATAACTAGGATATCAATATAACGGTACCTCAAGTTTAATAACACATGTTTGCACTTAATTTATGCACTACTACATTTAACAGTTTTTGCGACAGACAACATTTAGTGGAGCAAATAGAATTTCCGTCGCAATAATAATAAGGCGACGAAACCTTCGTCGTGCACAAGTCCTCGTGTAAAGGTCACAAAAAAAAGACCTTAAGCGACGAAAAAATAAACTTATTCACTTAACAAACTAAGCTTCGTTGCACTAATTGTATTGGAACAAGGCCCTGAGGACAATGGACAAAAGTCTGTCGTCTCGATGCCACATTCAACATCTAGATGCCGCAGCACAAGTTGCGACTTGAACTTAGAATAATACTGTCACATTAACATAACTAGGTTAGGTTATTAGTCATCTCCATTCACCCTTTGATTGTTTAGGGCTAATAAAACACAAGTAAACCAAATGGGCCAACAAAAATCAGTTAAGAAAGGGAACAACACACAACACAAGGGTTTGGGTTGGTGCTCAGCCAACCAACCTGGTACACAACATGGCTCCCTTCGGTGCCCCCACAAGTACAATAATAGCATAACTTTTTACCAAATGGAAATCCAATCCAGATCTTATTCAGCTCAGCCAAGCATAGCTTAAAGAATATTTCTCATATAGTTTTTCTATTTTTTCATATAATTTATTTTCTTTCTTTTATTCTCTCTACCAACTGAACCCAAAAGTTTTAAACTTTAATTTTTGTTTGGTGGAGACCGGTGCCTGCAATTCTCAGAAAATGCCACACCGCCTCTTCTCTTCAATCGAGGACCTCTTATTGATCTCCCATGGAGGCCCTTAGCTTAAGCTTTTAGTACTACATAAAAGGAAATAGTGGATCAATACATAATTTTTTTCACGCCAAACACTGTCTTTCTCTCTCTACTTCTCTTTCTCTCTATCTCTCTGCTGCCTGCCTTACATGTTTTTCTTTCCTTTTTGTTCCAAAGTAAATTGCTTTCTCATTTCTCACCCAAAATGTAATTTTGGGTAGTTTTGTGGATACCATGAGCTCCTCCTCTGCTCCTCTCATTTGCTAAAAAGGGTCTCTCTGTGTTGTTTTCACAAGCTCACCCAGAAGCTCCAAAACAGGTTTCTCTCTCCTCTTTCTCTCTCCATGAATGTTTGTGTCTAGTTTAGCTAACTTGGATAGACTTCAAGTTCTTGTTTTTGATGAGTTTTGTTAGTGCATTGCGTTGATCATGCCCAAGTTTTCCTTTTTAAGAGGGTTTTATGATAATTGCGATCTGGGGTTGGTGTAGATCTGTGTTATAATTCTGTTTTTGTTCCAGATCTGAGTTTCCATTGTTTGTTTTAGCAAAATCTAATAACTTTTTATTCATTTATTATCTTATGATTTGTTGCTAATTAGAGACTTGTTTTTAAATTGTTTCTTTCTGTAGTATGTGTTTCTTTTTTGGTCTGATTGAAGTATTTCGTAGATTTTTATTGGTGTATAAATTCTTCATGAATTGATTGGTTTTGAGTTTGATCTGGATCTACCGTCTGCTGAAGAATGGCGTTGGTTATTTTGGCAACTGTACTGATGAAGGGGTTGAAAGATTCAGTTCAGTTGTTACTTGTTTATGCTTTTGTTCGGGATTTTACTGGAGAAATGTGGTCATGTAGATATTACTGATTAACGGTCCATGGACTAACCGAAGTTGTCTGCTCAAAGGCTTCAACTTCATCGCAGTTTCGCTGTCTTTTAGGTTCATAAGTCATGATGACCTATTATGTGTGAAAGTTTTATGCATTGATGTAGTGATTTGATTGCTACATCATTCTGCCATGTTGAATGTTGGTTGGAATTTGCAGGGTTTCCACCATGCTGAAGCAAATTCTAAGCAAACTTCCTCGCAAGTCGTCGAAATCTGATTCGCTAGATTCTGCAGGGAGTGATTCTGGCAGCAATACTCCCAATTTGGGGAGTGGGTTCCAATGTACAATTGGTGGGAGTTCTCTTACAAGCAAACTAAATGTTGTCAAGCGAGTGTCTTCAGCAGTTTTCCCGTCAAGCATTGCAGCTGGAGCTGAGGCAGTGGAGCCCCATCTATCCTTCAAGGAGGTTTCCAACCCTCAGAAGCTTAGTCTATTTATCAGTAAGCTGAACCTTTGCTGTGAGTTTGTTGATTCCAGTGATCCAGTTAAGCAAGATCTCAAACGTGAAACATTGATAGAACTTGTTGATTATGTTTCTTCTGGGACTGTGAAGTTCACTGAACCAGCAATTTCTGCCGTGTGTAAAATGTGTGCAGTCAACCTGTTTAGAGTTTTTCCACCTAAGTACCGATCTAATTTTACTGGGGGTGAAACAGACGATGAAGAACCAATGTTTGATCCTTCTTGGTCATACCTGCAAATTGTGTATGATCTTCTGGTTCGGTTTATCAGTTATACTTCACTTGACATAAAGGTGGCAAAAAAGCATGTGGATCACTCTTTTATCGTAAAATTACTTGACCTCTTTGACTCTGAGGACCCAAGAGAAAGAGACTGTTTGAAAACCATTCTGCATAGGATTTATGGAAAGTTCATGGTACACAGACCCTTTATTCGGAAAGCTGTCAGCAATATCATATATCGTTTTGTTTTTGAAACTGAAAGGCATAATGGAATTTCTGAGCTGTTGGAAATTTTTGGAAGTGTAATTAGTGGGTTTGCTTTGCCATTGAAGGAGGAACACAAGATATTTTTGTGGAGGGCTCTTATTCCTCTACACAAACCAAAGTCAGTGGGTATTTATCATCAGCAATTGACATATTGTGTTGTACAGTTCATAGATAAGGATCCGAAGTTGGCAAGTACTGTAATAAAGGGTTTGTTGAAGTTCTGGCCTGTAACAAATAGCCAGAAGGAGTTGATGTTTCTAAGTGAGTTAGAAGAGGTTTTGGAAATGACTAGCATGGATGAGTTTCAAAGGATCATGGTTCCACTGTTCCGGCGCATAAGATGCTGCCTCAATAGTTCTCATTACCAGGTAATATTCTATTGCATAGATTGGCGGCCAAATTGCTATTCTTAGTACATCTTGAGTTTTCAGATTATATGTTTGACTGGAAATTTGCTTGCTTATGACATGTTTATTTTTTGTTTCAGGTGGCTGAACGAGCCCACTTGCTGTGGAACAATGAACACATCCTTAACCTTATCGCACATAACCGCCAGGTGATCTTTCCTCTTGTCTTCCCAGCTATTGAGCGAAACACCCAAAACCACTGGAATCAAGCAGTGCTGAACCTGACCCTCAATGTGAAGAAGACATTTTGCGATATGGATGAGGAGCTGGTACTTGCCTGTCAATGTAAGTTGGAGGAGGAAAATATAAGGTCAAGCGCTGCAGCTGAGAAGCGAAGGTTAACATGGGAACGCTTGGAAACTGCTGCTGGTGTCCAACCTGTAGCCTGTAACTTTTTATCTCCCATAAAGCCTCCTGCGTGTCCTGTTGTCTGCTAATTTCTCAAGTAACAAAACTTGGCATGCATTTGTGACAGCTCTAATCGAGAATCAAAAATTGGTTCTGAACGGAACCAGAGGTAGAAAACGGGGTTGATCATGTTAGTGATTGGATGTTGTACTTTTGAATTGTACTGATGGATGATCCCGCTGCGCTGAAGATTCGTTAAAGGACTGTTTTCCTAGCTGTATGTTATGTTTGTTGACACATCTTTGTATCTTTACAGAAAGGTTGGTTTGCTGTGGCCTATCTTTTGTAAGTTGTATTTTTTTCCGAGTCTCTCCTTATTAAGTAGATGGTGATCATGCTCAAAGCCATTGGCTTTGTAATGTCAAAAGATGTGTATAGCTAAATGAATGTCCTCTCCTCCCCATTTCATTTTTTTTGGAACAAACATGTTTGACCTTGGCTAGTATGGATTCCCATGTACTAGGTGAAGTTCATAAATCTAAATGTTGTTGCTACGAGGACTTTTGGAACAACATTTGACTCGTGTATTCTACACATTATCTCTGTTTATTATATGTTAGTGTTCTGGTCTTGCTTATGTTTGACAAATTTTGAGTTTAAAGTTATTTTTCTGCTAAAAGAGTCATCTACATACATACGGGAGAAATTTTGGTAGGGATGACGGAGTAGGACAACTTTATTGGGGTGAGACTAGCGCAAGATCAAATGAGATCAAAATATATGGGATTCTATGTTGGTAAGAGTGTTTTGATTTTGGCTGAAGTAGCCACATAAAAACGACTGAATTTTGGTAGGACAGACTAACAAGGCAACTGTAGCATTGGGTGAGAATCAACTTGGGATCGAGCAAGGCCAAATCATACGCCATCCTTGATATTTTGAGAGGTGTTTTGAGGATGACGTGGTTGGACTCCATTACCCATATTTTTCTGTCTACTGACCCATGTTAGAATCATATAACTGTCATACCCGAAAGAATAAAGGAGAGTAGGTTTGGCAGTCTCGTCTTAATATTGGTAAAGAAACAAGTGATTTCCTGTGAGTGACAAGGACATGAATCACGGGAAGCCCTGATGATGGTGCCATAACTCATGCCATTGGAATTTGACTTCTCATCTTCATTTGGACGGTGACCTCTCATGGCCTGCACTTATGTACTCACATATGTATACGTATATATGCACCTACTCTCACATATGTATACGTATATGTATGTATGTTGTTGAGAACGTAAATTCCACGTCAAGGAATTGAAGGATCTTGCATGTCCTCATAAAAGTTGAGCCGCCCTCAATATTAGCAATTGGTTTTTCACCTCAACTTTCTTCGTAGTATTGGAGCACATTACCCACGTGTTGAGCTACAACTCGCGTGCTCCCACGTTACCCAATTGTGATGTCACGTCCTAGGCTTAAATGACGCCACACATGTGTGCTAGGCTTAAATGATCTTATATGTGAGGGAGTGTGTTGAAAATGTAAATTCCACATCGAACATTAAGAGACCCTGTACGTACTTATAAAGAGTTAGACTACTTCTTGTATTGCTGACTAATTTGTGGTGGGA
This sequence comes from Crataegus laevigata, assembly GCA_963580275.1. Taxonomy (NCBI): domain Eukaryota; kingdom Viridiplantae; phylum Streptophyta; class Magnoliopsida; order Rosales; family Rosaceae; genus Crataegus; species Crataegus laevigata. The sequence continues at coordinate 25,558,579 of OY756944.1, forward strand.
TAGGACCTCTTAGCTTCATTCCCTCACCCACCTGTCCACCACTACTGGAAGGGTTTAGTACCAAATCCGATTAGTTGCTTATCACACGCAGCTTTTATCATTAAGTATTTCTATTCAAATTTGTAAGCCTAAAAAAGCAAAGAGTTGAACAGAAAACTCAGCACTCTCTTAGTTTGTGATGGGAGGAAGAAGTGAAAATGTATGCACCACCGGGGCACCAAGAGATGTCGCCGGTTGATCACGTTCGAAGGCGCCACGAGGAGAAGGGCTGCCTCTATGCTTGGTTAGTAAGAAATAAATTTTTGAATAAAGTTAAGGTTCCACCGTAAAACCAATTGGTAATATAGAGAGTAACTTCCTCCCATCAATGTATGACAAATTCTCAACAAGCTCCCTCACATGTGGTGAGTTTTCAAGCCTAACAAGTGGATAACACAACGGGGTGACGTGGAGCACATGTGGCCGTTTGGCTTCACACATGGGACAACCTACTCTGATACTATGAAGAAAGTTGAGGTTCCACCATAACAAATTGGCAATATGGGGAGTAACCAAACATCTTATAAGACCATATAAGGTCTCTCCTCCCATTAATGTGGAACTCATTCTCAACTATTTTGTAGAGTTTTTACTCGTATATATTTACTCGATTATCCTTTCAATTTCATTAATTTTGTGAATTGTGGTGCAGTTTGTTGCATTTCCGCTGCTATGACTTGTTAGTGCTCTTGAGATGTACTTTGTTGTTGCTGCACTTAGAATTTGTGAGGTTCTGAGTCCAAATTTTATGGATGACAGTTGTAATGAAAGTAAATCAGGCTGCAAACCAGGCCAAACAGAAGGCCTTTTATATCAAGAGCGCAACTGATCGGTACTGTTAAAAGATTGTGCGCGAAAGCCATAAGAGCTTGACAATTCCTCACTTCAAAGGGGCACAACATTTCTTCCAAGAAACAGAAACATAGGCTCGAGAATTTGTACTGCATGTCTAAATAAAATTGCGAGCCCAGTTGAAATCGTAATAAAAGAGTCTTAGACCAAGTATAAACAGAAAAACTCTTGAGTTAACATGTTAACAATTATGAAATTAATAGGAGTGGCCCCCATGTAATTTGGATTATACACTCTATAAGGCAAAGTTTTTGTAGATATGAGAATGTATTTTATATTTAGAATATGAATACTATTATAAATAAAGGCACAATGGGGTAAATCAAACACACCTCACAATTAAATCACTCACTCTTCACTCTAATTGAGGCCAGCCCCCTCTCTCTCTAAATCCTAGATCGTTCAATAAAATAAGCCTACAACAAAGTGTAATTAATAAATAAGATTATTAATGTATCAAATGACTAAAATTATATTTTGATCTTACTCATAGTTTTAGTCTAAAAATCATCTTTGACAAGGATTAGAATGGAGTTTTCTTTATAAAAAAACACCCACAACTATAAGTATAGTATAAAAATACTTATGTGACATTAATAATAGAGCATCTTTGTTAATGTCGCCCAATGCCTCAAAAATCTTAGTACCGACTCCAACACATTGCATCTAAGGGCGGAGCCACTGGGGTGAGCTCCTCAAGCCGTGTGTAAAGTGAATTTATTTTCCTGCGACCTGTTTTGCAGCTGAAAATTTTACAACGCTACTCGCTAGCCATCTGGAAGTATCAGTTCCTCAAACCACTACTCAGCTAGCCATCTACAAGTATCATTTCCTTAAACCACACTTATTAGAAGGTTAACGTTTATTAAACTCTTTATCCAAATCATAGTTTACAATGATACAGACAACCGTTATCGTGCTAGCGTACATGAAACAGTTTCTATTGCATCTACACCACGTCGCCATCTTAGATGTCTTAGATGATAGTGGAAAGATCATTCTGTTGAGCAGGTCGATCTCAAAAAACGTAAATGCAGGCAATGGAAGTGAGAATTGTTGTCAGCAGTATCGAAACGACATTCACAGCATTGTTGTCAAGAAAGTTAAGACCTGAAATTTGCTCAACTGTTGGCCCCGGCTTTCCAACAACCTGGAGAAACAAAAGAAGTTGGAATGAAATTAGTTAAGCAGATTCAATTGTTGCCTTAAAGATGATAACATCAGATTCGCATATGCCTTTAACGCACCTTGTTACGAACAGTGCAGAATCCACTGAATTGCAGCGTTGCTCCCAAAAGAGAATCGATGACACTACCACCTAGTCCGGCAAGAGTAGAAATAGGTATCACCAACAGCTGCTTCAGTGCTACATCATATGCGCATTTTGTAGTGAGAAATCCAATACCCACAAATGTCAGTCCGATAACGGAGCCTGCAGCTGCAGCTGCCAGTAGTCCTGCTTTTGTAACTCCACCATTGGTACCCTTCCGAACAGGCTGCCAACACAATGTGGAGACGCAAATTAATATCCGTATCTACATATTCAAGCAGCCAGATAATTTCGATTTCTTCGAGCTAGGCAAATACATTCCCCATAACACCATAAATGCCAATCATGACAGAAAAAATACTTTATACCCTTAGTCTCTATGATGCACGGATACTTCTGTTTGGTCCCATATCCCGTATCCGATACTTGCCCGATACTCTCGGATACTTGTCCGACACATATCTTGGTTGATGGACACAAATTTGACATGATAGATACGCGTATCCTACATTTAGAATACACTATCTGACTTTTAGGAAACATTTACACTTTCAAAAAAGGTAATAAGGATGAGAAAATTAATAATAGACATCTATAATTGAAAGTTGCTGAATACAAAGAGCTTCCCTCTAATTAAAACCATGAATACGACTCTCACACTTCTTCTACAGTGTAAAGATGATTAGATTTCGAACTTTTCTTCTCGAACAACTCAAATGTACTTGAATTTGAATGATGAATTATGTTTTAAAATGTATATTTTTGTTGCTATAAACATTTTTATTTGCCGTATCCACAACGTATGTCTATAAGGCAATCGGTAATTCTTTAGAACAGTTCAAAGAATTAAAAGATGCACAATAACACTCATAAACAACGGCACGAACGTAACTAGGCTTTTACAAGAAAGATTGGAGATGATAGGGAACTGCGAAATTGTAATGATACATACTCTTATGACGAATAAGAAATTTACCTACACCGGGATGCCAGATAACCCAACTTAATCACGCATCGAAATGCATTTTAACTTCCCCACATGGCAATGCGTCATTAGATTGGGATACCGCCACAATGACATCCATGACATTCTTTTTAAGGAAGTTCTTTCTCCCGCTCAAGATATATACAGAAGTGCACGCATTTGCAATTTTGCAGCAAGAACAAGATGCAAAAATTCGAAACTTTGGCAAAATCTAAGCTTAACACAAGTGAGAAAATAATAAATCGAGCTGGTCAAACGAACCTTAAGAGTCGTGATCAACCGAGGCTGAGCATCGCTGAGAACTCCGAGTTCGGAAGACCAGGTGTCGCCATTGCTGCAAGCATAGTGACCAATAACCCCACCAACGAGCGCCGTAACGAGAACTGAGTCGTTCGAGTCCAAGCATTTCTCCTGCAATCCCCATTTTGCCCACAGAATCAGAACCAAGATCGACGCCATCCCACTGTTGGATAACACCTGCACCCAATTTCTCTGGCCACCCTCTTTGAAATCGGCGTCGACGCGCCGCTTCCTGTCTTCCCCGACCTTGGTCAACTTCGACGACGTGAAGAAGAACATCAGCAGCAGAGCTCCGTACCTTCGACGAGCATAGTTTGTGAGCAATAAAAAGGCTGATTGGATGCCGAGAAAATGAAGGAAAGTGGAAAGAAAATTCACCTGTATCCGACTGCAATGTGGATGGTCATGACGGCAAAACCCGCGATTGCCCCTGAGAGGTTGAGTGATTTTCTGCGGTAGGATCTGGCGGCGATCAACGATGAGATTAGGACCGCGATTAGCGGTTGGATTAGGAGTTTATCCATGCTTATTGCTCTAAACTTTGGATTAATTTTCGGGATTATGGTGGGAAGGAAGGGAAGGAAACAATGGAAATGGATGAAATGGGAAGAATGTGTGTTCACTGTTCACTGTGCACTGCGCCTAACAATTTTTGGCATCTCTTTTATATTTTGGTGGCCCACACTTTACATGGGGAGAAATTTACTATTATCATACATGGATGTCACGATATTTTAAGACTAATCACACATTATCGTAATGTAATGTCATAATAGGTGTAAAGAGACTTACTGGGATTGTTTATGCAAGGTATGAATATTTTTCATCATTCTTATTCTTAACATATCTTATATTATTTCATATCCGAACAACTTATAAACAGAGAGTGGAAGAGTAAGCTAAAGTATCATAATGGGCTAGCAATAATTCGTTTCAAATTTATTTTTTGTGAAAATTGAACCTAAAACCTCTCACTTACAAGTGAATAAAAATACAATTAAACCGTAATACTAAGTGGCTCTAATAAACAAAAGTTAAATACAAAACAATTGAAACTAAGATTTTTCACTTAAAAATGAATAAAAATACTATTAAATTATAGTATTAAGAGACTCCAATAAACAAAAGTTAAATACAAAGCAACGTTATCGATTCAAAAAGCCACCATATTTGCGTCCGAGAGTAAATAAGTTATTCTCTCTTCTTTAAGTTCTGAAAAAGAGTGGCTTTTTGCCCTGTACCCCTCTCTCCACATCATTCACTCATTCAATTGGTTTCTTCCATTCACGAAATAAGTTCATTTATCACTTTAAAGGTAAAGTTAGAATAGTCAAAAAATTTAAATCAAATAATGTCGATATTAATAATTTTATTTAATTTAAAATTTTAATCTTTCTAATATTATTTTTATTTTTATTTTAACGGGAGATATACCGTTGCATACGACACTCACTTAACAATGGTTTAAAACCGGCGGCCGCCAAGTGTTGCTGAGTGAGTTGTCTCATAAATAAAGAATAAATGTCAATTAGTCGGGTAGAAAGTTGATTTAAACAGCATGCAAATCCCACCCAACCTGTATAGGGCCTAGGTGGGGCATCCGCCCCCACTCAATTTTTTCCTTTGTGTGTGTGTGTACACTTTTGCATTCTAATTCTCAAACCCTAATTAAACTACAAATAAAAAATGAATTATATTTCAATTCCAATGTCAGTCCTAATTAAACTATAATAAAATGATTCAGTGGAAAAAAGGCAAGGTGTATTCGCTAGTCTACATGCTTGTGATATTAGCACTAACTCTTTTCAATTGCTACTACCATCGTTGAAAGAGCATTTTTTGACCATGAAATTTCTAAAGAATCGATTGAGAAATCAAATGGAAGATTAATGGATGAATGGTAATATGATTATTTTTATAGAGAGATATTTAATGATATTGGTAACAATGTTATGCAACGTTTTCAAAACATGAAAACACATCGAGAAATATTGTAAGATGTATAAAAAACTTTATGAATTAATATATAAATATTTTGTGCAATAAATTCTTGAATTTTTTAATTGTACCTTATTGTTTGAGGATGCCCTCATTCTTATAAATTTCTAGCTTCACCCCTGCTTGTCCAATAATGTTTTGAGAATAATAATTTTGCTACCAATCATCTTATTTTCCCCAAAACTTTACGTTTAATTTCCGCCATTGCAGCTCTACATAATCAATTTTTCTTCAATAATCCAAACTATAAAGTTAATTGGGCAAATACGACTCTGTATTCCATAATTTAGATCCTGTATCCCATCAAATACGACTAAAACCAAGTGCAGCATGATCGTAGGTAACAAACTCTATCGGACTCACAAAAGGAGTATCTATTACAACACAACGAGAAAAACTCTTGGTCGGCAATCAGTGCAAATGCAGCTAAACCACCAAAATTCAAAGATTGGAAGATTCGCTTTCACCATCACCATCCATATACATATCAACAACAAAATTTACCTGACAGAGTCAAAGCGTGATGAGAATAAAAGAAACGACAGTCAACGAAATCCTCCTCTTCCTCTCCCTCTACTCCTCCCCCGTCCCCTTCCTCGTCCCCTCCCTCCTCTTCCTCTCCCTTCATAATCCCTGTCATCGTCTTTTTGGTAGCTAAACATGCTCATTTTAATATTCTCTGCATCCACGTCAGGAGGACCCTTTTGTACCTGGAGCTGCAGCATATTAACATCAAAGAATTGGAACACAACAACAATAACAATAAGAATGCTTAAAGAGGCAGAGATACTGACATGATAATCTTCCAAATCAAATTGAGTTTGGAGCTGCCGTGCAAGTTCCTCGTCATGACTGCTACTTGTAAAGGCACCTCCTATTGAAGGCTTTGCCCCAGCTTTTATCTTTTCCCATTCATCCAAAGTGAACAACACGGGTTCTTCCTCTTGCCTCCCCTTTCCCCTAAACTGTCTGCCTCTTGAATGCCTGTCATCCCGGTTTTGATGACTAATTTTTTGAAGGAGTTTTTGTGCAGCTGCTTGGTTTTGAACAGGGACAGCTTCAATTGCTGTGGAAGCCATGAACATATCAATATGAAATACAAATAAAAATTGTTGCATATTTACAATAAATAAATAAGTTAACTAAATGTGTTTCTGGTGTGATTCAAGTATAAGGTATTTAATTTACATTATCATTGATACCGACAAAATTTAGCAGAAATTTGGTTTGGTTTTCCCTCCATTCAAATGATTCAAGTTTTACTCTGCCGCCCACCTTACACCTGTCCTATCTACAACTATATATGCAACACTAGAAATAATCAGTGAACAAATCCAAGTGTAAAAATGTCGGTCTCCTCTCAACCTCTTCACCAAAACTAAGTGACATAAAATCAAACTTAACATTACACAAAACCCGGGTGCAGCATAAGATAACAAGTAAAATTTAATAAAAAGTTGAAAGCTGGACATAAATGAAAATCCACCTTCTTTTGGCCTCGTTGTCGCTGCAGAGCTACTAGGTTTGTCTTGAGTTCTTTCATCAAGGGAATCTGCCTTCAGAGTGTTATCTATCTCACTTTTTTTATAAGATTTATCCTCGTCATTTGCTTTCAATTGAAGGTTCTGCTGCCTTCCAACTGGTCTAACCTCAGTATTTCTGGCAACAAGCCCACTACTCTTGGAGCTAACATCCGAGAAATCTGCCAATGATTGCATTTTTCTCATGAACTATGCATGCAACAGCAATAATGAATGGTTGAACAATATGGTAAAAGACATAAACTAATAATATATTATGAAATCAATAGCTCAAGAATACTGACGTGAAGACTTGTCCTGCTGAGGAAACCGACTTTTAGCTGCCCCAATTTGCAATTTCTCAAATGGAGGGGGGCCTTTACCATCACTTTCCTGTGAAAGCCTTAAAGATGAACGTGAGAACCCAGAATATTTTTTATTCATCTGCCATTCTTCGTAAAGTGATTGAACAACACCTCCTAACACAGTCACAACTTTAGGATTCAAACATACCATTCCACTACGGATAGTAGCTTTACCTTCCAAACGGACCTGCCAATTAAAAAGCAGGACAAAACAAAAGACGTTCAGTTAACTCATGATGCAACCTTATCTATGCACCAGTTTCCAAGAATCAATTAAGAAAGTGGGTTAGAGAAACACCAAAAGGAACGTACAATAGGCAGTAGCAAACAGGGAATTCCCAAGCATGGTGTGATAGTTTCTTCAAACGAGCACCACACATCTCTTGAAAAAGTACTTATGTTATACCGCAATGGTATCCTACAAATTAGTTGTAAAATTTACGAATGTTCCTAGGGTCTTCCATTGCAGTGTTGAGCACTTAACATTTGGGAGAGGTAATTTATGAGCTCAAGAGCAATAATTTAAACTCTTTTTTTTCCGAGAATTTAAAATACCCTAGAAGTAGCACACACAAAAAAAAAAAAAAAAAACCCGAAGATAGGCGAACACTAGTTTTCCAATGGAATTCACTATCGCATACACGAGGCGATAGTCCCCTTGGTTTTCATTATCTAGCTCAATTCGGTATGGGTTTTAAATACTAAACTGAATACAAAATTCAAAAACAAAAATTACAACTCCAAGTTTTATACAATATATAAAACGCAAGCTGAAAATTGAGCTAGCACGAAGCAAGACATAGTACCTTAGTGCCCGGAACGATGTCGTCAGGGATTGCCGGGATATGAGAGTACTCCACAGCTGCAACCTCACTGTGGCCGTCTGTGAGCCCAAGTTTCAAAAGACGCCGACTATTAGAATTCCTTGCAAAATCCTCCACACCACTTCTGGTAACGTCCCTCACCCAAGCTATCTGATAATAAACAAACAAACAAACGAAAGCTCACATTTTTCTTTCTGTTTATCTATTTTCTCAGCAACCAAACAGAACCCAGAAAAATTCACATGAGAAATACAAAGAGGTGTCAATACCTGGAGGACTTTGGGGCCGAGGAGGTGAGAGGACTTTCGGAGTGTATGTGGGTCGGGCAAGGAACGGGAGGAGATGGATTTGAGGTCCATGTTGGTGAGCTCCGACTCCACCGAATCCAACACCGTACGCGTGTCGTCGGACAAGGCGGAGTGGATCAGGATCATCGCCTTCACTTGTTCGAGGTCGCCGAAGCACCATCCTCTGGTTCTTAGGGATTCGATTGCTGCTTCGGAAGCGGCGCCGGAACTCCCCGCATCCATGTTGGCGTTTGATTTTTGGGGCTTTTCTGAACTTTGCAACAAAAAACGGCAAATGTACGTTACAGTCCCAAATGGATCATGAAACGGCGTCGTAGAAGATATTGGTTCCTCTTTTGTGAGAATGAGGGCCAATGGCCCAAGATTAAGGGCTACAAAGTAACGGACAATGGCAGGTTGGGTGGGCCGAATGCAAGAATTGGCCCATTACGACCTAATGGCTATAGGATGATCCAGTCCTACATGACACATCATTTATGCGGCGAGTATTCACTTATAGAAGGTTTAAGTCTGAATTTCGTGAATGGTGAGTTTGATATTAATTTATCCGTTTCATTTTTTTTGTGTAAATATACATTGTATAAAAAACCAATCCAAACGTTACTTAATACTACGGTTTAGTGGTATTCCTCTCCACTTGTAAGTGAGAGGTCATAAGTTTGATTCTCGCCAAAAGCGAATTTGAACCCCACTATTGCTAGCTCATTGTGAGAGTAAACTCACCCTCTCTCCCTTTGTGTAGATAATATTGTTTGTTTGAAGTAAAAATAAAAATAAAAAAACCAATCCAAACGATTTTGTTTGACATTTATAATTAAAAGGTGCAACTTTATGTTAAATTGAATCAAATTAAATTTAGTTTGGTTTGGTTCAGTTTGGCTTTTTTTTTAGTACATCGATATTTTTACACGAAGGGGAGAGGGGAGTTCGGCTAAGCCACACAATGGGCAACTTAATTTGATATCAAATTCGTCATCCACGAGTTCTGCCAATAAGTTATATCAAAACTAATTAGAATTGTGTTATCACATTTGATTGATATATTAAGACTTGAACTGAATCAAACTAAACCACACTTATCTCTACTGATGATGTCCAATTGTTACATCAATTGCTATTGACACCTAATTGGTAATTGACATATTAATTCTCAGAGTCTAAAAATGTAATTGGCTTATGGTAATGATTTTCACACTCCACATTGTTTACGCCTATTAGGTCTCTTTTATTGTGTTAAATATAAAGAATATAACAAACTTGAGTAGTGCACATGGACAGTAAGAGAGTACATAAACCGCTCCTTGTTCTTTTGTAAAATATAACCAGTATGTGTGCAATGGTATCATAAAGTTCCGGTCAAATATAAATCGCATATAATGTTGACATTTGTTGGCCGTAGGTAAATTATTGATAACCCATATTTTAAGCATGACCAAAAGGAAGCTAACCTGCAGATTACCATCGACATATATATATATATATATATATATATATATAGCTGATTATGTATTTAAACATGCTTATGGTTTTCTAATTCTTATGGTTCATCAGTCGCTCACCAATATTGTGAACTACTCTCACCAACCAGTACACAACGTGAGAAGGAAGTCCTTGAGTCCGTTCGGAGGAGATGAAGAAAATCAAGTTAGGTTTTCTGGATGGAGTAATTAAACTACTTACAAGTTACGTCGATTTGAATCAAAACATGCATGTGCCGTATTCTCAACCATGCATGCATCGCTATTTTAAAAAAAAATTAATACAAACGATATTCTTCACGCACAATCATAGTTATCATTTTTAAACTCCAGACATATGATTTCTACGTACAATCACATTGTTCTAAAAACATGTTCAATTATGTAAAGTGTAGTGCTATTTGCATACTTTTTTTTTAGTTTCTACACACTCTTGTTAATTTTTTATCTATTGATCTTCTTCAATTCATTTAATTCAATGACCGAAAGTTAAGAAGGGTGTGTGAGAAGTAAAAATTAGTGTGTTGATAGCACCACCCTTATGTAAATATCTATGTAGCACCACCACTTATTTGGTAGATTAAGAGGAATTATTGGGTTTTTGCAACTGTATATGAACCATCAGTGGTGGTGTTACATATTTCAATACTAGAAGATTTTTCAGTATATCGAAAACACAATCTGATACATCAAGTGTCATAACACAAGTGTATGAATATTTAAAGAAAATATTTTTAACTAATTGTAGTGTATCAGGCCTTATTCACTAAAGCTTTTCTCCAAGGCCTTGGGCATTAAGTTTTCCCATTAATATCCCAATGTCTAGTGGCGAAGCCAAGAATTGACAAGGGGAGGGGCGAAGTTAAAAGAGTGCAAGGTTCAAAAGAATAGCAACAACCAAATTCTTTATATAGTAATGTCTTCCATAATTTATCAATACAAACAAATTACAATTGTTGCCAACGAGGTTTCATATCATGAAAACACCGCATAATAGACTCATTATCAATAAAAGCAAATACATATCTCTCAATGTAAACAAGCATGCTATCACTCAACCATTGATCTCCCATTTTGTTACGCAATGGTGTTTTCACAATCTTCATAGCAGAAAAAGCTCTCTCCACCGAAACGGTTGCAACTGGTAACACCAAAACCAATGTAAGAAGCTTATACACTAACATATAACTTGCATACCTCCCGGTCTTCACCAACTCTTTTGCAAGATCACCAAATCCTCTTAATGATGAAAACTCACTATGCATCTTCATATCGTGAATGTAATTGTCAAGTTGAATTGGAAGATTCATGAGGTCCATACAATCAAAATCTTGAGGATAAAGTTGGGCTAGACGAACAATTTTTTCTTTGTCAAAAGATGCAAAATTATTCACCGGACTCAAACATAACATACAAAGAAGCAATTCGGTGTTTACCTCATTGAAGCGATCATTCAATTCCTTTAATTGCGTATCAAGGACTTGAAAATACAGGTCCACACGATAGTAATGGAAGTTTGTGAGTCTTGGAGTTTTACACCTTAATTTTCCAGGTACAAAACGCAAATCCTCCATGTTAAGAACGACAATATCATGCTCTTGACAAAAATTTTGTACATCATCAAGCAAGTCCCCAAAGTCATCATCGCTCAAGGATTGTAGTCTTTGCTTGCATACTTCCACTAACGCCATCGCATTCACAATATCTTGATCTTTCTTTTGTAATGCTTGTGATAACTCATTTGTAATTCCCAATATGAGTCACAAAAAAATGTGAAACACAAAATCAAAAGTTTGTATGTCATGGAATAACTTACTTACTTCACCAAAATTGTCTTGGTTGGTATCATCCTTAATCCATTCAAGCACCTCCACCACGACTTCAAACATGACAATAATACTAACTATAGTACCATAATATGAGTTCCAACGTGTATCACAAGGACGCATGAGACTAATCTCTTGATTTAACCCTATACCCGTTTCAAGATCACCAATATCAAGAGCTTTCTTAATTTGTTCTAGTTGTTTCTCTCTAAATGCGTCACGACGCTTAATCGATGATCCAATAGTATTGACCAAAATACTTGCATTGTTGAAGAAAATGGCGACACCCTCAATTCCTTTTGCAACGGCTACAAGAGCTAGTTGAAGTTGGTGTGCAAAACAATGAACATAAAATGCTTGAGGATACTTGTTCAAAATCTTTGCTTTAAGGCCATTTAGTTCTCCTTTCATATTACTAGCTCCATCATAGCCTTGTCCCCGTAACTTGGATATACTCAAATTTGTTGAAGCAAGTAATCTCTCAATGACCTCTTCAAGTGAGCTACTAGTTGTAGAGGAGACATGTTGCACACCCAAAAACCTTTCAATTATTTCTCCTTCCTTGTTCACATAACGCAATACCATTGTCATTTGCTCTTTAATTGAAGAATCACGTGATCCATCAACCAAAAGAGAAAAAAATGTACCTTCCATATCTTTAGTAATTACACCAATAGTTTCAATGGCACAAGCACGGACAAGATCTTTTTGAATATTGGAAGAAGTATACTTGAGATTCTTGGGAGCATTTTCAAACACAACCTTCCTAACTTTATCATTATGATCGGCAAGAAATTGCATAAGTTACAATTCCAAATAATTACCCCTATTGCTTGATTTGAACGATTCATCAAGGCCACAAAAAGGCAAACCTTGTTGCAACAACCATCTTGTGCAATCAAGTGCGCCACGTAATAAAGTGTGATAATTAATGCAAGCTTCATCGGTTTGCTTAATCACAAATGTTTCAATATGTTGCCTCATCAAATCTCTAGCTTGTTATAAAGCTTTATTATGAAGACTTTCAACACCTCCCTCATGATCTCGAAAATTTTTGGGTCCTTTCCTCCAATTCGTAAACCCAATATCAGTGAATACATCACTTCTGGCATTTCCCTCTTTATCAAAACCACACTTGAATAGATAGCAATAACGGCAAAATTCGGCATCTTTTACTATACTATACTCCAACCACTTAAAATTATCAAACCAAAGGGTCACAAAACATCAATTGTTGCTAACTTTTATGGGCATTATGTGGTCTTTAGGTTGACAAGGATTATTTTGGAGATAGTATCGACGAATTGCTTCACAATAATTAGGTGGATAATCAAGCATTCAACGTCTATGTCTAGGGTCTGCAGGAAGATTAGCCAATATTTCATCCAACTTAGTGACCTCACTTTGTTAGGAACTACCCGAAATACTCGAAAAATGAATATTTGGAATATTCAAAGGAGGACTACTCGAAATATTTGAAGAAGGACTAGCCGAAATATTTGCAGGAGGATTTAAGCATTGTTTCTTATAGTATCGTTCTATTATGTAACTGTATATGGAAAAGAAAGAAAAAATGTCTTAGACTCTTAATCTTAGACTAAACTATACTATAGTCAATATGAGTACTAACTAATTAAACCAACAATTTATTTAATCAATACCAATATTCATGACACACCCCGACCTGAAAGTGGGGCGTGCTGGCCGTCACGTGAGCGTGACGTAGCCATGTGCACGGTGCGGAAGCGAGAATCGATAACTAAGTACGAACTAATTAAAATCAAAACCACTAGCAACCTAGGTAAGATAGTGTACTAGAGGCATAATAAGGTACTTATACATAATCAGAGCGTTCTAAGTTCGAATGCAGTCAAGCATAAAATAAGTTTAGATAACACCACCGGTGTCATACAGCACAACTCCGTTCAGCGTCCTAGTGGACATTCTGAGTCGGGGTGTGTCATTCATATAAATTATTTAATACACAAAAATTCAATTCATAAATTAATATCAATAATCAAGAATTCAATTTTTACTCTAGATAATAATTTCATTCATCAATAATCATTCATAGGATTTATATTTATACGCAAAAAATCAATAATCAATTACTAATTAGTGTATTACTCTATGATTCTATATTAATTAACTAAAATTTCGTATTAATTAATCAATTAGGGTTAGGGATAATATAAATTAGAAAGTTAAAAAATTTACTTAAAATTGAGAGAGATGTGGAAAACCAACCAACAGTTAGCTGCTAGAAGCTGGCAGTGGCAGTTGGCTCGGCTAGTCGGCTTGAAGGAGAAATTAAAGAAAACGGAACGGGACGGAGCCACAGAGGGAGAAGGGTACTGAAAACTACTGCTGGGATTTGGGGGGCACACACGGGCCTTCTGATTGGTTTTTTTAATTTAAAAAGAATGGCTTTCAAAAAGTGAATGCTTAATTGAATAATGGAAGGCACGGGACAGTGGTCCCTTTTAAAATTTTTATTTATTTTTTTAATCAATTAAATGAAACGGCGCGTTTGATTAAGGAGGTTTTTGTTTTTTAATACAAATGAAACGACATCGTTTCATTTAAGGGATTTGAAAAAAAAAAAGTAACATAAGCTGCTGCACAGCAGCAGCAGAAACTCAAGCTCAGAAACCGATCTGCAATGCGAGCGCATCCATTAATTTCGACGAGACTAGAGGGGCAGAACCTCGCTCCTGGCCTTAATTTCCGATGAGAGGAGGGGCGGTCGCCCCTCCCAGTCCCTTTGTAGCTTCGCCACTGCCAAAGTCATTGCCAACTAAAGGTAAAGGAATAATAATAATACTAGCCTTTATGCAAGCGAGTGAGATTTTTTGAATCACGGCGTGCTACACTCAGCTTACACATTTTAAATGTATTTAGCGTAAATTGATAAAAGGAAAATCAAATATTTGAAGTAAATGAATAATCTTAGATCATGCTAAAAGAAAGGCCTTATAAATTAATTAAAGCAACTAAATTCACATAATAAAATCAGTATTTTGGGATGCCTTTGAAGTTTTTTGTCTTGGGGGCATTTTTGTCAAAATATTTTTGTTGAAACTTGGTGACACCAAAATAATATTCACCTTTTCCATTCTCTAAAAAACGGCACAAATAATTAATTATTAAAAAAATATTGTTAAAATGACGAAAATGCCTCTACCTTATTTGATGCATTATTTTGGAATGCCTTCGAAGTTTTTTGTCTTAGGGCATTTTTGTCCAAATATTTTTGTTGAAGCTTGGTGACACCAAATCACTATTCACTTTTCTATTGGCTTTATATATTACTAGCCTTCATGCACGCGTGCATTTTTTGAATCACGGCATACTACGCGCGACTTACACGTTTTAAATATATTTATATGCGTAAATTGACAAAAGAAAAGTCAAATATTTGAAGTAAATGAATCATTTTAGATCATGCTAGAAGTAACATCTCATCAACCAATTAAAGTAGCTGAATTCACATAATAAAATTGGTCTCTATAGAATTTACATTAATAATAGAGAAAATAATATTTAATAAACAATTGATTGAATCACATTATTGCTAGTCATTGTGAGGCCAAGCTCACTTCCTCCCATTTAATGTAGATAATATCGTTTGTTTAAAAAATAAAAAATAAAACCAATCATTTGACAATTAATTTAATCACATTATTATTCACGTGCGAAAGACCTTTTTTATTACCAGCATTACACACTTCTTATGATGTTTTGAACGTGTTTAAAAATAGAGAAAATAATATTTAATAAACAACTGATCGGATCACATTATTGCTAGCCCATTGTGAGGTTAAGCCTACTCCCTCCCCTTAGTGTAGATAATATCGTTTGTTACAAAAAAAAAAATCAATCATTTGACAACTTATTTAATGACATTATTATCTGTGTGTGCAAGACCTTTTTTTTATAACTGACATTACACACCTCTTAAGATGTTTTGAATGTGTTTAAAAATAGAGAAATTGAATCACATTATTGTTATCCTATTGTGAGGTACTAATTATAAAAATTAAAAAAACAGCACCAAAAAATTATTTATTAAAAAAAATACTGTTAAAATGACAGAAACGTGACAACCCGTTCCTAATTTTACGATTTGATGAATTTTAAAAGCATGAATTGACGAAAATGCCTTAGAGACGAGGGTGTTAACTTTTGTTGACCAACATATTGGGAGACATATGAAACATCCATTTTAAGGTTTTTCCGAAGTACTTAACATTACAAACGTGCGAGCGTAGGCAGAATCGAAATCGGAGTTACGGTTAAAATTTTACGAAGCATCAAATACTAAGGGAAATAGGTAATTTCGTGTTAGTGGTATTTTAATATTTTACCTTGTGAGACATCTGGGGCCCACGCCCCATACCTCCACCATTCCCCCGTGCCTTTTCTTCCCACTTTCCGAATCTTGTCAACTCTCCTTTCTTCTTGGGTCACTTCCCATTTGTTAATCATGCACCCAATCAGATTTCTTCACCCACACTTACACTCTACCAATCAAAACTCTTCATTTCCTCTCTTTCTCTCTTCTTTCTTTTCTCTCTGTAAACCGAGACATTTTTCTCATTCTCTGCAAACATACTCATACACATGCTTGATCATCATCAAACTCACCATCTCAACGAATACCAGCCTTCAAACCTGAGAGTTAATGGAAGAAGACCAGCCATTACCTCCATTTGCCATTTTCACCTTCCACCGTACACAACCAAGGTAACTTTGGGACCCTTAGATCTCAAATTTCTTTTGTTTCGATCCCTTGATGTTGCTCTAGTCATAATTAGGGGGTTTATGGGTGGTTTAAATTGCAGATTGAACCTCAGGGAAGAGTCTTCCCCATATTTTGGAAGAAGAAACCGTGGCTGTTAAGCCACTTTCAAATACATTTTTCGTTCGTGTTCAGCCTCCATTGAGCCTTGATTTTGGTATGATCTTGTTCTCCTCATTACAAGCTTCAACTACATAGGTAGAACATTAGAAATGATTAAGTTTCGAACTAGAAATCAGCCTTCAAATTTGGGATGAAAAATCTTGGTTTCTGGAATTTTTTTGACCTTGGCCATTTGGCCACATTCATGCCAAATTCATGGACAACACGGACCACATTTGAAATTTATGTGAATATGGATCAATTCATTACATTCCTAGCTTTAATTTGGCCTTTGGAGTTGTTTTTGGTTGAGAATCTAGCTCGTTAGGTGCTCTGGAAGTTGGACCTTCAACCTACAAAATGCAGGAACTCGTGAGGAAGACGAGTACAGCTATACTCGCAGGCTCGTGTGAGGCGTGGTCTCACGTGGATCATTGGCAAGTGTGGTGCGTGGCTGCTAGTGCAGCAATCTATGACGGCGCGTCCGACCTCCGGCTGTCATGTAGTTGACATGTGTGGGTCCGTGATGTCGAGTAGATCTATTTCATATATTCAAACCCTATGTTTAAGCAATATACGGAGGTTTTATTTAAGTTTCCGTATATGTGAAACTAATTGAATTAGTAATGTCACGTTTAGGGGAAATGTATCCCGAGGACGTACGAGATCAAGCAAGGCTCGGAGACTTCGTTTTTACTGTGTATCTGTGAGTAGGCAATTTATTTTATAATCTATACATATTTACAGTTTGCATAAATACGTATTTACTTCATTTTACGCTTATATTGCCAAGTATTTGATATTGTGATCTAAAATGTGATAAATGCTGCTATATGATTGGGATATTACTGTCATGACATCCATACATATTGTATATGCTCATCTTGCTGCACCTTGGTGTTGGTACTCTGCCTAGGGCCAGAGCCAGTCTTTCACATGTATGTTCACATTTGCATCATTCGCTCACCTTGGATCCAAGTTTAGGTGCCAGTCCTGTCGTACAAATTGTATTAGGCAATTCTAACTCATATGTGACCGTACTTGGCACCAGTCTTCACGTGATTATAGTATTAGAGCGTATTGATTACACCCAGTCTTGTTGTACAGGTTGTATTATGCAACTCCGACTCGTGTGCTAGCATAGATTGATGAGCAATTGGTTATACTTGATTATCACATGATTATATTATGGTGGCATTTGATATATCATGACTTGGCATATTTCTAGTTATATTGCTATTGTATTATTGTTTACATACTTACGTAGTATGTTTTAAGGAAACTATATTTGTTTTCCGGCGAGGGGTTAGTATGTTCGAAAATAAAGGTTTTCTTATAAGCGTTGTTTTGCTAACCCACTCAACTTTAATTTTCGCCTCTCCAGGTTTAATAGTTGTGCTTACGTGTATACGAGGATTCTGGCAAATCTCAGGAGATGGTTATTTTTAGTGGTATAACCCTCACCATAATTAATGTACTGTTCTTATGCTCTAACATCACGTGTGAAATGTGTAACATCCCACATCACCCAAGGGAGAGGATCTTGTAAGCCTTATATGTACATTCCCACCTCCAACTAGCATGAGGCATTTTGGGAGCTCACTGGCTTCGGATTTCATCGGAACTCTGAAGTTAAGCAAGTAGCGCACGAGAACACTCCCATGATAGGTGACCTACTGGGAAGTTCTCGTGTGAGTTCCCATAAACAAAACCGTGAGGGTGTGGTCGGAGCCCAAAGCAAACAATATCGTGCTATGGCCGAGTTAAGCCCGGGAAGTGGTGGAGCCCGGGCCAGGATGTGACAAAATAGGTTCAATCCCGCTTACCCACGCACTCTTTTGATTAGGCACTTTTAGGTTTAAATTTATTAACATTCTTTTTCCACTACACTGCACTTTATGGCTTCGTCACTTTCCAAGTGTCGGCCAGTACAACTCGATTCGAAGTCTAAATGGACATTTTCGGGTCGAGGTGTGTCAAAAATGCCTCTACCTTATTTGATGCATTATTTTGGGACAGCTCTATTCGAAGTCTCAGTGGACATTCTGGGTCGGGGTGTGTCAAAAATGCCTCTGCCTTATTTAATGCATTATTTTGGGATGCCTTTGAATTTTTTTGTCTTGGGGGCATTTTTGTCCTTTTTTTTTTGTTGAACCTCGATGACACTAACGTGCCTTACACGTTTTAAATGTATTTATATTTATATGAGTAAATTGACAAAAGAAAAGTTAAATATTTGAAGTAAATGAATAATTTTAGATCATTCTAGAAGTAACCTCTCATAAACCAATTAAAGCAACTGAATTCACATAATAAAATCAATTTCTATAGAATTTACATTAAGAATAGAGAAAATAATATTTAATAAACAATTGATTGAATCACATTATTGCTAACCATTGTGAGGCCAAGTGACACACCCCGACCTAAATCGAGGCATGTTGGCCGTCACATGAGCGTGACATAACCATGTGCACAATGCAGAAGCAAGATTAATAAGAGGAATATGAACGAATTAAAACCGAACAACTATCAGTCCAAACTAAGATGACGTGCTACTGCGATAATTAAGTGTGTTTACAAAACTAGAGCATAAATAGTTTAAGTGCAATCAAGCAGGAAAGTAATAAGTTCAAATAACACTAAAGGGTGTCTTACATGAGGAATGGTTTGTCAGAACTTCCGATGGAATCCTCGTAGCCACCGACGAACACTACCTAAAACCTGGAGGGGCGAAAAACAAAAGTGTGAGTGGGCAAAAACAAGCTTTTCAAAAATCATTTCATCTCTCAAAGTTATAACCCCTCTCCGTAAAACCTGTATAATTTCCTAGAAGTAAAGTATATACTCATATACATATATATCTTAAAATCATGCCAGGAAAATATGCCATGTCAAAGTATTTCTCTACTAAATGCCAATTGTAATTCAATGACTAAGTACAAATGTCAGGTACCAAATCAGCCCTCAGCTGAATCTATCTCTCATACTCAATCTCAATCAAATAATATATTCTGCACACAAATCAACATCACCTCTAGTGGTCTGCACAACATAACTGAATATAGAATAATATGCTCTAATGCTACGATCACGTGAAGACTGTGCGAATAATTGCGGGTCACCTACGAGTCAAACCCATTTATAGTGGTCTATACGACAGGACTGTGCACCTAACTTGGATCCAATGAGAGCATACGGTGCGGGAGGTGAACATCACGTGAAGGAATGTGCCCTAACTATGGGCGGGAGCACTAATATCAAGGTGCAGGTTTAAGAGCTCTTTTCATATCACATTATCCGTTTGAAACCAAGCATATACCGTTAAATATATAACGATGTCACCTAACGCCGTTAGTATATTCCGTCAAAACTGACGGAATATACCCTTTTCTTCTCCGATGAGTCGTCGGTTTCTAGAAATCTTAAAACCGTCCTATTTTCATCGTTTTGCACCATTTTTGAGATTTTTATACCAAATTGAAGCTTACGATGAGTAGAATAAGTTCTTACCACTTCCAAGTTCCAAAAGTCACGGGATCTCGCCGGAAAAATTCGAGAAAACCGGCCAAGCTTCAAACTCACGATTCCGACGTCCAAAATCTACCAACAAACCACTCTGCGTCTCGTGAGGACCTCCTAAAGCTCCCTGTGAGCTTGAAATCCCCAAAAACACAAAGTTTTATGATTGCATGAACAGTACTCAATCGGAGGTTATGGTTTTCACGAGTTTTCGAATGTGTTCTTACTTGAAAATGGTATGGTTCGACTCCTAAGCTCGCAAGGAATCTAAAGACATCAACCATAAGCTCGATCTGTGAGGTTTTGTACGGTTTTGGAGTTGTCCGTACAAGTTGTATGGAAATGGGAAGGAATCCGAGAGGAAGAGAAAGTGTGTCACGGGAGAGAGAGTGTGAGAAGTGTGTGTGTGTGGTCCAAACTCAACCAACCAATCACAACACAAAAATATCTCACTTCCTATTGGATCCAAAGTAATAGGATTAAAGGTAATTGGCCCAACTTTTAACCCAAAACACCACTCACCACCAACGCTCAAGGGCATTTAAGACTTTTCACAACGACGATAAATATTTCTCGGAACGTGCTGTGACACCAAGCTCACCCCTCCCCCTTACTGTAGATAATATCGTTTGTTTAAAAAAAATCATATGACAATTAATTTAATCACATTATTATCTGTGTGTGAAAGACTTTTTTTTATAACCGGCATTACACCATTCTTACGATATTTTGAACGTGTTTAAAAATAGAGAAAATAATATTTAATAAACAACTAATCGAATCATACTATTGATAGCCCATTGTGAGGCTAAGCCTCATCTCCTTTGACACACCCGTACCCGAAAGTAGGGCATGCTGGCCGTCACGTGAGTGTGACGTAGCCATGTGCACTGTGCGGAAACGAAGATCGATAACGAAGTACGAATAAGTTCAAACCGAAATCTAGCAACCTAACAATGAATGTGTGCTAGAAATAATTCCATACTTATACATATTCAGAGCGTACTAGGTCGAGTGCAGTCAAGCATGAATAAAAGAGTTTATTTACACCATCGGTGCCCTACATATGTCAAATCTGTCAGAAAGGCCGAAGGATCCTCGATGTGCCCAACTCGAAATTCAAGCTATCTAGAACCTGGAGGGGCGAAAAACAAAGGGAGTGGGTCAGCAAAAACAAATCCTTTTCAAAATCATTCTTTTCTCAAAATTCTAGCCCCTCTCCGTAAAACCTGTATAATTCCCAGAAAATAATACGTACATATATATCTCAATCTTTCTCAGCATAAAACGTTTTCAAAGTATCTCAAATATATGATGTGCAATGCATTTCAAGGCCATCTGAATCTCATGAACAATGTCATATTATGCATTTCAATAATCATATCTCTACTGCATGTTATCTCAGCCCTCGGCTGTAAGTATAGCTCATAACATCTCTATCTCATAATCATATATACTCTGCACATGTATCCATCCCACATCTGGTGGTCTACTCATCATATCATGTATAATCAAGTAAGTATGCTCTAGTGTTACAATCACGTGAAGACTGTGCGAATAAACACGGGTCACCTACGTGTCGTACCCACAACTAAGTGGTCTATACAACAAGACTGTGCACCTAACTTAGATCCAAGGCGAGCATGCGGTGCGGGAGGTGAACATCACGTGAAAGACTGTGCCCCTCTCTGGGCGGGAGCACTACTATAACTGTGCAGGTCTATGAGCTAACAAATCATGATATCTGATCATGTCACATCATATCTCATCACTGTTCGTTCTTTACTATGCATGTACCTACCTGGCGTCCTCGGCACCAACATATGCATGAAATGTATAATTAAATACTCATGCATCAAATCAAGTGATATGCAAGGCGATAAAACGTATTTTCCATTTCAAAAGTGATTCTGGGAAATCATTATATATATATAGGTTATACGGAAAATAATACTGCCCACTCACAGATAAATAGCTGGATCGTAGCCCCCGCGTCTAGCCTGGCTACGCTCGTCCTCAGAATACTTTCACCTATATGAGAAATTACTAAAAATACGTCATTTAAGCACCTACCCGCTAAAACGGAAATAACTTCTCGTACATAGCTCCAAAAATGACATGTAAATATACCAATGCGACCTACATGACGTCACGAACGTCGGGGTTTTCTTAGAAAAATTTTCTGACGTGGCACGGGCCTACGCGCGCGAGTAAAGGCTACTCGCCCCTGTCCTCTTGTCTCGCCGGACTGGTTTTTCCGGTGACCGGAAAAACTTCCGTGTGCGATATCTCACTCGTTTCTCAACCATTTTGTCCCATTTTTCTTCCTACATGCTCTAAATTAAGAGTACTACAAGTCTATGCCTTCAAAAACCTCGAAAACTAACGAGAAATTCGTCGGGAAATCTCCAAGAGTCCGGCCATCTCCGTTCTACGTGGTCCTGACGTCCCAACACTTCCAACGCACCACTCCGAGCCTCCTTGGGACCTCACGACGGTCGCTGTGATTTCAGATTTTCCTAAAACGCAACGTAGAAAAAGTTGATGAATAGTGCCATTTACAAAACTTGAATTTTGGACGTGAAACCGTCGTAGTTCTTACCTGAAATTGGTATGGTTGAGTTTGTATGGACGTCATGATCAAGAATACGTAATTTGTTTCATCGATCTACTGAGTTTTTGATATGGGTTGGTGTATGTCGTGGGTTTGGCGAGAGAGAGAGAGGGAGTTCGTGAGGTAGAGAGAGAGAGTGAGTCTGAGGGACGTGAGAGAGACAGAGAGGGTGGACCAAGACCACCAAACCAAAATTATTTCCTAACTTTTCTTTGGTACCCAACAACTTCAATAATTATGTAATTGGCCCAAAAATTAACAATTCTCGCATAAACGTTCGCCCGAACTCAAGGGCATAATAGTTAATTCATAACGTCGAAATAAAAATTCTGGGACGGGTTGTTACAATACTCTGTATCAGAGCCCTAGGTTGCAGTCTTGCATATTTTGTGGATTTTCTAATGACTTGATGTCTTCTGTCAGAACTATGCCGCCTCGTTGAGGGCCATATCATTTAGATGAACTTAGTTTCCCTATATAGCTTAGTTGGGGGGAAACTATCGTTAGTGTTGATCAGTCTGTAATTCGCCTTCCCAGCGGACTCTTTGGAGTCAGAGTATAATCTAAAGTTGCTTACCTTTAGGGGTAATGAAGGCCATGAAGGGTTTTGAGCGTTGGCTCAATTAGATTGAGAATACTTTATGCTGATGTAGAGCCATGGGAGTTTTTCCAACGATAAGTGGATAGAGACCACTGTTTGGCCTTTGGACGCAGAATCGGCATCCTAATGAGAATAGGAAACTTACGGGTAAAAGCCCGAGGAGATTACAGACTGATAGAATGTTTAAACGGTCATTCTATAAGAGATTCATATCCCAGCATACCTAGACCGTAAGACGCAAGAGTTAACAGATTCGAAACAGGAGAAGTTATCTTTAACGAGTACTAAAGGAAGTTACTAAATTGTCTCGTTATGACTTAGAAATTGCTACTATTTCAATTGAGATACTTAGACGCTTTAAGCTGGATATTAGGAAGAAATGGCGTTCGATGGCGACCATTTACCCTTATAATGCTTATCGAGAAATTCTACGAGACTTTGTTGTGGATTGCGAACTCTGAGGACGTGTTTGGTAATCGTGAGAAAGAAGAAGGAAAAGATAGTAATCAGAATAAGGATAAGAATAAAAGTATTGGGTAATCGTCTCAGAGACTTCGCTAGACTCAGGATTTTAAGAGATACGAAATCAGTTCTAGTTCTTCCAGCGAAGGTTTTGGCTCCACAGGTCATAGATGACTTGTTAGATTTATCGAAGGTTTCAGATTCCAGAGGCAGGGGAATTCCGATAGTGGAAATTCACCCTTGTGTTGTATGTGCAACGATCGACGTTTTGGAGTACGTTGAAGAGGTAATGGTAGGTGTTATACCTATGGTCAGGTCAGGGGCGTAATTCTCAAGGACGAGGAGTTCACGCCAACAGAGTTAGAAGAAGACAGCAAGCCAGGGACGTGTTAACCACGTATCACTACCTGATGCTCAGGATCATTCGGACTTGATTGTGGATACGCTAAACATTTTGGTCACTTGCTAGAGTTTCGATGGATTGTGATGCAGAAATTTTATGTTATTGATGATGTTGCCAAAGAAAGTAGTGAATGAGCACGATCGAGGCGTGTATATGTATTTCTCAATGGGGGCAAGATGGTAATATTACACCCTCAAGAGTTGTTGCTTACTTACCTAGACGACTGTAAGTTATCAGTATTGCGGGCTGCAGACCGTAATATTAATAACTTATTCGTTGGATTCGTTAAGCAAGTAAACAGGTAGGTCATTCTATCTCAGTATGGTGTTTTTCATGGTGCCCAGTGATGGTAGAAGATATAGCTATGTCAGCGAATCTTATCTCGTTAGATATGTGGACTTCGATGTTATTCTAGACGCAGATTGGTCGCAGTATGATCGTACCGATATCGATTACTACGGGAATTAGTTACTTTCCATCGTTTTGGATTACCAGAGGCTACTTTGATTGGTGAGCGTAGTGGAGTCAGGCATGAAATCATTTCAGTAGTGAGAACCAAAAAGTTATTTAAGAAAGGTTGTTATGCGTACTTGACTCACGTGGTTTTGAATGATGAGGCTCTTGTTAGCGTGTAGAATGTTAAGGTGATTAGACTTTTTCTGACGTTTTTACTAATGATTTACTTGGATTGCCGCCAGATCGCGACGTTGAGTTCACCCCTGATTGTTACCAAGTACTAATCCTAGTTCCTTAACTCCTTATCTTATAGCTCCGGCTGAATTAGGAGAATTGATGACTCAGTTGTAAGAATTGGTTGATAAGGGTTTCATTTAACCTAGTACATCGTCTTGGAAAAGCCAATTTTGTTGTAAGAGGAAGACAGGATTGTAAGGTTATGCATTGATTATAAGAAGTCGAATCGGGCAATGATTGAGCACTGTTATTCGTTGCCATATATTGATGAACGATTGATCGGCCTAGAGGTGCCTGTGTGTATTCCAAGATTGACTTGAAGTATGGTTATTACCAATCGAAGATTAGCAGTGAAGATGTCCTTAAAACCGTTTTAGGACTTGTTATGGTTACTATGAGTTCTTGTGATGCTATTTGAATTGACGAATACACCAATAGCTTTCGTGGGGTTGATGAGTAAGGTATTTCAATAGTATTTGGACAAATTCGCTATTGTCTTCATCGATGACATTCTGGTAGGCCTGGCAATTTCTGACACGACCCGATAACACGACACGACACGACACGAAATTAACAGGTGTTCGGGTCGACACGATAACGAATCGGGTCGTTATCGGGTAACCCGATAGTACCTGTTAAGATAACGGGTAAATTCGGGTATACACGTGGGTAACACGATACACGATAAGCAGAATATTAATTTCATAATTTTATAACCCTAAAAAAATACTAGTATAATTATATATATTAATTTAACAATTTTATACCCCTAAAAACTATAATAAATAAATAAATATATATTAAATTAAGTTAATTAACTATAATAAATAAATCAAAAAAATTTAACTATAATAATTATATATACTATAATAATTATACCCCAAAATATTAATCATCTATAATAATTATATATATATATATATATATATTAAATTTTATAAAACTATAATAATTATTAATTAATAATATGCATGAATCGATGAGCAATGCATGATGCATCCAATATTCCAATCCAAGTCCAACCATCGGACAGACAATCCATTCATTTTGATTCCATTTAAACTTTAAAGTGCCGCCCTTTTTGAAGAAAAAGGTTTTTGAAGAAAAATGGAGGGAAAATGAAAATGATAAAACAAGTTGAAAATGAAATAAAAAGGAGAGGGAATTATGAAAAGATGGGTAGGCTACTGGAGGGAAAAGTGAAAATTATAAGAAAAGTTGAAAAGAAAACAAAAAAGAGAGGGAAAAATGAAAATTAATAAAAGTGGTGAGAATTTTTTTTTTAAAGTTATTAACTTTTTATCACACATATATCATATCCCACTATTTTTATAATGATTAACACGTGTTAATTTAATTATACGTACAAAATAAATGGATTTAAATCTACTTAATAAATATATATATATATATATATATACACACACACACACATACATCACTAACACATAATACACACTATTGATTCATTGAAACTTGATGGGATACGAATTCTCCAAAACTAATTTCAACGATCACAACCGTCAAACTTGTATGTATATGCTTCGAGATCACAACAGCAAAAAATCACAAAAAACAAACATTCAGAGATCAAGTAACGGGACAAAGCTTTTCCACGGTTATAAACGAAAAATCACGATTTAACGGTTATTTTAACTCTGATTTTGATGATTTTTTACAGATACACTCCTTGATCCTATATGAATACAATGAATGAATTCGATCTTCAATTTAAAATATTTATACAAGTGGATACCACAAAATCTTATGTTATACTTAATGAAAGTATAAATAAACTCTAAGTGTTAGTGAATCTATCGTTTTAATGGGATACGAATTCTCCAAAACTAATTTCAACGATCGCAACCGTCAAACTTGTATGTATATTCTTCGAGATCACATCAGCAAAAAATCACAAAAATCAAACATTCAGAAATCAAGTAACGGGCCAAAGTTTTTCGACGGTTATAAACTAAAAATCACAATTTAACGGTTATTTTAACTCTGATTTTGATGATTTTTTACAGATACACTCCTTGATCCTATATGAATACAATGAATGAATTCGATCTTCAATTTAAAATATTTATACAAGTGGATACCACAAAATCTTATGTTATACTTAATGAAAGTATAAATAAACTCTAAGTGTTAGTGAATCTATCGTTTTAATGGGATACGAATTCTCCAAAACTAATTTCAACGATCGCAACCATCAAAATTGTATGTATATGCTTCGAGATCACATCACCAAAAAATCACAAAAACCAAACATTTAGAGATCAAGTAACGGGCCAAAGCTTTTCGACGGTTATAAACGAAAAATCATGATTTAACGGTTATTTTAACTCTGATTTTGATGGTTTTTTACAGATACACTCCTTGATCCTATATGAATATAATGAATGAATTCGATCTTCAATTTAAAATATTTATACAAGTGGATACCTCAAAATCTTATGTTATACTTAATGAAAGTATAAATAAACTCTAAGTGTTAGTGAATCTATCGTTTTAGTGGGATACGAATTCTCCAAAACTAATTTCAACGATCGCAACCATCAAACTTGTATGTATATGCTTCGAGATCACATCACCAAAAAATCACAAAAATCAAACATTCAGAGATCAAGTAACGGGCCAAAGTTTTTCGACGGTTATAAACTAAAAATCACGATTTAACGGTTATTTTAACTCTGATTTTGATGATTTTTTACAGATACACTCCTTGATCCTATATGAATACAATGAATGAATTCGATCTTCAATTTAAAATATTTATACAAGTGGATACCACAAAATCTTATGTTATACTTAATGAAAGTATAAATAAACTCAAAGTGTTAGTGAATCTATCGTTTTAATGGGATACGAATTCTCCAAAACTAATTTCAACGATCTCAACCGTCAAACTTGTATGTATATGCTTCGAGATCACATCACCAAAAAATCACAAAAAACAAACATTCAGAGATCAAGTAACGGGCCAAAGTTTTTCGACGGTTATAAACGAAAAATCACGATTTAACGGTTATTTTAACTCTGATTTTGATGATTTTTTACAGATACACTCCTTGATCCTATATGAATACAATGAATGAATTCGATCTTCAATTTAAAATATTTATACAAGTGGATACCACAAAATCTTATGTTATACTTAATGAAAGTATAAATAAACTCTAAGTGTTAGTGAATCTATCGTTTTAATGGGATACGAATTCTCCAAAACTAATTTCAACGATCGCAACCGTCAAACTTGTATGTATATGCTTCGAGATCACATCAGCAAAAAATCATAAAAAATAAACATTCAGAGATCAAGTAACGGGCCAAAGTTTTTCGACGATTATAAACTAAAAATCACGATTTAACGGTTATTTTAAATCCGATTTTGATGATTTTTTACAGCTACACTCCTTGACTCTATATGAATACAATGAATGAATTCGATCTTCAATTTAAAATATTTACACTAGTGGATGTGGATAGTGGATATCACAAAATCTTATGTTATATACTTAATAAAAGTATGAATCAACTATAATAATTATATATATTAATTTAACAATTTTAAACCTCTAAAAAAACTATAATAATTATATATATTAAATTAAATTTTAAAAATTGATGACCATTGGATCGCAGCCGTGTATTATTCCTCTTCTCTCTCATAATCTCATTTACTCTCAGACAAGTCAGAGACTCAGATAGACTCACCCTCTCTCTCTCTCTCGAATCTCGATCGACTTCTTCGTCGTCACTCACCCAAAAATAAATATTATATATATATATATATTTTAATTATAAGAGAATTATTTCAACCATTGATTGTTTTAGATTTAATCTGTGCCGTTCATTTATTTTTAGGTTAGATGAGAATGAGATCCCATTTCGTTCACTTCCCCTTCCATTTCGTTCATTGAGGTTTAAACTTTTGAGAAAGACTTAGAATTAGAACCTTGAAAACAAAAACTCTTTCATTTTGCATATGCTTGCACATTTAATATTTGTAATAAATTAGTAGTGTATGTATTATTTTTTTATTAGGTTCTTATTTTCGAGTGTAGATATAGTACTTAAACGACAAATGTTTTAATGTTTTGAAGTAATATATAATAATATATGTGGTATGTGCAAATTTTTTTAAAAAACATATATTTTTCTTAACGGGTCATAACGGGTGTGACACGACACGACCCATTAAGATAACAGGTGTTACACGAAAACGACACGAACACGACAGACACGACACGTTTGCCAGGCCTACATTCTGGTGTATTCTAAGTCAAAAGAATATCATGTTCGACGTCATTCTTTGGTGTTGAAGAAGCTGAGGGAACCCAGATTATATGCTAAGTTCAGTAAGTGCCAGTTCTGGCTAAGTTAAGTTGCGTTTTTGGGTCATGTCGTTTTAGCTCAGGGTATTCAGGTTGACCCTCAGAAGATTACGGCTGTAGAGAATTGGGAACAGCCACGAACTGTCACCAAGGTTAGGAGTTTCCTTGGTTTGGCAAGTTACTATTGGCGGTTCGTTAAAGACTTTTCGATTATGGCGCTACCGTTAACGAAGTTGACCAGGAAGGACGTCAAATTCGAGTGGGATGATGATTGCGAGCGGAGTTTCCAGTAGTTGAAGTATTGTCTCACTCATGCTCTTGTTTTGACGTTTTCTGACGATGATGGTAATTTCGAGATCTACAGTGATGCGTCGTTGAATGGCTTGGGTTGCGTTTTGATGCAACATGGTAGGGTGATTGCTTATGCTCCGCGCCAGTTGAAACCTCACGAGAAGAATTACCCTACACACGACCTGGAGTTGGCTGCCATTATCTTGCTTTGAAGATTTGGAGACACTACATCTATGGTGAGAAATGCAGGATTTTCTCAGATCATATGAGTCTCCAGTACCTATTTACCCATAAAGATTTGAATCTTCGCCAGCGTCGATGGATTGAGTTACTGAATGACTACGATTACACGATTGAGTACCACTCTGGTCGTGCAAACGTGGTAGCTGACGCTCTTAGCAGGAAGTCCCAGGGCAGGATTAACGCTTTTCAGGCGAGCCGAGTTCCTCTTCTTGCTGAGTTGAGATCTACTGAAGTACAGCTAGTGATTGATAATCCCAAAGTTGAAGATCGAGAGGAAGCCTTGCTTGCTAGTTTTCAAGTTAGGCCAATCCTAATCAACAGAATACTTGAAATCCAAATGAACGATGACGAGATCCAGGAACTTGAAAACAGATGGTATGCTTATGCAAGGGAACATGATGTACGTGCCGAATAACGTAGAATTAAAGAAGGATATCTTAGACGAAGCGCATATTTCAGCTTATGCGATGCATCCCGGTGGCACGAAAATGTATCATACCATTCGACTGTTCTACTATTGGCCGGGTATGAAAAGAGAAATCCCAGAGTATGTGAGCCGATGCATCGTATGTCAGCAGGTCAAAGCCGAAAAGAAGAAGCCGTTTGGGTTGATGCAACCACTTCTCGTTCCACAGTGGAAATGGGAAGACATTACTATGAATTTTGTGTACAAGCTTCCTCGTACTCAGAATGGATATGACGGAATTTGGGTGATTGTCGATCGACTCACGAAGTCAGCGCATTTTATTCCTGTCAGGGAAAAGTTTTTGTTGAATCGGTTGGCCGAGCTATTCATATCGAAGGTCGTGAAGTATCATGGTGTTCCAGTGAGTATTGTCTCGGATCGTGATCCTCGATTCACTTCTAAGTTCTGGATTGCTTTCCAAGAGGCCTTGGGTACGGGACTACTGTTCAGTACGGCGTATCATCCTCAGACGGATGGTCAGTCAGAGAGGACTATTCAGACGTTAGAGGATATGCTGAGATCTTCGGTTTTGCAGTTTGGCGACTCATGGCATCAACGGTTGGATTTGATGGAGTTCGCTTATAATAATAGCTTTCATTCTAGTATCGGGATGGCACCGTTCGAGGCACTTTATGGGAAACAATGTCGTACACCCTTGTGTTGGTCAGAGGTTGGCGAAAGAGTTCTAGTGGGCCCTGAGATAGTAGAGGAGACTACTCAGAATGTTCAGGTTATTAAGGCTAACCTAAAAACCGCCCAAGATCGCCAAAAGAGGTTAGCAGACAGATATGCCACTGACCGAGTGTATAATGTTGATGATTGGGTGTTTCTTAAGTTATCGCCTTGGAAGGGTGTAGTTCGGTTCGGAAAGAAAGGTAAGTTGAGTCCTAGGTACGTCGGACCTTATCGGATCACCGAGCGAGTCGGTGATGTAGCTTACAGGCTTGAGTTGCCGTCAGAGTTATCCAGAGTTCATAATGTATTTCATGGTTCGATGCTTCGACATTATGTTTCAGACTCATCACATGTGATTCCTCTACAACCTTTGGAGATTAACCCAGATTTGACTTATGATGAGGAGCCAGTGACGATACTTGATTGGAAAGATAAAGAACTCAGAAACAAGACTGTACGATTAGTGAAGGTTTTTTGGAGGAACCACTCAGCTGAGGAAGCTACCTGGGAGACTGAGGACAGGATGAGAGAGATGTATCCGAGGTTGTTTTATGGATACTAGTTTATGTGTTGTATGAAATTTCGGGACGAAATTTTTATAAGGTGGGTAGATTGTAACAACCCGTCCCGGAATTTTTATTTCGACGTTATGAATTAACTATTATGCCCTTGAGTTCGGGCGAACGTTTATGCGAGAATTGTTAATTTTTGGGCCAATTACATAATTATTGAAGTTGTTGGGTACCAAAGAAAAGTTAGGAAATAATTTTGGTTTGGTGGTCTTGGTCCACCCTTTCTCTGTCTCTCTCACGTCCCTCAGACTCCCTCTCTCTCTACCTCACGAACTCCCTCTCTCTCTCGCCAAACCCACGGCATACACCAACCCATATCAAAAACTCAGTAGATCGATGAAACAAATTACGTATTCTTGATTATGACGTCCATACGAACTCAACCATACCAATTTCAGGTAAGAACTACGACGATTTCACGTCCAAAATTCAAGTTTTGTAAATGGCAGTATTCATCAACTTTTTCTACGTTGCGTTTTAGGAAAATCTGAAATCACAGCGACCGTCGTGAGGTCCCAAGGAGGCTCGGAGTGGTGCGTTGGAAGTGTACGTCGGGACCACGTAGAACGGAGATGGCCGGACTCTTGGAGATTTCCCGACGAATTTCTCGTTAGTTTTCGAGGTTTTTGAACGTATAGACTTGTAGTACTCTTAATTTAGAGCATGTAGGAAGAAAAATGGGACAAAATGGTTGAGAAACGAGTGAGATATCGCACACGGAAGTTTTTTCGGTGACCGGAAAAACCAGTCCGGCGAGACAAGAGGACAGGGGCGAGTAGCCTTTACTCGCGCGCGTAGGCCCGTGCCACGTCAAGCGCGTGGGGGCGCGTGCCACGTCAGAAAAATTTTCTAAGAAAACCCCGACGTTCGTGACGTCGTGTAGGTCGCGTTCGTATATTTACATGTCATTTTTGGAGCTATGTACGAGAAGTTATTTCCGTTTTAGCACGTAGGTGCTTAAATGACGTATTTTTAGTAATTTCTCATATAGGTGAAAGTATTCTGAGGACGAGCGTAGCCAGGCTAGACGCGGGGGCTACGATCCAGCTATTTATCTGTGAGTAGGCAGTATTATTTTCCGTATAACCTATATATATATAATGATTTCCCAGAATCACTTTTGAAATGGAAAATACGTTTTATCGCCTTGCATATCACTTGATTTGATGCATGAGTATTTAATTATACATTTCATGCATATGTTGGTGCCGAGGACGCCAGGTAGGTACATGCATAGTAAAGAACGAACAGTGATGAGATATGATGTGACATGATCAGATATCATGATTTGTTAGCTCATAGACCTGCACAGTTATAGTAGTGCTCCCGCCCAGAGAGGGGCACAGTCTTTCACGTGATGTTCACCTCCCGCACCGCATGCTCGCCTTGGATCCAAGTTAGGTGCACAGTCTTGTCGTATAGACCACTTAGTTGTGGGTACGACACGTAGGTGACTCGTGTTTATTCGCACAGTCTTCACGTGATTGTAACACTATAGCATACTTACTTGATTATACATGATATGATGAGTAGACCACC
This sequence comes from Crataegus laevigata, assembly GCA_963580275.1. Taxonomy (NCBI): domain Eukaryota; kingdom Viridiplantae; phylum Streptophyta; class Magnoliopsida; order Rosales; family Rosaceae; genus Crataegus; species Crataegus laevigata. The sequence goes on from OY756944.1 coordinate 25,591,668, forward strand.
AGATGTGGGATGGATACATGTGCAGAGTATATATGATTATGAGATAGAGATGTTATGAGCTATACTTACAGCCGAGGGCTGAGATAACATGCAGTAGAGATATGATTATTGAAATGCATAGTATGGCATTGTTCATGAGATTCAGATGGCCTTGAAATGCATTGCACATCATATATTTGAGATACTTTGAAAACGTTTTATGCTGAGAAAGATTGAGATATATATGTACGTATTATTTTCTGGGAATTATACAGGTTTTACGGAGAGGGGCTAGAATGTTGAGAAAAGAATGATTTTGAAAAGGATTTGTTTTTGCTGACCCACTCCCTTTGTTTTTCGCCCCTCCAGGTTCTAGATAGCTTGAATTCCGAGTTGGGCACATCGAGGATCCTTCGGCCTTTCTGACAGATTTGACATATGTAGGGCACCGATGGTGTAAATAAACTCTTTTATTCATGCTTGACTGCACTCGACCTAGTACGCTCTGAATATGTATAAGTATGGAATTATTTCTAGCACACATTCATTGTTAGGTTGCTAGATTTCGGTTTGAACTTATTCGTACTTCGTTATCGATCTTCGTTTCCGCACAGTGCACATGGCTACGTCACACTCACGTGACGGCCAGCATGCCCTATTTTTAGGTACAGGTGTGTCATCCTTAGTGTAGATAATATCATTTGTTACATAAAAAAATAATTATTTGACAACTTATTTAATCACATTATTATCCGCATGTGAAAGACCTTTTTTATATCACGGGGGCACCATGAACTTTGTCATTTGTTTATTATTTTCTCTCTTCCCTTTCATTTTTTTTATTCTTTACACATAAGACAAAAATTTTGGTGTCACCCAATTTGACAAAAATAATTGGACCAAACTACTCCTTAGCCAAAAAAAATCAAAACCTGCCCAAAATCATATTTCAAATTATACAAGAGTAAATTAGTAATTTGGCCATCAAAAATCTAATCTCCACTGTGCTGCACTATTCAGCACACCTCTGGCTTTATATATAATAGATAGATGCAGTAGGCAGGGAAAAGTTTTCCATTTTGGATCCTTTCATTTTCAATATGCATAGGCATGCATACTATTTTCAGTTTTTTATTTGTTTGATTTTTGCTGAATAATTCTTTTGACTTGTCACTTGTTCTTTTTCCATATAAACAAAATTCTCGTCCATAAGACAATCTCCAATGGTTAGACTAAAAGCCAAATATTTTAGTCCAAAAAAGTTAGCTTTTAGCCCAAAAACAGTTTTTCTACTCCAACCGTTTCAAGCCTAAAATTTTAGCCCGGGATTATTAAAGAATAAACTTAGGCTATTTTTTTCTTAAATTAATTTAAAAATAAATATGTAGATTATCGTAAATTAATTTTATGAACATTTTAATAAAAAAATTTTAAATTCCGATAAATATTTTCACTCGGTTTGGTGGAGCCCACACCGATTTCTGGGCTAAATTCTAGGGGGAATCTGGCCTTGGTTTAGCATTTAGCATTTAGCCCGAACTTTCTCCTTGCATTGGAGTGAGTTTGGGGGAAAATTTTGGGGAGTAATTTGGCTTTTAGCCCACCATTGAAGATGGTCTAACGGAGGCAGAGTTTAAATCCTAGCTATCTTTTTGGCTTTTTGATCACCTAACCCTAACCCTAGCTTTCATTCTTGTACATTTATCACATATGTGCAGTGTAGGAGATGATTCCCTAGCTCGATTGTAAAAAGCTACCACATTTTTTTTTCTAGGTTTACCTCTGTCAATGAGAAAGTCTAAAAGATGGTGTTTGAAGAAAGTCGAGGTTTTACTATAAAATTAATTGATAATATAAAGAGTAGTCAAACTTACTTATAAGTACATATAAGATCATCATTTCTCTGATATGAAATTCACTCTCAAAAGCATTTTTTGACATTGCTAATTACTCATGTACATCAAAATTGAGCGCATCACAATTTGTGTTTATACTCAAGTTAAAGACATAGAAGACTAAAAGAGAAGTGTAAAATCATTGATCAATTCAACGTATAAGAAAAAAGAGACTTCTTCTAGCTCATTTGTAAAAGTGACACTCAATGGAAATAATCTAAAGGATAGTATTTTTGACACTCATTAACCATTCATTTACTTCCACAATTGAGTGAGTATTCATATATTCGAGCGACATTATAAATTAATCTAAATTTCATGAATGAGGGTAATAACTTGTGTTTATATTACACACTATTTTAATCAACTTGACTATGACTTGGTCTGCATCTTGTTGAAACTAATTTCGCACACCACCATCTAGGGAGGAGTGCTTGAACAATGACTTGCACGAGGGAGCAAACAAACTATGAATTCCTTAAGACACCGGTGTGGTAACGGCCAAAGGACCTCCGACAGTCAAGTCAGTAAAGGTTTATGGAGCTCAGCTCAAGCAGTGAACAAGAGAGCGAGAACGATATGCATGCAATGTGCACGATATCAGAATGTAAATACCTTTGATGAACCCTAGACTGGATGTATTTATAATGATCCAAAAAGATACCTTTTAGAATAGCGAATTCTCATAAAATTGGAAGAATTCTAAATGATATATAGCAATAGATATTATTTCCTTGTAGGACTATGATTACATGAGGCTTAAGCCAATCCTTATATTGTACGAATCTCCAAGACAATAGGAAGCTAGGTCATTGGACCATATCCCATGTCTTGTGAATCAAGCATGGTTGTTCTTGACAAGACCTACGGATCTTGCCTACCATTTCGAAGCCCAACTGACTGTAGTGGCACCATTGGTCCGGACTACAAAAATACTTGTATTCCAATTCGCCTTTCTTTGATTCTGAAAAATTAATGGTCCACAGATCTTTTATGGATTTGACTTCCATGTTTAACTTTACACAATTGGTAAATAAGTTACCTACTTACGGTGCACCCACCTTGGACTTGAGGTGAAAAATATGCCATTGCCAATGTAAGTTAGTATAACTTAAATTACTCATCAAGCATTAGTTAACAAAATTAAATTATTGAAGTGCATTTTGCTTAATACGTCTCAATCGGTTAGGTTAAGGCCAGTAGCTAAACTCAACTAATTGGTAACAGTTTTAAATCGACAGAACAAGATTTTAGGCAGCTTCACCTCATTCCCTCAATTCTGTTGCATCCAACACACGTATTTATGTACTACAATTTTGTTACCATAGGATACGATTAACAAAATATTTGTGGTTAGGAGTTAGAACTAATCCAGCTTAATTATCAACCAGTTTCTTAATTAATTCATTTCTTATCTTAGAAGGTATTATATCAAACGTCACAAATATTAGTTGAGCGTAATAAATTAATTTTCCTAGATTTTGGTTTGAGTAGGTCAAATATTGTTCATCGAAATTGCAAGATTTTGGTACATGCAAGAAGCTATTATGATGAAAATGTCACTTTCAATAGGCTCAACAACTCCCATGCCATTTTATGAAATTAAGATATTGCATTTACCCTCCACATATCTAATTAGCCATACGATCATATATAGATAATTATGGACTGGAACACAAAATGTTATATGATCTGTCGTTCACGTACGTGCGTGCCATTGTAAGTTTACACAATGCATCTGTTAGAGATTTTAATAATAAATATATAAATTATTATTATTATTATTTTATATATATATATATATATATATATATATATATATATATATGTTGGCTGTATTGTGCAGCGTGTGTGTGTGTTTGTGTAGAAAGGGCAGCAACCTTACAAAATGTTGTGTTTATTCAACCTTTTAGGGTTGTATGTTTTTTTTTTTTAATGGTTGCAAGTTTTGGTTAAAAGACATGATACTTATTCAAAATGTATGAGTAGAATTAAAAGATATAATTAGTCAATATTTATTTTCTGAAAATTCTAAATAGAAGACATGTCTTTTGGATCAACACTTTTAAGAAGAGTTGTATATCTTCAACTAAAATGAAAGGACTCGATGAACGGGTGCTTTAATGCCTATAAATACCTATTGTAGAAAATGTTTCACACACAATTTCAGAGATTTATTTCTACATTCCTTGCTCTCTTTTCTCTCCATCACATTCATACAATTTCTTTCTAGTTATTTCTAAGGGAATACAATTCGGTTTTGCTAATCGAATATTTCATACTTTGTTGTATCCTAGAAGTGACTTACCAAGAACCCTTTAGCAAACTCATTCGAGTGGGGGCAAATAACACTTTAAGAAAACGATTCAAGTCGTACTTCAAAGTCATCATTCGGATTATTTTCTATATTTCTACATTTACCATAACAGCATCAACTGCGAGGAGTTGCAGGTGATAGCTGGGAGCGTTCTTGACTCACAAGGCGTCCATAGGTAAGAATTGTTGGCGATCGATAGGAACATCTCCTACCTAAAATGGATTAATGGTTAGGAATTATGGGCCTACTAGAACATTCATGACCTACAATACGGTGATTATTAGGAATTTTGGACATCAACGATTAAAAACTATGGATGACCAACCGAATCAACCCTGCCATATTATGCATTTAAAGGTAGGTGATTGACCGAATCAGTTATGACCTAGCATGTATCAAAAATTAGAAATCGTGCACAACTGAATAAATTAGTCGGGACTATACATCAACAATCAATAATTACAAATTACTGAATGTAACAACTCTCACTTACAGTAAATGCGTTGTGAATTAAAAATTACAAACAACGGACTGTAACAATTCTCGCATGACACATAAATATCGTCAGCAATGGCAATGGAAAAGCTTCCACAAAATAGACAATGTCTCAACTTTCGAAGAGATAAAACGTCATAGGTTTTGCCTAGTAAACCTTTCCCCGAAAAAGGTCACAGTACCAACTCCCATCTACCTGCCTTTTTTTCAACTCCAAATCACCCCACGTTAATAACAAGGAGAACCTTTTCAAAATGGTAGAGATATGATTCGATATATATATATATATATATCGATATTTTTATATTAATGAGAGGGGAAGTTCGGCTAAGTTACAGTTCGAATTCGTCATTCAAAAGTTTTGAGTCTACAACATTTTACTTCAAAATGAAGAAAAATATTATTAAACTGTAATACTTAGTAGTTATGATTTGGTATATTAGAATTAAATTATTTGATTTTTTTTTACTTTTCAATTAATTGTACTTTTACACTTAAGTATACATGTGTTATTGATATACTAAAAATGAGTGTGCTCATTCTTATTTCTCACACTCTTTTAATTTTTGGCATTCAAATTAGATGAAATGAAGAAAATAAAAGAATATAAATTAACAAAGGTCTGTGAAAAATAAAAAATAGTGTGTGGATAACATATCCTTACTAAAAATCTCCGACAAAGTAGTAAAACACTAAATCCCACATTCCCAGCCGCTTCATTCAAATTCCCACGAAAAAACCCCACACACGCACCGGCGCCAACCCAAATACACACGCGCCTTACACCAACTGTTCTTCTTTCACTATGGGAATGTTGGAAACATGTATTTTTAGTGGGCCAAAAGGATTTTTGTTTTTTATTCATAAATTTTTCTATTTTTGTATGTAAAAAGATTTAATTGCATTCAAAGATCCAACTGGTTACTTCGAGTGTTTGTCGAACCATCTCTCTTGTCTCAAATGTTATATTTATATTTAAACGATATTGAAATGAGCTCGAATTGTTCTTGAAGAGCCTCAAGCAAAGGAACCAAAACAAAAAATAAAGAGTTAGGACTCGTTTAGAAGTGCTGTTAAAATGACTCAAAGTGCTTTTGGTGAAGTAAATGACAAAAAACTATCTCAACTATTGGTGTCACGATATTTTCATACCCCATCTTTTAAAATTGACAATGTCATACCTCATCTTACGAATTTGTGTCAATGTTATACCTTTCATTACTTGGTCGTAAATTTTTCAGTAAAATGATGACGTGACTTGATTCGGGAGCCACTTTCTATTAAAAAATTATAAAAACTAAAAAAATTATTTAATATTTTTTTAATATTAAAATAATAAAGAAAAGTAAATAAAAAAAACCCCTCAGTTCGTCCCTCCCTCGTCTCTCTCTCCCCATCTTCCTGCAACCCAGAAAGAAGAAGAAAAAAAAACCCAACCCAGTTCCCCCCCCCCCAACAAACCCAAAAAGAAGGAGAAAGAGGAAAAAGAAGAGCAAAAAGAAGTAGAGAAAAAAAAAAAAAAAAACTCGGTTTGTCTGTCCCCCCCCCAACATGCAGAAGAAGAAGAAGAAGAGAGAGAGAAGAAAAGAAGGAAACCCGGTTCATCCGTCCCCTGCACCCAACCTCTTCCCTCCACACTCATTCCCCCCATTTTCTTTGGGCTCAGGATCTCCACCCTCGAAATCGGCCTGGCAAAGGTTTCCCGATTCCACCTCAACAGGATTTGGGGGTTTTTTTTTTTTTTTTGGGAGGTTGGGTGCAAAGAGTGGGTGCGGTGGGGAGGAGGGAAGACAAATAGGTTTTTTTTTCTTCTTTTTCCTCTTCTTTTTTCTGGGTTGCAGGAAGGTATGAAGATGGGGAGAAGGGGGAAGGGAACGAATTAAGTGTTGTTGTTTTTTTTTTTAAAAAAAACTATTTATTATTATTTTAATATTAAATAATTTTTTTTTTAGTTTTTAATAGAAAATCGGCTCCAGATCAAGTTATGTCAGCATTTAACTGAGAAATTCACGCCAAACTAACGAAAGGTATAACATTGACACAAATTCGTAAGATGAGGTATGGCATTGTCAATTTTAAAAGATAAGGTATGACATTGTCAATTTTAAAAGATAAGGTATGAAAATGTCGTGACACCAATAATTGAGATAGTTTTTTGTAATTAACCCAAATATTTTTTTAAACTAATCCTTATTAAAAATTCAAGTGGATCCTAAAAAACATTTTAAGTGCTTCTATGGTGCTTTTTCTAAACGCGTTTAGAGTGCTTTTAAAATCCAAAATTAATTCTTCCAAAAGCAGTTTCAGTTATTTTAAAGATACTTCCAAACGAGCCCGTAATTCCTTTCATAATTAAAAAAGAGAAGAAGGGCTTCAATCTTTTTAAGCCTTTAGAAAAAGGGGTGTGACATCCACCACACACTCTTTTTTATTTTTCAGATATCCTTTTAATTTTCGGTCGTTAGATCAGATGAAAATTAAAGGTAATCAAATAATAGAAATTAATAAGAAGTATGTAGAAAGTTAAAAATGACCCCTAGAAAAATTTAGTTTTCAAATTTTCCATATCACGATTAATTCCAGCCGTTGGATGAAATAGAAGCTTCATCTGTAGAGCGAATAGAGTTGATATAACAGCCGAGCGAGTCGGGGTTTCAAAGAGGCCTCAGGCTTTCTGTCTTTCCCGCGGCCATAAATGAACCTCTCACTCTATTTCTCTGTCGTCCTGCACAAACTGTGAAACACTTAAACGTTGCATTATAGAGAGAGAAACATGAAATTTTTTAGTGAGAGAAAGTTTAGAAGCTCTATCTCTCATCCGTCTCAACAGACACCAAGAATTATTTAGAGAGAGATTAAATGCAGAGCTCCAACCTCCATTTTCAGCAATCAAACATGCCCATCTTACATTCACACTCTACTTTTTATTAGTTTCTCTCTCTCTCTCTCGCTCTCTCTCTAATCTCTTTCTTCAACCAAAGGCTGCAGTTTTCTGTGGATAGGAGGGGCTTTTTAGGGATTTACCGATGTGGAACTCGGCGGAGAATGTGTTCGCGAGATCGGCGTCGTTTCGGGAGGGAGGGGAGGATGAGGAGGCGCTGCGGTGGGTCGCGTTGGAGAGGCTCCCGACCTACGCCCGCGCCCGTCGCGGCATTTTCAGGAACGTCACCGGAGACACTATGGAGATAGACGTCGGCGAGCTCGAGGTCAAGGAGCAGAAGCTCCTCCTTGACCGTCTCGTTAGCTCCGCTGACGACGACCCCGAGCAATTCTTCAATCGCATGCGCCGTAGATTTGACGCGTAATCCTCTTCAATTTTACTGGATACTTTGATTGACACTGTTTGTCTGCTGAGAAAATAAATGATTTCAGTATTAGTGCCAAATGCGATTATATTCTCAGCAACCAAACGGATTTTCTTTTTGTTCTTTTCAATTTCAGAACTTTTCTTTGGTATTTAATTTGAATCTGTTTGGCTGCTGAGAAAATGGCGCCAGACTGCGAGTATTGAAGAGTCTCTGTTTTCTCAGCAACCAAACAGAATTTCCTTTCCTTTTCAATTCCGAAACTTTTCTTTTGTGCTTAATTTGTTATGGTGTTCGTTATTTGGGTGTGCAGAGTAAAATTGGATTTTCCGAAAATCCAGGTCCGATTTCAGAACGTGAAGGTTGAAACTTTCGTCCACGTGGGAAGCAGAGCGCTGCCGACTATTCCCAATTTTGTTTTTAATATGATGGAGGTATACACTCATTCAAAATCTCCTTTAATTTTCTTAAAATTACACAACTGCTTGAAAATTTTGCAATTTTTGCATTTTTCGGATGTCGTTTTAGGCCCTTTTTAGGCAATTGCGAATATACAGGGGGCAGAGAAGCAAATTAACGATTCTAGACAACATTAGCGGGATAATAAGACCTTCAAGGTAGGCTTTCTATCGTATGTTTGAAAAAAAATGCTTCAGTCAGTACTCTGTTACTGAATTTTCAGTCCAGTGTTTGCGAATGGGATCTTTTTATAATTCGTTTACCATTGCTTGGATCTTTCCAGCCGATTTCTGGCGCGGTAGTGTTACATTGGCTTGGTAAACCGGCACAGTGGCATCCGAATGTCTGTCAGTGTTTATGCCTAACAAACCGTTGGTATTGTCTTCTAGGTTGACGTTACTATTGGGTCCACCAAGCTCCGGAAAGACTACGCTACTATTGGCTCTTGCCGGACGGCTGGGAGCGGGTTTGCAGGTAATTCCGTTACTTTTTTTAGTTCTCTTGAAATCATGGATTCTTTGATCATCCTATGGAGCAAATGTTTGAAGGGATGAGACAATATTCGTGTTGTGAAATTACCGCATTTTCAGATTTAATGACAGATTTGCTACTAGTTGCTCGCCCCGTTGGACAATTCCTTTTGCTCATTTGTACTTTGATTATTTTGAAGATGTCAGGGAACGTCACGTATAATGGACATCGCTTAAAGGAGTTTGTTCCACAGCGGACATCTGCTTATGTCAGCCAACAGGATTGGCACGTGGCAGAGATGACTGTAAGGGAAACTCTTGAGTTTGCAGGACGATGTCAAGGCGTTGGATCCAAATATGGTAAGCTTTACATAGTCACGTATTTGGGTATGAAACTATGAATCGTGCTTGTTTATATGCTGACATGAATAGTTGTCATCATAGATATGTTATTAGAACTTGCAAGAAGGGAAAAGAGATACGGGATAAAACCCGATGAAGATCTTGATATATTTATGAAGGTACTTGCACTTGTTAGATATTTCGATTCCATTGTATATGAAATGATTGCTGACACAATTTGTTTTCCAGTCATTAGCTCTTGGGGGCCAGGAGACAAACCTTATGGTGGAGTACATCATGAAGGTACTTGTTCGATGCTTGTTATTTTCGAATACATACCATATGGAGTCTATGTCTGGTTATTTTCGTTTTAAGAATGAATGAAAATAGTTTGTGAGGTTATATCTTCCCAAAAGCAGAAAGGTCTTGTTTCACAACATTCTGGACCACATTGTTAAAATGGGCAAATTGTGATATTAAGATCAAAAGAAAGGAAAAGAGATTATGGAGAATTTGTGTTCACAAAGTGAAGTGTATGTTCAGGGTATTAGGCTTAGTTTCAGTAGAGAGATTAGATTAGGTTTTTTCATTTATCCGTTTTTTGTTTCAATATCACTGATGTATATAGTATGTCAGATCTACCCTAGATTTATTCTTAGATTCTCTTTTGGTACTAAAATATGTTTGTCAAAGATTTTAGGGTTGGACATATGTGCTGATACCTTGGTAGGAGATGAAATGCTCAAGGGAATCTCAGGGGGTCAAAAGAAGCGGCTTACTACAGGTGCATACTTCATTTGTTTTTAAATTTTTTGACGAGGGAGGGAATTCTTGTGCACTAGTAAGGTAAATCTGTTTGCTAATAACTCCACTGTGAATTCCAGGTGAATTATTAGTAGGTCCGGCAAGAGTTCTGTTCATGGATGATATTTCGACTGGTCTTGATAGTTCAACTACTTATCAAATCATCAAATATCTAAGGCATTCAACTCGGGCACTAGATGCAACCACTGTCATATCTTTGCTTCAACCTGCTCCAGAGACCTACGAGTTGTTTGATGATGTTATACTTTTGTGTGAAGGCCAAATTGTGTATCAGGGACCCCGCGAAACAGCTCTTGATTTTTTTTCATATATGGGATTTAGATGTCCACAGAGAAAGAATGTTGCGGACTTCTTGCAAGAAGTAAGCTTATGGAGTGCTTGATTTGTGGATTTGTATTCTGTTACATGGAATGGTTGGTAATTGTCTTCCCTTTTACGCAGGTTATATCAGAGAAGGACCAAGAGCAGTATTGGTCCAATCCTGATCTCCCGTACCGCTATGTTCCACTGGCAAAGTTTGTTGACGCTTATCATTTATTTCAAGCTGGGAAGACTTTGTCTGAAGAACTAGAAGTTCCTTTTGATAAACGCTATAACCATCCTGCAGCTTTAGCAACGTCTCTCTATGGCATGGAGAGGTGTGAGCTTCTCAAAACAAGCTTTAACTGGCAACTTCTACTCCTGAAGCGAAATGCATTTATATATGCTTTCAAGTTCATTCAGGTAACAGTTCACTTCTGAGTTAGCTTGTAGATTACTGTAGTATCTTTTTTTTCTTATCCAATTAAGATGAAATTGTTATGTTGCGCCACAATGAGTGTTTTTTCTGGCTTCTTTTTGCTATCTGGTGCTGATTTCCCAAGTACTATGTTCTGCCTTCCAGCTTCTTTTGGTTGCTATGGTCACAATGAGTGTTTTTTTCCGGTCAACATTACACCACAATACAATTGATGACGGAGGCCTATATCTCGGTGCTTTATACTTTTCCATGGTTATTATTCTTTTCAATGGCTTCATGGAGGTGTCAATGTTGGTGGCCAAGCTTCCGGTACTTTACAAGCATAGGGACTTGCACTTCTACCCTAGCTGGGTCTATACCATTCCCTCCTGGGCCTTAAGTGTTCCAAATTCATTCATAGAGTCTGCCTTCTGGGTGGCAATCACATACTATGTCATTGGATTTGATCCTTCAATTACTAGGTAAATTTTACTTTCCTTTGGATTTCTGCATACATTGTGAAAATTGGGATGATATTCTTAGGTTGATTTGTTGAATGTGCAGATTCTGTGGGCAGTTCTTGATATATTTCTTGCTACACCAGATGTCAATGGCTCTCTTCCGTCTTATTGGATCCTTGGGTCGAAATATGATAGTTGCTAACACTTTTGGATCTTTTGCTATGTTAGTTGTTATGGGTCTTGGAGGATACGTCATCTCAAGAGGTAAACTAACATTTTGTCAATGCTGATGTTTCCAATTTGAGTTTACAATTTAATTGTTTTCCTTATTTGATTGTGACAGATCGTGTACCAAAGTGGTGGATATGGGGTTTCTGGGTTTCTCCCTTGATGTATGCTCAAAATGCAGCTTCCGTAAATGAATTCCATGGACATAAATGGGATAAGGTGACATTCCAATTCACTATCTGTTCAATTTTGCTTAATGGAATATAATTATCTATTAATTTTGCTGAATCACAGACATTAACAAAATTCCACACTGTATAGATTTATATCACGATACATATATATACATATATCAAGTTAGTCTCTAGGATTCTAATTTGGGAACTTCTAATTCGTTTTTTTTTCTTCTGTTATTTATGTAGAGAGTTGGAAACGAGACCATTCCATTAGGCGAGGCATTGCTAAGAGCACGCAGTTTGTTTCCACAGAGCTACTGGTATTGGATTGGTGCTGGTGCTTTGCTTGGATATACAGTTCTATTCAACGTCCTCTTCACATTCTTCCTAGCTTACCTTAATCGTAAGTCATTTCTGCTCGTAAGAGTAACCTAATTTTCAATTTTTCTCGAGTGCTACATGTAGCCAAACAAACTCAAAGAAAGAAAGCTAATTAAGTTGATGTACGATATATACAACAGCCTTGGGGAAACGACAAGCAGTAGTCACTAAGGACGAGCTTCAAGACAGAGAAAAGAGAAGAAAAGGAGAAACTGTTGTTATTGAGCTGAGACAGTACTTGCAGCATTCAGAGTCATTAAATGGTTCGTAAAGAAATTCATAAAATTGATTATGTTTTAGAACAAATCTTTTCACTTAACAATGGATTAGTCTAATTTCCGAAATTCTTGTTCATATTCTGCACAGAAAAATATATTCAGCAGAGAGGAATGGTGCTCCCATTTCAACAACTTTCCATGTCTTTCAGCAATATCAATTATTATGTCGATGTCCCTCCGGTGAGACATTAACACTACTCACTCATGCCATCTATTCTTGGAAACATGTTGACTAGATATCTTTTCTGATCGAAGTACAACTGCAGGAATTGAAGCAGCAGGGCATTCAAGAAGAGAAATTGCAGTTGTTGAGTAATGTCACTGGTGCATTTCGGCCCGGGGTGCTTACAGCATTGGTTGGAGTAAGTGGTGCTGGGAAAACCACCCTCATGGACGTATTAGCTGGTCGAAAAACTGGTGGGATGATTGAAGGGAGCATTCATATATCTGGTTACCCAAAAAGACAAGAAACTTTTGCGAGAATTTCTGGTTACTGTGAGCAGTCCGATATTCATTCCCCCTGCTTGACTGTTCTGGAATCACTTCTCTTCTCTGTTTGGCTTCGATTACCATCAGATGTTGACTTGGAGACACAGAGGGTATGCACATAATTTATTTACTGCTTGTGTATGTCTTCATTATAGGATCAATTAATCCATCATCTTAAGGAATTTAAAAAAACATTCAGGCGTTTGTTGAAGAGGTGATGGAACTAGTGGAGCTCACTCCATTAAGTGGGGCATTGGTTGGTCTACCGGGGGTAGATGGTTTGTCGACAGAACAGCGAAAAAGGCTAACGATAGCTGTTGAGCTGGTCGCCAACCCCTCTATAGTGTTCATGGATGAACCCACATCAGGGTTGGATGCACGGTCTGCAGCTATTGTGATGAGGACTGTGAGGAATATAGTCAATACTGGACGCACTATAGTGTGCACAATCCACCAGCCTAGCATAGACATCTTTGAATCCTTTGATGAAGTACTCTCTCTCTCTCTCTCTCTCTCTCTCTCTCTCCCTGTATATCTATACCGATATAATATCTTGATTCATCGTGCTATAATCTTATCTGTCATTGCAGCTTCTATTTTTGAAGCGCGGAGGAGAGCTCATATATGCTGGTCCACTTGGTCCCAGGTCTTGTGAACTCATTAAATACTTTGAGGTTGGATCTTGCACGCCAGTATGTCTTTTAGAAAATGTGAGATTGCATAATGGTTAAGGTTGTCAACTTAAAATATAAATATTTCCTTTTGCAGGCAGTCGAAGGAGTAGAAAAGATCAGGCCTGGATATAATCCTGCCACATGGATGCTTGATGTTACTTCTACAGTTGAAGAAAGTCGTCTGGGGGTGGATTTTGCAGAAGTTTACAGAAGATCTAACTTGTTTCAGTATGACTACTTAATGAATTCTAGCTGCGTTGCTTGTACGGAGAACTATCAGCTTCCTTAACTAACAACCTATCTTCCTATGTTTCAGACGTAATAAAGAGTTGGTTGAAAACCTAAGCAAACCAAGCGCCAATTTGAAAGAATTAAACTTTCCAACCAAGTACTCTCAGTCATTTGTCGAACAATTTCTCACTTGTCTTTGGAAGCAAAATCTGTCTTACTGGCGAAACCCTCAGTACACTGCAGTTCGCTTTTTTTACACAGTCATCATCTCGTTGATGTTGGGAACAATTTGTTGGAAATTCGGAGATAAGAGGTTTCCTCTTTTTTCTTTTTCTTCTGAATTTATTGCCACTCTAAGATATTTCGAGCTTAGATGTTTATCTGTAGTTTAGGTTCTATGACAGGACTTTTACTTTCTCTCTTACAGGGAGACCCAGCAGGATCTGTTAAACGCTATGGGGTCCATGTATGCTGCAATCCTATTTAGCGGAATCACCAATGCCAGTGCAGTTCAACCTGTTGTTTCTGTAGAACGATTTGTTTCTTATCGAGAGAGAGCTGCTGGGATGTACTCGGCCTTACCATTTGCGTTTGCTCAGGTTTGCCTTTATTACGCTATGCTCACTCACAATACCCTGATATTCCTGAAAGCCATAGTCTAATGCACTGATCGGGTGTCTGCAGGTCGTAATAGAGCTCCCTTATGTGTTTGCACAAGCGATTATCTACTGCGCAATTTTTTACTACACGGCCTCATTTGAGTGGACTCTTTTCAAGTTTCTTTGGTACATATTCTTTATGTACTTCACGATGCTATACTTCACCTTCTACGGAATGATGACAATCGCCGTCACGCCCAATCATAATGTCGCTGCTATAATTGCTGCTCCGATTTATATGCTGTGGAACCTCTTCAGCGGCTTTATGATTCCTCACAAGGTAACGGAAAGTGACTGCTTTCTTTCATCTCAGTTTTGCTTAATTTAATCACTTGCGTTCTGTGCTACTTCTCGGATGTATAATGCTAGCTTCAGACACGAAACTAGCACGAAAACCTGATTTAGGCACTATAACACGCACTTAATTGTGCAGAGAATTCCAATCTGGTGGAGATGGTATTACTGGGCCGACCCTATCGCCTGGAGTCTGTACGGTCTCTTTGTTTCACAGTACGGCGAGGATGACAGTCTTGTGAAGCTAGCTGACGGAATCCATGAAATGCCTGTAAGGCAGTTGCTGGAAGTAGGGTTTGGTTACAAGCATGATTTTCTGGGCGTAGCCGGCATTGTGGTGGTCGGTTTCAGCGTGTTTTTCGCCTTTGTTTTTGCCTTTGCAATAAAAGCATTCAACTTCCAGAGGAGATGATAAGTCCAATTATTATACCGCGTTGCTTTGGTTCTGGGATTATTGCTTGTAATACAAGTATATCAGCTTTTCCTGAAGGAACAGTTGAGGTGTATAGCTACAAGGTTTACATATATTGTATGTTTTACTTTACAAAACTTTAAAATGTTGTTGTAAAGTTCCATATTTTTGGTATGAACGCTTCTTCAACCAATTGGTGAATAAAATGTCATCGTCTTTTTTGTTTTCCAAGGACCCGGCTGATGACTATTTTGCGCTTCATTTCTCTCTATATATATATTGGCTTGTCAATCATACACGACTGACAACAAGAAAAATTCAAGAAAGATCCAATGGCCTTGGACCCAGCTCTTAAGAGCTAGATTACGGAAGAAAAACTTACCGACACACGTTGCATATGTATTTTTGACACTCGTATACGATCCGATATATCGTACGTCCGGAAGCATGGTAAACGTGTTCGTGTACGTAGAGAATGAAAGGGGCATGTACGTGACTTTTTGTTACCTCACAAGTGCAGTGTAGGCACTTTCCTGGCGCCTCATATTTCAACATTTTCTTTCTCAAAGAGGGAATAACCCAGAAAGATTAGAAATTTGGGCGACTGATAAAAGTATTACGTACGTAGCGTGTTGTTTCAAAGTCAAACGTCATCATTAAATTCCCAACCGACCTTCATACAATGATAGGGTTTATTTTTACTCACCATCCTCTCAAATGGTGATAATGTCCATCACTCTACTTATTACCACGAAGTGAATTTAAATTTTGATATTTGTGTCTATCCGCTATATAAATCTTAATATTTAAATTCATCAAACGGTGATAAATAGTGTGGTGAACATCACCATTACTTATTGATGGTGAGCAAAAATATTCTCATAATGATAGGGTCGGTCAAAAATGATAAAATGTTACAGAAAAGATTGGCATTGTTATGCATTACGTTATATATGTAACTTAAGGAGAAATGGTATGTACGGAGAAGTATATATCAAGTAAAATATACAATATTATGGAATTTGTTTCCAAAACTTCTATATTAAGTATGTTTTATCATTGATGAATGATCTATTTTTAGACTTCTAAACTGTGTGATAAGAATATAGTTAACGGGTAGGTTATGTTATGGGCGTCATTCACATTTTGTTATTGTTTTATGAATATTATGATCGTCATGCACATTCTGTCAATTTACACTATTAACTGTATGAATATTACCGTTGTCATGACTCATTCCTTGATAATTTAGGTATCGTTGTCCGATTCCTCGAAGATCACTTCTATGTCAAAAAAATGCAAGCAAATATATTGTTAGCTTGATTTAGTCATGACCACCAAATTCCAATATCGTGTTTTGCAGTACCAACACCACCCCCTCCCTATCCCTAACGCTTGGCCTACACCTACATGGAATCTGAATCATCTTTGTGAGGATCCTAGGAATTCGTCAATCATATCTGTTCATTATAGTAAAAAATTATTTTAAATATTTTTATTTAAAATTAAGGGTAAATTACACATTACCCCTTCAGGTTTGAAATCTATTACAACACCGTACAACATTTTAAAAACATTTCACTTTCATATCTCACGTACTATTTTATTTCAAAATAATACATTTGTTACATTTTTCATCAATTAATCTGTTAAGCCATGACGTAGCCACCACATGGCTGACAAATGTGTACTACGTGACAAAAAAAATATTTTTTTAATTTTTTTTAAAAAAACCATAAATATTCTAAATATTAAAATATATATATATAAACTGAAACCTCATCCTCTTGTCTTCTCCCCGCAACCCCAAACCCCTCTCCCATCTTCATCTTCTTTCCTGCAACCAAAAGAAGAAGAAGAAGAAAAAAAAAAAAAAAAAACCAGATCCTGTATCCCCATCGCCGGGTTCGTGGAATGGATGTGGATTTAAGGAGTGAGGGGTTGTGTAGAGGAGAATGGGGGTGCAAGGGAAGAGGGTGGGTGCGGAGGGAGAGAGGGTCGCGGGTGTGTGTGTGTGGTGGGGGGATTATTCTGGATTTTTAGTTTTGAAGGGACGACAACGACGGGGATTTTTTTTTTTTTTTTGGGGGGGTGGGGGGAACTTCAGTTTTTTTATTATTTAATTTAATTCAATTATATATATATAATTATATTTAAATTTATGGTTTTTTTGTCACATGACACACATTTGGCAGTCATGTGTCGGCCACATCAGCGCTTAATAGATTAATAGATGAAAAATGTAACAGATATATTATTTTGAAATAAAATAGTAGGTGAGGTATGAAAGTGAAATGTTTTAAAGATGTTGTATGGAGTTGTAATAGACCTCAAACCTGAGGAGTGCTGTGTAATTTACCTTAAAATTAAACATAAACCATACTTGACAAAAATTGACCGCAATGAAAGAACACAATTTACGAAGATATTTATCTAAAGGATTCGGAAAGGATGCTGTTGGACCTACGTGCACGCATGCCGCACCCTATACGAGGAGAGAAAGTATATATCTGAAACTGAACCCCTTTAATTCACTTTATATACACCTCCATAATCTGCCCAGAAAACCCACAAAATAAGACACTGTTTGGTCAACAGCTCTCTCTTCTAGTTCACATCCGTACAAAAAGTTTCAAACCTCTCTCTCTCTCTCTCTCTCTCTCTCTCTCTCTCTCTCTCTCTCTCTCATATGATGAACATGAACTCATCAATCTCAGAATCCTTCAAAACAAACCCTATCAACCTCTCCCACATTATCCCACTCGATTTTGAATCCGTTCATGCCCTACCCGATTCCCACGTCTGGACTCATCCGAAGGAGGTTGAGATTCCCGTCTCAAAATCAATATGTAATATTGACCCGACTCCTTATAATACTCCATCTTTCGTCTGTGTACCCGTCATTGACCTATTCGACTCGAACGCCGCCTCTCTCGTACGCCGTGCATGCGAGAAATGGGGTGTCTTCCAAGTCACCAACCACGGCATTCCCACGCACCTCATGAAAGAAGCTGAGTTCCAAACCCGTCGCTTATTCGCTCAACCGAGAGACCAAAAGCTCCGGGCCCTCCGATCACCCGAGGGAGTAACCGGGTACGGGTTGGCCCGCATTTCGAAGAACTTCCCGAAGCTGATGTGGTCAGAGGGTTTCACCATCGTGGGGTCTCCGGCGGAACATGCTCGTCAACTATGGCCGCGTCACCATGCCAACTTCTGGTAAATTATGCACGACCTGCTTAAAAGCATAAATTATGCACGACCTGCTTGTCACTTTAGTATGGTCACTCTTTAATTAGATTATGTTCGTTAATCATTATGGTCGATGGATTGAGGAGCATGTTTCAAATATGACGTGGTGGAATATGAGTGGTTTAGAACTAAGCTTAGCGTACGCGTGTCCGTACTGGTACATACACCATCTGCCTTGTTCTTCACGTAGTCGGTCTGCTCATGATCCAGAGTCCAGACCCATAACACGGAGAGATTTTCAATGTCACCGAAAAACAGAATAGCACATCATTTACAATTAGAGTGATATTTGAAAAAATAAAAATAAACGGAGTAGTACGTTATATGTCATATTGCAATTAGAGTGTCACTTGAAGAAAAAAAATTCTCTTCAACCGTACAAGGATATATAGTGTACCGTTTCTTGTTCCGGTCACACTAAAAATCTCTCCATAACAAGAATGAACTTCTTTTCCTTTTTTGGGGTTGTGCTCAAAGCAATTTAAAAAAAAAATTATTTTGAAAAATATTTGGTTGAGGATCATTGGTTTTTTACATACAAATAACAATTTGTTACTTTGACGCAAACTTTTCTTTTTTTTGTGTTATTAGTCATCATAATATTCCCATCAATTTAATGAACTCATCGATGTTCATGCAGCGATGCAATGGAAGAGTACCAAAAGGAGATGAAGGGCCTAGCCCTAAAATTAATTGGGCTCATGCTTGGATCATTGGGCCTGACCTATGAAGATGTGAAGTGGCTTAAGCCCAAAAACAGAAGCAGGCCACAGGCCTTGCTTCATCTGAACTCCTACCCGGTCTGCCCAGACCCGACCCGGGCAATGGGTCTCGCTCCTCACACGGACTCCTCATTGATCACTTTGCTAAACCAAAGCAGCATAAGCGGCCTCCAGGTCCTTGTGGACGGGAGCCGGTGGGTGCCGGTGCACCCGATCCCCGGCGCCCTTGTAGTCAATGTCGGTGATTTAATGCACATACTGTCGAACGGACAATTCAAGAGTGCGGTGCATCGTGCGGTTGTTAATGAAGTACATCATCGGATCTCGATGGCGTACTTCTATGGCCCACCAACGGACGTGAAGATATTGCCGTTGATTGACCACAAACATCCACTCTATCAGCCGGTAACATGGAAGGAGTACCTTGAGTACAAAGCAACGCATTTCGACAAGGCGCTTGAAGTAATCCGGACAGATGCCCAGAAGCTTGTACCAGCATACACATCTGATGATTTTTCCTTCGGCCAGTGGCCCAATTGTACATATTGATATGAAATGGCAAGTTTGGAATCATAACTCGCAACTTACGCAATCTTTAAGACGCCTTCATCTACGCTTCGTCTGGCCGAAATATATTTACGTTGTAAGCCCCTTTTAAGTTGAACGACATTCTTTCGATCGAGTTTGTTTTGACATCGCAGTTATGCTCAACGCAACAAAATTCTTCCATCAGTTAACTTGGGTTGGTTAAGCTTAACCACTTCTTTCGTGCACAGTAAACATATAAACAACTAAAGCATCGAAATGCCGACTCTTTCAAGATGCGGTGAGGAAAAGATACTACCATGTCACTTCCAGAGCTTGACGCACTTGTCGTGGCTGGCTGAAGCAACTAGCCCCGTAGCGTTTGATACCGCCAGAGAAGACACTAGCTTGTCATGAGCGTGCAGAGTCATTGTCTTGTTCTCGGTCATGTTCCAAAGCTCCAAAGTCTGAATTCGCACACCAATTTCACATCAAAATAAAAACCCTCTTAGCATCTTCGATAAGAGAAAGGCATCAGCATAACAAAAGGTAGAGAGCAGTTATGACTTACCTCATAACAACCAATCACCAACAATGCAGGATAAGTCGGATGGAACACACACGTTTTGAATTTGTTGCCGGAACAGCTTAACTCATGAATTAATTCCCCTTTGCAGTTGGAACCAACTGTCCACACTCGAACCAAATCGTCACTCACTGATGCTAGATACTCGCCAGAAGGATCCCAGCACACAGAATGTACAGGGCTTTTATGTCCCTACATGAATACCGCAAGAAACAAATCAGAACGCGTTCATGATGACATGATGGTTAAGAAATTTTAAGAAACCACGGAATGTAATCACAAGATTTTGATTCATATATTATTTGGACTTGTAAAGAAAAAGCATCCAGGTAAAAGACAGTAATCTTGTTTGTACGTGCATTTCATTCGACCCCAAAAAAGTGGACACCACCACCACTACCCATTTCTAACGATTTCAAATCAATAATAAAACTACTAAAATGTAACGGGAAGTCAATAAGAAACCTGTAATTTAAGCCTGCAAACTTGTGTCTCAACATCCAATATTGATACAAAATTATCTGCTGCAGCAGCAAGGTTTCTTCCAAAACGAGGTTGAAACCTCATCTGAGTTGCACTACCCTGAAAAAGTAGTGTAACATTATTAAATACAAATAGGTTGACTAAACGAAAAAACAGAATTCTGGTACTCCCTATACAGAGTAGACAAATTAACACCATGTTGTATACCTTGAAAACTCCAGCTACCTTGAAAACTCCAGCAGAACTACCATTCTTGATACTCCAGTACCGCATCTCACTGTTGCTATCATAAGAGCAGAGAAGGTCCTCTTTACTGGGATGGAAGTCCACCGACATAACAGTGGTAGAATGTCCCACAAAAGTACGAAGTGAATATCCAGGCTACAGGGAAATCAAATCAAATCATCAATTGCATGGAACAATAGGTCGTTTGCCAGGCTTTTCAGATTGCAATTTCATGTTCATGACAAGCTGTTACCACGTCGGTTTCAAGTTCTCATTATACTCTTTCATATTAACCAAAAAATCATCATGGTAGCATACACTACACGCCAAGAACCTAAGAAATGTATATGTCGACTCACATTATCAGCATCCCAAACCCGGACAGTTTTATCTGCAGAAGATGTAGCAAGCCTTGACATGCTAGGACTAAAGCGAACGTCAGTTATCCATTGAGAATGCTCTTCAAGTGTGGACTTGACAGCATAGGTTTCAGTGCACCACAGTACAGCCTGCATCATAAAATAATTAAAGTAATCCTTAGTATTGTGTGTTTCTTTCAACTATTCATATTGGTAACAAGTTTTTTTTTTTTTTTTCTTTTCAAAAGAGCAGATATCATTTTAGGTCAGTCATGCCCCTAAAAAACCTATATGAAACTTCGATCTGCCTAGGCTTACCTTTCGGTCATGCCCACCAGTGGCAAGTGATTTTCCATCTGAAGAGAAGTGGCAACATTCAACTTTATTTTTACTTGCAGGAATAAGCTGGACTTCCGTAAAACTGAAACCTATTTCATCAAGAAGATGTAGAAAGCCTTTTGTTATATACACCTTCTGAAAAATTAACGAGGTTACCAAGTTTGGACCAATATAAAAGTCGGGATTCATCATACCTTTGCCAACATCTGAACACCGAGCAACTCTACCTCTAGGGTCAGCATCATCATGCGATAAGAACGATTCAACATTATCCTCCAAAGATCCATCATCCACAAAACGGTCTATATCAGTCTGCAATATATAGCTCAGTTACTGACTGCCAATGTAGTCCTAGAAACAATCCCTGATAAGTAAGCACTATATGCTTTCTCACAAAGGGCACATTTAACCATAATAAGAAAATCACATGAGGCAAGTCTCTACGAGCATGTTATACCCACTACAAGTGATTTGGGGTAATACAAGTCATCCCAAATGCAATCAATACAAAGTTAGATAAAATAATGACAAGTTTCTAACCAATTTATTTGGCGCCGATGCAAGTGAGCCCAAGCCATCAGAGCCAAACATAAGTACAGCCTTCGACGAACCACCATTAGGAGGTAAAGTCGGCATAGACACGCCATCCACTGTGTGATTAGAAGGCGTTGAAGGTGAACTGGGAGATGGTCCCGTGGTGTTAACTGTCCCTGAACTATTGGCAGGACCTGAAGATGACACTGGCTGCTTTCTCTTTCGCCCAAGTTGATTCTTTGAAGCCTTGAACAAGGAAAACTAAGTCAGAACCTCATATAACAGTATTCAACAATAATCAAGTTCACAGCAAAATATACAGACCACAAAACAGTTGGCTCTAGAAATATGATGAAATTTGAGTTTAGTACTAAAAAACCAGTTATGTAGGACAGAAAGTTATGGTACACGATATATTTGTAGTACGTTTTTACTGCAATGATCAAATTGAAAAAAAAAAAGGAAAAAAAAAAAGAGAGACAGAGATAAGAAAAAGGCATTGCTATAGAAGACAAAAATTCGATAGGCAGTAATAGAAAACCTGATCATTCCCTTGAAAGGTGTTAGGCATGCTACCATCTGGTGCCATGCCACCGGAACCCATAATTTTTTCATGCTGCTGGAGGTGTTGGCTTGAATTGTGAGAGTGCTGACTTGAAAGCGGATGCTGCGAATACTGCTGCTGCTGTTGATTGTTGCTTTGCATCTGCTGTTGCTGTAACTGATAAGCTGGCTATATAAGCAAATATATACAGGAAGCATGAAGTTGACAAGATCTAGTGATAATAGCTAAAATTATGAGTTTCCAAAAAAATCCAGTGTAGACGAAGGAAATGATACCTTCATAAGCATGTCAGCATCTCCACGAGATAAGACTGGGCAACCAACTTGCACTGGTGATCCGGCATTAGGTACATCAACAGAACTTAATTGACCATCCTTCCCAAGAACCATATTTCGATTGTTGAGAAGCATTCTCATCCTTCTACTGTCCAAGTCATTGGAAGATGGAGATGGTAAATTTTGTTGTGCTAGCATAAGTTGCTGCTGTTGCAGAAGTTGATTATAGGGTTGCGGGGACTGCATCAAAGGATTTTGCTGCTGAAGAATCCCAGATCGAAGCCGATCAAGTCCCTAAAACGGTGGAACTCTATCAGCAAACCACTTATCTAATTTGAAAGAAACACACGGAAAAAATACATTACAATCATATAGAGTGGAAGGGTATTCAGTTCTACCGTTAAAGGCCATCCTTTCAGAGTCAAATTGTTACTGCCTTGATTTGATCCTAATATGAAAATATGAATCATTGGTAAGAGAGGAATCCAATATAAATATGAGTAATGATTTCAACTCATAAACGTGCAACGAAATATGCAACAGACTCTGAAATGAGAATTGCATTTTCAATTCTAATTAAATATGAGTCCGAATTGATGATATTTTATGACTATGAGTCCTTTTCGTTACAAGACAAGGGATCCTGACCAAAACACTTGCCTGAACAAATCCAATGAGCTATCGATACACAAGAAATTGTACAAGTTTTCTTATTTAACTGCCCAAGTTTCATATCTAAAAAGCAGCCCACATTCTAGCAGATGAAAAGAAACAACATCAATCAGTAGATTCAGTACCGTGTGCGCCAATCAATGATCCTTCTGGAGCAACAGCTCTGGGATTCATCATCTCACTCTTTATGTCCTGGTTCATCATAGAAAACATGCCCAAAATAAGAAAATCAAAATTGTAGGGATAAACAAACAAAGAAACAGATTACTGATGATAATCACCTGTGAAGAACCAGGAAGTTGCTGACTCCGACTGTGAGGTTGTTGAAGATTCCCCAACACACCACCAGGTGTACCATGCATCATTTGACTGTAAAGGAGTTCAACCACTTTCATATTAAAGTATCAATTGCTAGGAAAGAGCATGTGTTACGCCATAAAGCCGAGTCATGATAAATATGGAATCTTAAGAGAAATACCCAGGAGGCTGGCCACCTGCTGTAGTTGCTTTCATCATTGAGGCATGATTCGGATCCAAAAGCTGACTCATATTGTCGCCTAACCTTTGCTGCATGGTGTTTGTATTGAGTTTGTAACTAGATTAAATGAATATAAGATACAAAGCAAGTCTCTTGGAATATATGGCAAAACTCATTACCTTGATAGCTGCATCATCCATAGCATCCCTCTGAGTTGGAAGCTTTAATCTCTCCTCGTACATTTTTGTTGCCATAGAATTTGCAGTTGCAGGGTTCTGCCTCAAAAGAGAATCATTAGCAGCGCCATTATGAAGCTGGGTCCCATCTCGACGCTGCTGCTGCTGTTGCTGTTGTTGTTGTTGCTGCTGCTGCTGCTGCTGTTGTCGCTGCTGCTGCTGCTGCTGAGCATGTCTCTGTAATATAAGCTGCTGCATTTGTATTTGCTCTTGGTGCTGAGGCTTCTGCTGCTGCTCCCTAGCCTTTATCGCTTGAGTCTAACACATGCAGACAAACAGAGAAACGAATGAAAATGGAGAAATTCTAAGGAGAAGAGACGCCGAGATATTAAACAAAGGAATGAAGTCAAATATAAGTTCACACCTCAATGTAAGATGCAGCTGCTTCTGAGTGCTTCTCATTCGTCCTAGCAATGAATATGTCCCAAAAGACAGACCACCACTCAAAAAGAAAGCCGCCAGGTGCATCAATAGCTGGAGCAACCATAAAATCAAAGAAAATTGATTAAATTCAGATATAAATTCACAGATAACACTGAATCTCTTTTCTTCGGCAGATTTAAGTAAATTCTCACCTACAGGATCCGTAGCAACTTTTCCTTCAGCTTGAAATGCCTTTGCAGAAGCATGTAATTTTCTCTTCATAAGGTAATCATATATATACACATCCAACCTGTGATCCAAACAAATTAGAAGGTTACCACATGTCAGAAATCCAAAAAAACTTTAAAATTTGAGAATCTGCAGAAAATAACATTGGCAGAAGGTACAAAATGTAAAAACTTAACATCCGACACAACGCTAATCCACCAATCTGGTGCCAAGAAAATGAATGGAACTATTAAAAGTGAAAATCTTCGAGCCCGAAAACTCAGATCTTCTCACTTATTATCTTTATAGTGTCAGATTTAGTTGAAGCGAATTATTTAGTTCCTAGAAATAACTGAATCAAACACGTGAAACAAAATTTTGAAGTTGTTTTAAGAAAATCCACAGCATCAAAAGACATGGTGCTTTATTTACTGCTAAGAAAATGTAAGAAAAGCAACTTTTTGGATCCCCAATGTCCTCATAGAAGACTGAAAAGTTAAATTCCTCCCTCTTTTCCCCTTCTTTTCTGGAGCACGAGAACATGGGAATTACCAACAACAAGAAGACACCCTTATCACACACATAAACATGGAAGATATCTCGACATAGAAGCCAAAAACATGTAAAAATCAAACAACCCAGTACATGTTAAGGTCACCAAAACATGAAAAACACAAATTAACCACAACCCAACAGCAAAGATTCAATCTTTAAAAGAAAGAACGGTTAAACAAACCCAAATGGCAAAACGAAACACACCATAAAATACCCATATGAAAAAGATAAGAAAACAATAGAACCCACCAAAACCCTATAACCAAATATACACTCAAACCACCCAAAGTTAAAGCTACTGCCATGGCAGTAAGCAGTAAGAACAAGAAAAAACCCAGAAAATTTGAGACCTAACATAAAGAGAGATGAAAATTTTACGGTGCATAATTACTTACATTTTATCAGCTTCCCAACTGTTCTGGCTCTGAGACATGATTAAGAAATTCGCAGCAAGTCTAATCTGCAGGAAAATCCGAAGCTTTGGACACTTAGCAGATGATGATGAATTAGAATGTCGGAGCCTCCGTCTTTTCTCTGTTACGGAAGCAAATGAGTATTTTTTTTCTTTTTTTATATTCTATCTTTCTCGCTCTTAAAAAACTTATAAAGGTACTTTGAACGAATACGAGACGATACCCTCCTCATTTAGTCAATACTAAAATAATGATTTCCATTTTTTTCTGGTTTTTCTGGCTTCTTCCTTTTTTTTATATAATTTCTTTATTTATTATTTTGGATATTATTAATGTTCATATTTTTTTAACATAAATATTATCAACATTAGCGACGAGAGAGTTGGCTTACCCGACTAGCAATAATGTCGTTCAAATTTGTTTTTGGCGAAAATCGAATCTAAAACTTTTTACTTACAAATAAAAAAGAATACTACAAAATCGTAATACTAAATGACGTTAATGTTGATACTTTGAACCACCGAATTTGAACTTTTACAAATGAATTTTTTGGGCCACTAGCACTACTTTGGCGGGACGTTTGATCAATAGGCCGAAAGTGTTTTACTGACTCGGGTAATAAATATCGAAGGTGTTTATGGGTTTTTTGGGCAGACGCAGTGGCAGTGCTTCTTCCACTCCCTCTAAATTCTTTAAAATGGCACGCAACCGAACCGGTGCAGAAATTGTTGGCCTTTGCTTTATAAAAATTTTAAATGTTTGTTTATGTTTTTGCCAAATTTTTAATACCTTTGTTGGGAAGTAATACGTTCATGTTTATATAATTTAATCCATGCTTTCTCGCATCAATTATTTTTATAGGTTTTCATTTTATAATTCAAGTGTTTTTGTCTTATATGTATAATTTTTAGGATTAAGTATAAAAAAATACTTAACATTTTAGGATGATGTCAAATTAGTTTTAAAACATTTCAAATAATTACTTAACATTTTGAAAATCAGACGGGTAAGTCAGCATGGACTTGATTAACATTGAGTGATGGCGTTACTAGCATTAAATTATGAGGTGGATAAATACTAAAGTTGGTTTCCACTAGTCAACGTTTTTGGAGTTTTAATTTACGAAATTAACCCGTTTTGGCCAAGTTAAACTATAAATTAGCTAGCTACATGGCCTCAATTTAGAGATTCAAATCTACATGATGACAAGATAGTTTAAACACGCTTAATATTTGTCCTTATCATCAGTGCATGCTAGTGAACCTAATAAATCTCCCTTTTTCAAAACTATAGATAGTTATCTAAATTTTTTAAAAAGATTATGACCAATCTAGAACCACCTCTAAAAATTAGATAGTTATTCAAACTTAAACCTAATTTTTGTGTATCGTATTTTACTTACTCTTGTCTTAGTATATTAAAGGAAGGTTAAAAAGAGAGAGAGGATTTTCTAGTAATAGAAATTATTGAGCATCCAAAATTGTTTTTTCGTTTGGTCAAATGTAGCAGATTCATCATTTGTGTAGTCAATTTGTAATTTTTTTTTTCCTAAAAATATCAGTGAAGACTTTCTTATTTTGATTTTCCATTCACGAGTGATTATAGCACATGATGCATATTTCTCAGAAAGATATGCATTGAAGGTCAGGATCTCTTTTTATTTTTCATTTTTTTTTCTTTTTTAAATCCTTAGCGGTACGAAATAAATTTTATTAATAACGAAAAAATAAGTTATATCTTACGCCTCATAAGACATAAGACAAGAAAGAAGGAAAAGAAGTACATTGAAAAGAAACGTGAACATAAACCTTAACCCTCTAGAAACGATAAAAAAAAAATACAAAGAATAGAACAAAAGATAGAATGAGGGAGACATGAAATATAACCCTCTAAAGTCAAACATAAGAGGTCTAAACCTGCAAAACAGTTAAACCACAAGGTTAGGGAAAACAAAGTGATACAAACCTGACAAGCCCATGTTAGCAAATTGTCTGCAACAACATTTTCTTCCTGATATATGTGTGATGCGTAAAAAGTTATCTTCTAGATGTGGTCCAAACAAATAGACCATTGCGTACGAAGAGGCCAAAGATCATCATTTGCTTATACATTTTTAAAATAGTCGTTTTTAGTACAAGAGATATTTTACACTAATATATACTAAAAAAAGAAAAGAGTTTATACTCGAGACATAGTTAATTAATGAGGAAAACTCTGACCACCAAGGTAATCTACCGAACTTATCAAAGTAGTCGTTGTGGTCATATGAGAAACACTCCATAAGTTAGCCTAACAAGTACTTTTTCAAAGTAATCGTTTTGGTTCTACGATAAAACTTGATAAAGTAGCCTAACAAGTGTTTTCTTAATGTTATCATCTTGGTTCAAAACCTAATAGAATAGCCTAACCAGCTAGATATTCATGCACACTAACTCCACGTTTGGATGCCATCCGACCATATGCGTACAAACCTCCAATGCATATGGTCCTACTCAAAGACTTGACCAACTAGCTGATCAAGCTACCCGATGAAAGATTTCTTTGATTCTATACTGGTGGTATGATAACATAGGAGCATCTCAAAGGAAAGTAAAATTTAGATAATAAAGTTAAATTTGTTATGCCACGCAAAAAAACACAACTCCACCAAAAATAGTAACTCAATTAACAAACTAAAAAATTAGCAACTGACCTCATAAACATCTGAGGTCAGCCGTTATTTCTCCAAGTTAGCAAATTATCTTGCACTTACTAAAAAATACTGTTTAGCAAATAGTTTAAATTAAAGTTAACCTGCGAAATAATAAAAGAGTCCAGGAAAAATCTCTGATAGACCATTAACATCTCTCCTCTAAACAGTACGTGGTACACTGCACACAAATAGGTCAAAAAGATGAGAATATGTTTGCAGTGATCCCTCACCCTTTTGAAATCTGTGGCTGTAAAGCATCCATATCATATCACGTCACAATTTAGGAAAGATTGTTTGATGTGACCGGAACAAAAAATAATATCATTATACAAATAATAAAATATATGTATAAAAAATTAATAATTTAAAAAATAAAATTTCTCTCGTTTTACATAAATACACGCGGCGTATAATTCTCCAAAAATTTCTCACAATTTAGAAGCTCTGTACGACTTACTATCAATTGTCTTCAATGGTGCCAGAGAAAAGAATAAAAAAAGTTGGACAAGCTTTTGCAGATTTTGCTGCCGAAGGGTCACAAAAAGTCAAAGATAGGGTGTTGGGAAAATTCCAATCCTCTTCTCTTTTTTTTACTCACGCAACCCCCATTCTTTTATATTATCATTCATGACCCTTTATTCCTCCATTTTTTGATTAATTTAGATTAGTGTGGAGCATAATTATCATTAGCTCATGAGCTAATTTTCAATTCCAATTTCCTAAAAAACCCTAATCCCAAAACTGATGCATGATAGGAGATCACAAGCCAACAAAACAGAGACTGATTCTAGGCTTTCCAGCATGGAGGAGGATTCTCTCCTCCTTTTTTTCTATACACTTTCATTTTTTCTTTGTTTGTGTGGTCACGGTTAAGCCACGCCTTTTTGTCCTATTATCTTTATAAAAAGATTAATATAAAATATTGACGTGACTTAACCGTAACCACACAAATATGAAAATAATGACAGTGCATGAGAAAAAAAGAAAGAAAGAATCCTACTCCGTCCAGCACTTATATACGATTTATGAACCCAGTTGTGTACAAAAATCTGACATCAATCACTGTTGAACTCAAGCACTTCCTCCAATGTGCATGTAAAGAAGCGACATTTGGAGAGACTGCATTTGAACACACAACTTCGGTGCAATGGTATACGTTTAACCAACAAGTCTCCTGTTATAACTCTAATGATAATAAAACTGGACATACTTCTAACAAGTAATTATTAATTAAAAAAAAACCCAGACAATAAGGGAGGCCGAGCATTTTTCATTCCTGGAAATCATCCTTGTCATCAATGGGAAATGGGCTGTTTCTCCAGAAGACAGCAAGAGCACTCCCACCAAGCTGTTAGGAGGGACAATTTATGATGACAGTAATTAAGGTTGTGCTTGGTATTACTCCCATGATTACTCAAAAAAAAAATAGTAAGAAAGAAATTAAGGGCATGTTTGGTATTTTATTTGAAATTTTTTATCATTTCTCAAAACATTTCTTAAAAATAATTTTCTTTAAAACTAAAAAATTTGATTAGTTTGCGATTTAAATTTTTTAAATCTTACAACTTAAACTAGACAAAGAAATCTAAAAAGAGAGAGTCACAAGAGAGGGAGAAAGAGGAGAGAAGAGGAAAGAAAGTAAGAGATGATTGAAAGAAAGAGAAAGAAGAGAGAGGATTGGACGAGATAGAGAAGAAGATGAGTGAGAAAGAAATGAGAGATCAGATTGGAGGAGAGACAAAAAAGGTAAAAAACAAAAAACCAAAAAAGAGGAGAGAGAAAGAAGAAAAAGATTTGGAGTAGGAGGGGACGAGAGAGAAAATAAAAGAGTGAGTTTAAATTTAAAAATTCTAAAAACTCACTTTTTATGTTTTTAGATAATAGACTATATTTTTGAGTTAGTCTTGAGTTCAGTTTTTGAAACTTATTCCAAACAAGTTTTTGAGGTCTAAAACTTGAAAATTGTTTTTTAGTTTAAAAAGTTGGATTCAAATAGAATACCAACAGACTTTAGATTTTAAGAGAATCGTACCGACATGCAAACAATGCTGACAGCAGAAGGGGCGGCAACAATGGGGTTTGTAAAATGCTTTTGAGCTAGTAAAAATCCAAGTACTGAGCTCTGCAAATGAAACGTCGCGAAGGTAATCAGTGGGTACTTAAATGTATGAACTCGTTCAACCTTGACAAATACCGCGATAGAATCAGCAAGAAAATACTAATTGAGACGATGTTTACCTGCATACCACACGCTATGGAAATGGAACGAGAAGTAGATTCACCGAACGAAAATTTTGAAATCCAATAACCAATACCAAATGCAGCACCTTGTAGAACAGCCACCGGGAGTATTAGTTTAGCTCCTTGTGTTTTCAGGACTTCAGAAACTTGCCCGATCTTAACAATTATAAGAATACAAGTTACTCTGTTAGATGCGTAATGTAGCTACCATGAATTTACTGAGGTGGAAAACAAAATGTATCTGTATGGAAGTCGATTCAGTTAATGTGTGACTTACCGAGCTGGCACAGAGTAGAGTGGTGAGCATTACTCCAATTAAAGGTGTCACCGCGGCTATCTTTGAAGTAAATTTGGGGAAGAACTCGTTTGCCAGTACTGTTACATAAAAAAGGGTGGAGAGTGTTGATTATAAATTTATGTTCAGATATCGGAAATAAGCTATGGTTTGTAGTAGGACTTTCGAATTCTAATGATAATTATAAACCTTCTATTTACCTCCAACAATTGTTGGCAATAAAACAACCTGGAAAGTACTGAGTGCCAGGCCCTGCAAAGATGGTGGGGAGGAAATGTCAGCGTAAACAGACCGTTTCCGTGTATTTTCTTTTATCTGTAACATTTCTCCAATTAGTCTAGGAAGTTCTGGTCAACTATTACTTATCAGCTGCAGAAGTTGATGCATTACTTATCAATGGAATTATGAACCGCGTTTCAACTTACTGCGGTATCAACTGGAACAAAGCTGGCAGCAAGAAGTTTGGTAAGAAGCAGTGTCATAATAATAGCTCCTATTGTGGAACACCTACAGAGAGACCACAAAATAACCTTTGTCTCAATATGTGACATTACAATAAAGTGAAGACTGTTGATTTTGGTTTTATAGTACTGCAGTAGCAGTATATACCAATAAGTGCCGCAAACATTTTCCAGGACCTGCTCAACCAAAGAAAATGCATGCATTTCAGGGCATGTAAGTTACGTTGTCATGAGAACAGAAAGCGCAACGTTTCCCTTAGAGATATAAGTAGCAACATTTGACGCCTGACCACCAGGACAGCACGAGACCAAGATAAGACCAGTCGCAATAGGTGCAGAAAGTTTTAGAGTCTGAAAATCAGAAAGAAAATTTTAGATAACTATACATTTAGGTCAATGTTACAATTGCAGCTAAAACACTCATAAGCTGTGTTCACCGTTAAACAATCCAAAATATGTTCACATTAATTTTGCATCTGAACATTGAATTGAGTTGATATTCTAAATATAATTGTCAAACATGGTTTCCTAATACCTTTTATCATGATTTTGAACAGCATAAAGGACAAACTCTATTAGAAATTATTGAAATAATGCATTTCAATAGTAAATTACATGGCAGACAACAAAACTTCGATGAAGAAATACCAGGGCAATGACAAAGCCTAGTAGGGGTTTGATCATGTAGTGTGCAAGAAAACCTACACCCACCTGCAACGAAGAAATTAATTATAATTTAAAAGTTATGTTTTAGATGTGTCCGCCAATTTAAATGCGAGTGGACATTACTCACTGTCCAAGGATTACGCAAACATCGTCTAAAATCCTCAAAGGTCAATGTCAATCCCATAGAAAGCATGAGGAAACCGAGGCCAAGCGTGAAAAGGTCTGTCTCCAACCAAGTTACTTGTAGGAACCATGTAAAGAAGCTAGTCATACACTTGTTGATATGCCACACAATGAAGTAGCAGGCAAAGATAGATTACAGCAGCTGGCTTGTAGCTCCCAAGGATGGTGCCCAATATGACCTGCCCATGGAAGTAGATTAATACTAGCAAGTGTTCTTGAAAAAGCTTTGTCTAAAATATACACAGACAGAAGTAAGCAATTAAGAAGTACCGAAGACGAGAATCTGGTTAAAAGTAATGTAAGCAATTAAGTGTTCATAACCAGGAAGTGCACGACAAGGGGAATCATCTTTACAAATAGTTGGCTAAAATGAGGACAGACTGGCCAGTAAATGGTAACTGCTGGGGATAGGTGCAGGGTAGGACATTCCACTGGGGGTGGTGTTAAAACAGAGTAGAAATCTGAATTGCAGAAACAGTGAAGTTGATGCAGGATCAAAACAAAACAAAAAAAGTTTAGTAAATGAGAGTCTACAATTTCCTATGTAACAAATGCAATGTTCTGAAGATTTTTCTTTGAGTCTCTCTATCTCACATAATTAGTGTGGATCTTTCCAGAATCATGTACCAATTGCCCAATAAATGCAATTTTCTGATAGTTTGTTGTCTTTGAGTCTCTTTTAATATCAGTGTTAGTGGAAAGAAGTTCTGTGAATTCACGCTTCTAGTGAGGCCAAGCAACCTTAGAGTGATTCCGAGGCACCTTCAGGGTGATCCCGAAGGCCGGAGTGAATCTGGATTTCTTATTATATTCCTATCTATTCTTCTTGTCCTACATCAGGCCATCTCTACTACTGGTGTATAGCACATCAAGACATGCTCTTCCACACCCTCCTCCAAGACCAAATAAGCTTATTTCGATTACCTTTACAAAAGTGAACTAATTAAACAGTAACTCTATTGCATGATCACATAGATATACTAACATATATGTTCAGTTCTCTCATCAAACTCGTATGTGGCAAGGTTAGAAGAAAAGACACCTCGATGTTTGAATTATCGAAGAAGAAGGTTTCGCAACGATCGGACTCGATGTCTTGCTTTGGATCCCACAGCACCTTACATTCTCAGGCACAGAAAGTTCACCTCTTAAATCTAAAACAGCAATCAATGTTAGAAAAATTAATGTTGAACGGAGCAAAAGAAATAAATGCCACAGTCCCCGCGAAACGGGACCCGAAAACGAGTAAATTTAAAGTCCCAAAGCACAAAACTTCACAAATTTAAACATCAAAACAAGTTGAACCCATCAAATTTGAAGTCCCAAAGCACAGAACTTTACAGATAAATCATCAAAAGAAGCAGAACCCAATTGCCAAAATCCGCAAAAGACACAACTCAGAAACAACAATTGATGAAATATCGAACCCAACGTACCCAGATGAGACTGCAGCCTTCTCGCAGATAAAGAAGTTAGAATTTATAAATTGACATGAACCAATTTTTTCATTAGTTTTTTAAGCTTTTTTCATTAGTTTTTCTATAAAGAAGTTAGAATTTATAAGGAAGTTAAAACTCAAAGTTTTTCTATAAAGAAGTTAGAATTTATAAATTGACATGAACTATTTTTTTTGTTTAGATTAAAAAACATGTAGAAAAAAAACTTTGGAACCTCTAATTCCGAAATTTAAATTTCAAATAAATAGGTGTCATTTCTCATTTTTATAATTGAAAGTTTAAAATAACAAATTTTATATTTAATTTTATTATACTTTTAGGTTAATCAAACAAAAAAATTACAAATTATAAAAAATAAAATATTATCATTTCAATTACCATAATTTTAAATTTTTTTAATAATCTTAAATGTATTTATCCAACACAATGTTTTGGTTGCCTCAAAAAATGGTGGGGGCTCTACGTTGCGTTGTTGGGAATCGTGGAAACCGTCTAATGTGAACCACACAAATGAATTTATACGCTGATTGCCTCATCCAAATCTTTTTGCAACAAAACGAAAAACACTAATTGGTTTGTTTGTTGCTGATCTTCATATATTACAGTTTTTTTTTTCAAGTCCAAAATTATAAGCAAACCAAAGGTCCAACTTATAAATATATACAACCAAAAAAGAGCCAAAACCAACTGAAAAACAGAAAGAGGCCTCACAATAGTGAAGCCCAAAAAAAAAACACACGACAGCCAACCAAGAAGCTTCTACAGAAATCTCCTCCACCGACAGAGATCCAAGCCAATCTCTAGAAACGTCAGCCACCACCGAGTATCGCCACCTCAAACACCACCGCCAACCCCGAACAACAACTAGATCACAGCCATTAACAGGAGATAGTTGGTACCAAAGAGGGATTAGCCAACTACCAGTAAAAAGCTCATGGAAACCCACAAGCAACACTACCGAAAACAGCAGACAACAAGGAGAACGTGGTGGTGTGGGAAATACCTGAGCCAGGAAAAAACACCCCAACTCTACACACGAACTCAAAAGGAACTATGGCTGACTTTGAGCTGCTTAAGTGGAACACACAGCTCAATGGACGAGCTGATAGCTTCGATAATTTCGATTTGATTTGGTAAATATTTATCAAAAAT
The DNA here is from genome assembly GCA_963580275.1 of Crataegus laevigata. Lineage (NCBI taxonomy): Eukaryota > Viridiplantae > Streptophyta > Magnoliopsida > Rosales > Rosaceae > Crataegus > Crataegus laevigata. The sequence goes on from OY756944.1 coordinate 25,626,710, forward strand.
ATTACTTTTATTACATATTTGTATTATTTTATGTATCATCTCTATAATAGAATTGAGACTCACATGTGTTAATGTGCCTCACTTTTAAGATTTATTTACAGTTGACTTTCGCATTTTTTCCTTCTCTAGCTTTATTCGTTTTTTTTTCCGCAGAAGCCTGAGTTATCCCAAACTTCATAAATACTAAAAGGCATTTTAGCTCACTTTTTCTTAGAGTCAAATGGCACACGTCTTTTCAAAACTTTTAATCAAAGATTGCCCGAGTTTTTGCCAGCTTTATACCTAGCACTCAAGACCATAAAGTAATATATGTGATTTTTATTTGATTTGTTCATTTCAGTGATAAAAAATAAGAAGTGTACCTAGCACTCAAGACCATAAAGTAATATATGTGATTTTTATTTGATTTGTTCATTTCAGTGATAAAAAATAAGAAGTGTGAATAATGCGCGACTATCATTTCTTGAAAAGAAAAAAAAAATCACATTCAGTTTTTTTATTCCTCTACTCACTGTTAATGAATTTTGATTTTTTGTTTAATTTGTTTAATTTAATGACAATATATACGTGTGTGTGCGCGCTCGCGTGTAGGGGAATAAGAAGTGCATATGATATCATTTCAGAGAAGAAGAAAAAACCGCATTTGACATGAATTTTGACTCAAACGTATGCATTTTAGTGATAATGGCAAGCAAAAAGAAGAACTAAAAATAAAAATAGAAAAATTGTACAATTACACCTAGACTATTACGATGTGTGCAATTTCAAACCCGATCAAGAATTTTGAAAAATCACATATCGACTGCTTTTGTATTTTAATCCTTGGAAAAGATGATTTTTAGATTAAAATCATGACTTAGATCAAAATTTAGTTTTAGTCTTTTGATACATTAATAACCTTATTTATTAATCATATTTTGATTTTTTGATTATTTCTCTTTTTCTTCCTAATTTTTAATGTATTAATTTCAAAAGTAAATTACATAGTAACCCCTCAGGTTTAAAGTCTATTACAATCTCATACAACGTCTTTAAAACATTTCACTTTCATAGATGTTGTATGGTACATGAGGTATGAAAGTGAAATGTTTTATAGATGTTGTATGGGGTGGTAATAGACCTCAAACCTAAGAGGGTATTATGTAATTTACCCTTAATTTTATTTCATTATAATTTTCATTTTTATTTCATTTATCGTAATATATTTTGTTGTAAGCATTTATATAAACTAATTTTTGTTATACAATATATTTCGATGTACTTTGTCTTCTTCTTTTAGGTACATTAATTTCATTATAATACATTTTGGTGCATACATTTAGATACACACATTTCGTTACATACATTTTGTGACAGCCCGTCCTGGAATATTTTATCGTGAGCGTGGAATTGACGGTTTTGCCCTTGAACGTTGGGTCGTGAATTAATTTTTGGGCTAGAACATTGAACCAATGGTGTGGATTTCAAATTATTTGGATCCAATTAATGGTTGTAGGGTTGTTGGAATTAATTGGACAACCCAATTAGGGCCTTGACCTTTTTAGTTAGTGACCAATCTGGTCCCTTGGCACTCACACTCACGTAGGTCTAAAATATCCATAATATCTCGATATTTCCATCGAAATTTCCGTGTTTTTGGACTACCAATATTTCTGATGTCATCGATATTATCATCGAAATTTCCGTGTTTTTTAAATTTCTATATTTAAAAAAACACCAACGGGATTCAAACCCCTCTCATTTTACTCGTTCAACACCTTGACCACCATATCACTTATGTTTTTGTGAAAATATGCTAAAATATTTACATATTTTCTACACTCACAATGTTTGCCAGCTCGCTATATAATTAACTTAAATCAGTTAAATCCATCATGCAATGCATTTCCTTCCAATTTTTTGTGATAAACTAATAGATAATTGACTAAATAAACATCCTGCAAAGTTTCAATAAAAATTTCCAAGTTTTTCTTACAATTTCCATGGTTTTTATTAAATTTTTATCGATATCGATAATATCCCAATATTTCCATCGAAATTTTCATGTTTTTGGACTACCGATATTTTCGATATCATCGATATTTTAGACCTTGCGTACACCATCCTTTTCCTTTTCTGTTTCTGTCTCTCTCTCCCTTCTCGAACCTTCTCATCCGTGCATCACTCATCACCTTCGAATTCTTTGAACTCGCACAGCTCGAACGCAAGGAGATCAAATTCTTACTCATCTCGAGCTTTAGAATCTAGGGATACCCTTGGTTGGACGTGGAGACTTCGGGATCGGGAGAACCATGGAGCTCCGACGAGAGCACTGTTCATGTGCTCGTGATCGTGGACATTTCAGTGGATTTTAAAGTCATAGGAAGCTTTAAAACGTCTTCACGAAGCTCGGGGAGTAACTTTGGAGCGTTTTGGACGTTGGGATACTCGAGATCTTCGAGTTACAGAGGTTGGCCGGTTTTCTTGAATTTTTTCGACGAGATTTCGTTGGTGTTAGGACCTTAAAGTGGTAAGAATGTGTTCTACTTATCCTAAACTTCATTTTGGTATAAAAATTGTGAATTTTGGTTGAGTTTTGGACGAGATATAGAAGTTAGAAGTTTTCCCAGTTTACGGTGACATAGCGGTGGCCGGCACCGGACTCCGGTGACCTAAGGTTGAAGAAGGGGAATATTCCGTCAACTTTGACGGAATATTCCTAACTGCTGCTAACGACGTCAGTTTAAGTTTAACGGAATATTATAGTATTTGACGGAGTATTCCCTAACGGCGTTAGGGAATCCGTCAGTGTGCCAGTGCCTTGGCCGGCGCATGGGACGTCGAAAAAATTTTCTAAAAATATAGGGGTGTTTATGGGATTGAGTAGATCATGTTGGTACATTCAAACACCCCAACTGAGCAATGTACGAGAAGTTATTAGCTAGTGTTGGTTATGTGCTTATAATTGACAGTTTTATAGTTGTTTCGCATATATGTGAGACCTATCCTGAGGACGAGCGCAGTTAAGCGAGACTCGAGGGCTACGATCCTTCCACATATCAGTGAGTGGGCTTTTGTTTTCAAAATATACGTATATGCTTGGTATTTTTCCCAGAAAGTGCGTTTTAATGATTTTATAAACTGTAATGCCATGTCAAATAGTATTTATATTTTAGTATGGTTTTGTGATGATTGTTGCTTGGCGCTGCGAACACTCAGGTAAGTCAGGTGAGTATATGTTTAGTAGTGATGGTTTTGATCATGATGATGATGAGATGCGTATATAGCTCATATTCCTGCACCCCGGTGTTTGTGCTCCGCCAGAGGTTAAGGCATAGCCTTCACGTGATCGTTCACCTCCCACACCACACGCTCACCTTGGATCCAAAGTAGGTGCCAACCTCTCGTACAGAACATTATAGGTGGTTCCGACTCGTAGGTGACTTGTGATACTTCGCACAGCCTTCACGTAATCGGAGCACTGAGCGTACTTATATATATATATATATATATATATATATACACACCCAACCTATCGTACAGACCACTATAGGTGGTTTCGACTCGTGTGCAGGAAATTAGTTGTGGAGCTATAGATTCAGTCGTACAGGTCATGTTAGGTGACTCTGGTTGACATATTGTTATTACTGGCATATTGTGGCTATTGATTTATCTCACCTGATTTATTTTATATTTCTTAAATGGATATTTTGACATGTCATATTTCTGGCATGGTATTATTCTGGATTTACCATGTTATAGTATGATTTGAGATATGATTACGTATACTATTTTCTGGGAAAGTATACAGGTTTTACAGCAAGGGGTTATTACTTTTGATATTGAAATGGTTTTGAAAAGCTTTATTTTTGCCCACTCACGTTTTCTGTTTTGCGCCCCTCCAGGTTTTAGGTAGAAGTGACTGTTGGTGGCTAACAAAGCTTCGACGGCAGTTCTGACAGATCACCACCAATGTAGGACTTTCTTTGGGTATCGTTTAATTGGTACTTGTCGTTCTGTATTGCACTTAGGTTGCTTATACTCTGATGTGTTTTATCTTGAGTTCTCGTCACTTTTAATCACTTGGATATTTAGTGTAAATTAATTAGGTTGGTTTTCATTCACTCTCATTTTCACTTCAGCACTTCCGCATCACGCACTTGGCTACGTTACCATCACGTGATGGCCAGCACGCCCTGATTTTGGGTCGGGGTGTGTCAGTTTGGTATCAGAGCCTAGGTTTGGTCATCCTGCATATCTTGTGAATATTCTAATGATTCTGGTGTTTTCTGTTAGAACTATGCCACCTCGTAGAGAGCCACGTCCTTCCACTGAGCCTAGCTTCCCTAATATTGCTCAGTTAAGGGAAGTTATAGCTAATGTTATTCAGTCTACGCTTCGTCCTTCATAGAGGACTCATCTGGAGGCTGTTTATAATCTGAAGCTAAATACTTTTATGGGTAATGAAGGACATGAATGTGCAGAGAAATGACTTAATTACCTTGAGAAGACTTTCCCATTTGATGCAGAGTCAGGGAAGTCTTCCTTCAGACAGATAGGTCGAGACGACCACTTGGTTTCTAGGTAAGGAACCTGCATCTTGGTGGGAGCAAGAGGCTGAGGAGTTATCACATGTGGAAGCTGCAGATTGGGAAGTTTTTAAGCGGTTGTTCCAGAAGAGATTTATTCCTCCAGCTTATATAGATAGCAAGAAGCAAGAATTTACAAGTTTGAGACAGAAGAAGATGACAGCTCATGAGTACTATAAAAAGTTTACGGATTTGTCTCGCTATTATCCAGAGGCTGCTGCTAATCCAACTAAGATGCTTAGTCAATTTAAGTTAGGTACTCGAAAGAAGTGGCTCTCGTTGGCGACCACGACTCCTTGTACGACCTACCATGAGTTTTATGAGATTTTGCTACGAATTGAAGACTCGAAGAACTTGCCTAGTGAGAGTGAGAAGGAAGAAGATAAAGAGGATCAAAAGAAAAATGATAAAGGTCAAGGTCAGTCGTCTTAGGGACCTCGTAAGACGTAAAGTTTTAAGAGAAGCGGGGCTAGTTCTAGTTCATCTAGCAGAGGCATGAGTTCCACAGGTCAGGTGAGAAGTGGTAGGTTTACTGGAGGTCCCTATTTTTAAAGGCAGCCAAACGCTAATGGTTCTGGTGGTTCTGGAGGGCCATTTTGTCATAGGTGCAACAGTCGACACTTTGGGGAGTGCAGACAGGGTAGCAGATGATGTTTTACTTATGGACAGGTTGGGCATCGGGCTATGAATTCTCCACAGAGTCAGTAGAGGCCCTAGCTACCTTCTTTACCACTGCCAGTTTCGAGTCTGCAGGCTCCAGCACCTAGTAGTTATGGTTAGGTTGGTCGTGGAGGCACTTACCATTACCAAGGAGATGTAGCTCCTTATTCTGCAGTGCAGTACCCGTATCCTCAGGATCCATATTATCAGAGCGGTTATCCTCAGTACCCTAGAGGGTATACATCGTATCCTCCTTATTCAATGGGTGGATCTCAATGGTATTCTTGAAGACAGCGCCAACAAGGAGAAGTTGCTTCTAGCAGCGCCGGATCGTCGAGGCAGCCTAGTCAGACAAAGCAGAGATGTAGTGTACCTGGACGAGGTGGTCAGTTTAGCAGAGGTTGTGGGGGACGACAGCAGACTTAGGGCCGTATCCATAACATTACAATGCAGGATGCTCAGAACAACCCTGATTTGATTATAGGTATGTTGAACATTCTCGGTCACTTTGCTAAAGTGTTAATTGATTGTGGTGCTACCCATTATGTCATTTCTCATACATTTTCTCAGTTAATGCAACCTAATCCCACACCTTTTGGGTACGAGTTAGAGTTTTCGATGCCTAGAGAGGAGACGTGTTAGGTTAGTTGGATGTACCCAGGGTGCCTCGTGCTAGTGGAGGATGTGGTTATGCTAGCTAACCTCATATCGTTAGATATTGTTGAATTTGATGTTATTTTGGGCACAGATTGGCTACATTATAATCGTGCCAATATTGATTATTATGATAAGACAGTTACCTTTCATCACTCGGGGTTACCTATGGTTGCATTTATTGGCGAGCGTAGCAGCGTGAAACATGGCATCATTTTGGCTGTGAGAGCCAAGAGGTTGCTAAAGAAAGGTTGTCAGGGATATCTAGCTTATGTTGTACTAAATGATAACGTTTTTAGCAGTGTGGAGGACGTTAGAGTGGTCCGGCATTTTCCTGACGTATTCCCTGATGATTTATCGAGATTGCCGCCAGATCGAGATGTGGAGTTTTCCATTGAGTTGCTACCAGGTACAGACCCTATATCCTTGACTCTGTATTGAATGGCTCATGCTGAACTGAGAAAATTAAAGATTCAATTACAGGAGTTAGTCAATAAAGGTTTTATTCAACCCAGTACTTCACCATGGGGGCTCCAGTCTTATTCGTATGGAAGAAAGATGGTACTTTGAGGCTGTGTATAGATTATTAGCAGCTAAATCGAGTAACGATTAAAAACCGTTATTCGTTGCCACGCATAGATGATTTGTTTGATCAGCTGCGAGGAGCCTGTGTGTTTTCAAAAATTGATTTAAGGTCTAGTGACTACCAATTGAAAATTTGAAGTGAGGATGTTCCCATAACACCTTTCAAAACTCGATATGGCCACTATGAGTTCTTAGTGATGTCATTTGGATTGACTAATGTACCTACTACTTTTATGAACTTCATGAATCAAGTACTCCAGCCATATCTCGATAGGTTTGTCATTGTCTTTATTGACGATGTTCTGGTATACTCTAAATCTAAAGCATAACACGTTCGACATCTTACTCTGGTGTTGAAGAGATTTAGGGAACATCGATTATATGTTAAGTTTAGCAAATGTCAATTTTGGCTGGATCAAGTGGCAATCTTGGGACACGTTATATTTTCTCAAGGCATCCGGGGGGATCCTCAGAAGATAGTTGTAGTCGAAAATTAGGAACAGCCACGAATCGTCACGGAGGTGCGGAGTTTTCTTGGTTTGGCAGGCTACTATAGGCGGTTCGTTAAAGATTTCTCAGTTATAGCGTTGCCACCGACAAAGTTGACCAGAAAAGATGTTAGATTTGAGTGGGACGATAATTGTGAACAGAGCTTCCAACAATTGAAGTATTGTCTCACTCATGCACTGGTGTTGGCACTTCCGGATGATAGTGGTAATTTTGAGATCTATAGTGATGCTTCATTGAATAGCTTGGGTTGCGTGCTAATGCAACATGGCAGGGTGATTGTTTATGCTTCGCGACAGTTGAAACCTCATGAGATGAATTATCTTCCTCACGATCTCGAATTAGCAGCGATTGTGTTTGCCTTGAAAATCTGGAGACATTATCTTTATGGAGAGAGATGTAGGATCTTTACCGATCATAAAAGTCTTCAGTATCTGTTTACTCAGAGAGATCTGAACCTTCATCAGTGAAGGTGGATAGAGCTGCTGAGTGATTATAACTGCACGATCGAGTATCACTCTGGTCGTGCAAATGTGGTGGCTGACGCGCTTAGCAGGAAATCTCAGGGCAGAGTTAATGTTTTCCACGCAGGCTGTGTTCCTCTTCTTGCAAAGTTGAGATCAAATGGAGTGAAGTTAGGGGTAAAGGATCGAGATGAAGCTTTACTTGCTAACTTCCAAGTCAAACCAATCTTAATTGATCGTATACTCGGGGCTCAGATGGATGATGAGGAGACTCAGGAGCTTATTCGGTTAACAAATGAAAGGAAAAAAGAAAGATCTCCGGATCCGAGAAACTAACGACATGTTTATGCAGGAGAGTAGAATGTACGTGCCGGATAATAAAGAGTTAAAGAAGGCTATTTTTGATGAGGCACACGTATCGGCATACGCTATGCATCCAGGGAGTACAAAAATGTATCATACCATTCGACCATTTTACTATTGGCCAGGTATAAAAAGAGAAATTGTTGAGTACGTGAGTATGTGTGCGATTTGCCAGCATGTCAAAGCTGAAATAAAGAGACAATTTGGACGGATGCAGCCACTTCCCGTTCCACAGTGGAAATGGAAAGATATTACTATGGATTTTGTGTATAAGCTTCCCCGTACACGGAATGGTTATGATGGCGTTTGGGTGGTGGTTGATCGGCTTACTAAGTCTGCACATTTTATTCCAATACAAGAGAAATATTCCTTAAGTCGGCTAGCTGATTTATTTGTGTTGAAGATTGTCAAATACCATGGTGTACCAGTTAGTATCGTCTATGATAAAGATTCGAGGTTCAGTTCTAAATTCTGGACAGCGTTTCAAGAAGCTCTTGGCTCGAGGCTACTTTACAGTACATTATATCACTCTCAAACAGATAGGTAATCTGAGAGGACTATTCAGGCGCTGGAAGATATGCTGAGATCTTATGTATTGCAATTTGGCAATGCTTGGCATAAACGTCTAGATCTGATGGAGTTTGCCTACAACAATAGCTACCATTCGAGCATTGGTATGTCACATTTCGAGGCATTGTATGGTAAATCCTGTCGTACACCTTTATGTTAGTCAGAGGTTGGCAAAAGAATTTTGGTGGGCCCAGATATTGTGGACGAGACTACTCAAAATATTCAGGTAATTAAATCTAAACTGAAAGCGGCCCAAGATCGCCAGAAGAGTTTAGCAGACAGACATGCCACAGATCAGACTTATAAAGTAAGTGATTGGGTATTCTTGAAGCTGTCACCATGGAAAAGTGTTGTACGGTTCAAGAAAAATGAGAAGTTGAGTCCTAGGTATATCAGACCGTACCAGATCACTGAACGGATCGGCGAAGTAGCTTATAGACTTGAGTTGCCTCTGGAGTTGTCTAAAGTGCATGATGTGTTCCACGCTTTTATGCTTCGTCATTATATCTCAGACCCATCACATGTGTTACCTCCGCAGCCATTGGAAATTAATCTTAATTTGACTTATGATGAGGAGTTGGTGACCATATTGGATTGGAAAGATAAGGTCCTGAGAAATAAGACAGTACGCTTAATGAAAGTTTTGTGGAGGAATCACTCGGTGGAGGAAGCCACCTAGGAGACAGGAGCATATAAAATAGATGTATCCACGCTAATATTTTATCGTCGGCGTGGAATTGACGGTTTTGCTCTTGAACATTGGGTCATGAATTAATTTTTGGGCTAGAACGTTGAACCAATGGTGTAGATTCCAAATTATTTAGATCCAATTAATGGTTGTAGGGTTGTTAGAAATAATTGGATAGCCCAATTAGGGTTTTGATCTTTTTAGTTGGTAACCAATCTGGTCCCTTAGCACTCACACTCACGTACACCATCATTTTCCTTTTCTGTTTCTGTCTCTCTCTCCCTTCTCGAACCCTCTCATCTATACATCACTCATCACCTTCGAATTCTTTGAACTCACATGGATTGAATGCAAGGAGCTCAAATTCTTATTCCTCTCAAGCTTTAGAATCTAGGGATACCCTTGGTTGGACATGGAGACTTTGGGATCGCGAGAACCATGGAGCTCTGATGAGAGCATTGTTCATGTGCTCGTGATCATGGAAATTTTAGTGGATTTTCAGGTCATAGGAAGCTTTAAAACGTCTACACGAAGCTAGGGGAGTAACCTTGGAGCGTTTTGGACGTCGGGATACTTGAGATCATCGAATTGCAGAGGTTGGTCGGTTTCTTTGAATTTTTTCGGCGAGATTTCGTTGGTGTTAGGACCTTCAAGTGGTAAGAATGTGTTCTACTTATCCTAAGATTCATTTTGGAATAAAAATCGTGAATTTTGGACGAGATATAGAAGTTAGAAGTTTTTCCAGTTTCCGCCGACGCAGTGGTGGCCGACACCGGACTCTAGCGACCTAAGGTTGAAGAAGGGAAATATTCTGTCAACTTTGACAGAATATTCCTAACGGCTGCAGGTTAAGTTTAACGGAATATTATAGTATTTGACAGACTATTCCCTAACGGCGTTAGGGATTCCGTTAGAGTGCCAGGCACATGCCTGCACGTGGACAGAGCGTATAGCCGTGCCTTGGCCGGCGCATGGGACGTCGAAATTTTTTTCTAAAAACATGGGGTGTTCATGGGATCGAGTAGATCATGTTGGTTTATTCAAACACCTCAATTGAGCAATGTATGAGAAGTTATTAGCTAGTGTTGGTTATGTGCTTATAATTGACGGTTTTATAGTTGTTTCGCATATAGTTGAGACCTATCCTGAGGACGAGCATAGTCAAGCGAGACTCGGGGGCTACGATCCTTCCACATGTTAGTGAGTGGGCTTTTATTTTCATTATATACGTATATGCTTGGTATTTTTCCCAGAAAGTGCGTTTTAATGATTTTATAAACAATAATGCCATGTCAAATAGTATTTATATTTTAGTATGGTTTTGTGATGATTGTTACTTGGCACTGCGGACGCTCAAGTAAGTCAGGTGAGTATATGTTTGGTAGTGATGGTTATGATCATGATGATGATGAGATACATATATAGCTCATATTCCTACACCCCCGGTGTTTGTGCTCTGCCAGAGGTTAAGGCATAACCTTCACGTGATCGTTCACTTCCCGCACCACACGCTCACCTTGGATCCAAGGCAGGTGCCAGGCTGTCGTACAGACCACTATAAGTGGTTCCGACTTGTAGGGGACTTACGATACTTCGCACAGCCTTCATGTGATTATAGCACTGATCGTACTTATATATATACACCCAGCTTGTCGTACAGACCACTATAGGAGGTTCCAACTCGTGTGCAGGAAATTGGTTGATGAGCTATACATTCAGCCGTACAGGTCGTGTTAGGTGACTCTGGCTGACATATTATTATTACTAGCATATTGTGGCTATTGATTTATCTCACCTGATTTATTTATATTTCTTAAATGGATATTTTGACATGGCATATTTCTGGCATGGTATTATTATAGATTTACCATGTTCTAGTATGATTTGAGATATGATTACATACACTATTTTCTGGGAAAGTATATAGGTTTTACAGTAAGGGGTTATTACTTTTGATATTGAAATGGTTTTGAAAAGCTTTATTTTTTCCCACTCACGTTTTCTGTTTTGCGCCTCTCCAAGTTTTGGGTATAAGTGACTGTTTACCACACCTCGACCTAAATCAAGGCATGCTGGCCATCACGTGAGCGTGACGTAACCATGTGTACAGTGCGGAAGCAAGATTAATAAGAAGAATACGAACGATTTAAAACCAAATGACTAGCAGTCCAAACTAAGGTAACGTACTAATGCGAGAATTAAGAGTGTTTACATAACCAGAGTATAAATAAACTAAGTGCAGT